>CP092872.1:23777889-23948784 GCA_030710605.1 Cordylochernes scorpioides
GATCAAGGTGAGTAGCGTATCCCCAGACTGGCACAAGTAAAGGACAACGTTCTTCACATGCTCTATATATTCATAATTATGCTCATTCTAGCTCCTTTTAACCTTATTTTAAAGTATTTTCATTATTTGGAAATATTCATTATACAATAATACACATATATGGGAATAAGAATTTATTAGAACAATAAGAAATTTGGAGATATGGATCGTGAGAAATCAGTACCCAGATAAACAACACTTATTCTCCTGTTCATATAGCTAAACAGAATGTGGATGGCTTGTACAGATACGGATTCCCATTCAGCTTCACACGATGCGACAGTTTATTAACAGTAGTGAGTGTCGTGTGTTGATGAGCCAGCCGCCTGGCAGCTATTGACCAAACGTTTTCTATTGATGACATATCAGGGGAATGTGCTGGCCTGGACAGCAGCCAAACATTTTCTGTATGTAGGAAGGTCCCAACAATACCAGCAACATGCTGTCGTGCAATATCCTACTGAAACATAGCGTTATCAGACCTAGAATAAAGGGTACTGTCACGGGCCTTAAAATATCATAAATTTAACTGTTTAACTTGCCGGTAATTCGAACAAGTGACCGAGAAAGTATACAATGGTACCCCATACATTCACTCTAGGTGATGGGCTAAGTATGACCATGTCGAATACACGCTGGAAATGTGCCTTCTCCACGATGACACCAAACACGAATGCGGCCATTATGATGATGCAAACAGAACCCGTATTAGTCTGAAAACACGACACCATTCCTGCATACAGGCTTGTCGTTGATATCATCATTGAAGTTGCTCCTGTCTGTGATGTATCGTCAAAGGTAGCTGAAGCCATGGTCGCCGAGCTGATAGTCCATGATGCTGCAAACGTCGTTAAACTGTTCGTGCAGACATTTTTTGACTTTTAAATTACTATTGATCTATTTAATAAGATACATATTTATATTTCATTAAAATTCAAATATACTTTTTTTTTCAAGTAAAATATGTTTTATATTATCTATATATCATATATAGATTTATATGAATATTATTCCTCTCGCAACTTTAGGTTATAAATATGTAATAAGGATGTAAATAAGTATAATATATCTTACTGAATGCTATGAATGATGTGACACAGAGTATCATCGACCAGGTCCCCAGAATCCATCACATCGTGTACATGGAGGACGGCGGAGTCCCGGATATCTCAAACTTCCCCAGCCACGTCACCATCACGCCCTTCTCACAATTTGAAGAGATGGGAGTCGAGCCGATACAAGGTAACCTCAATGACTCTCTAAACCATTTAGTGATCGAATATTTTAGATGAGTGAGCCAGCTTCGCCCAGGCCTTACTCTCTTCTAGTGAAGAGGCAGAGGCGCCATATTCATTGTACATAGAATCATGCATATATATATAATTATCTATATAAAATAGTGCAGACTGTACACTTTTGCATGCATTGACAAGATGTCAATAAAATTATTTTAATTGTCAAATTGTCTAGTGAAGAAGTTAAATATTGATTCTATATGTAACAGGATATTATTTAACAACTGGCAAGTGAATTTTACACGAAGCGTCCACAGCCTTTTGGTAAATTTCTTTAAGGAATAGCATAGCTCTTTTATTAGAATTTTGGGTGATAAATTGTCTGAACCCATATAAATTTAAAATCTGTATATCCTATATTTAAGATTTGAATTAAAATACAATATATAATTTGAATTAAAATAAGCTTAATGTAATTTTTAGTTTCTATTTCCAAACTTCAATAGGTAAATGTTCTTTAGTGGTAATATCATTTTTATACTTTGTCAGATCTTTCTGTTGAAATGTTAATTCCTCACATATCCTTGTACGATGTGTTATGCAGAGATGCCGGATCCTCCCACCCCTGAAGACGTGGCCATTGTCATGTTCACCAGTGGCTCCACAGGAACCCCTAAAGGTCAGTGCTGTAGTCGTTTCCACAGGATTACCTCGAGGTGGTCTTCGCCATCATTAAAACCACTACAAGCTTCCTACCTATAGTGAAAGAAAGCGCCATATAGTGGAACAAGAATCAACTAAACGCTCTGCCATCTAAAATGTTCGTGTGAGCGGTTAGGTTGTACCTTTTTAATTTTTTTTTCATATGAACAGCGTATTTACGCAAATTTGGTCTTAAAAACTCTTCACTTGATTTCTTAAAGCCTTTTGGACCAAATATTTTGGCCATTGGAGTACGCCTGCACCACACTAACGAGAGATAACAGCCCGAAACGCGTACGTGGTTAGTTTTTCTTGACTTGTATAAAAATTGTTTGGCCAAATATCAATCTACAATTTAAATCAACGCTTAGTTGATTTTTGTTCCATTAGATGGTCCTCTTCCAACTAAAATGTTCATTTGAGCGGTCGGGATATGCCTTTTTTTTTAATTAAACCTGACCTTTTTCTATTTTTTCTTATATATATGTCATAATAAATACTCTTCAAGGAATAATAAAACAAACCTAGAGCCATCCCAGAGAGAGATGGGATGTAAAGTCCGGTCAATTGAGACAGCAGCGACATTCCAAAGGGGCGGCAAATGGGGCCCGTCCGTCAACACCTGGGGACTATTTTTGGACAGTTTTGCGGGGAGCGTGCGACAAACGGTGGTTCAGCGGTGGCATCCCCTCGCACTACCTTTCTCTCTCGGATGGCTTCCAAATTCCTCTACCAATTTGTGGCGTGATTATTTCCCTTTCCCCACCACATTATTACCACTATATTGTCACATATATATAATTTTTTTTTCATAAAATGACCAAACCTGGCACAGATCATTTCCTCTAAAACATTCAATTTATTGTCTTTCCAACGATTTTATGATTCAAAAGCTCAAATTTTGTGTATATTTAAAATATCCGTTATGGTAAAACTTCCCATTAAAACCTAAGAGCAATTATAACCCTGGTTCTTTTTTGATGTGGACATTCATTGGATATTGGATTGTACAAACGTGTTCCTATAAGTCAATCAAGGAATATTTCACGGTATCAACAGAGAAGATATGTAAAGAAGATGTGGAGTGTAAATCCCCAAATGGATGTGCAGGTGTTATCATCTCCCACCACAACCTGGCCCAGTCCATGCTGAACTGCCGCGGTATGACGCCGATAATGTGAGTTGTCTGTAGAGTGTAGACACAGCGACTACACTCTGTGTCTGCAGGCCGGATGACACCTACATCGGCTATCTACCTCTCTCCCACGTGCTCGAGCTCTGCGGAGGTAACGCTTTACATATATATTTACATATATACCATAAGGTTGTCCCAAAATTTCTCAAACATATTATGATTCATATTTTTCAAGTTGTTACGAACTTTTAGGACAAAATTAGTTATATTGGTAACCTTGGTAAAATTATAACAGAATTCTTATAGAAGAATGATTTAATATCTAATGTCTTCTCTGTATCAAGGGTGGTCAATCAGCAGGTGGGCCAAGATTCATAATTACAAGGTTGTCCCAAAAGTTCGTAAAAACTTGTAAAATATAAATCATAACCATAATATGTTTACGAACTTTTGGGATAACCTTGTAGAATATACTTCTTAATGTTTATATGGTATCCATTTTATTCGTGTTCTGATTGGTTGATTGAGATCACGTGAAAATGAACGACCTATAAGAGCCAATCAGTTGGTTGTCACGTGATTTTAATCAACCAATTGTGGGGAGTTCATTAAATAAGCAGAGTGTGTGCAGTGTTTTATCAGATCAGAAGAATTATCCTTCAAAATTCTATGTTAAATATAGGATTACAGGTTCGATCATACACATAAGAATATATATATTTTTATAATTTAAAAAAATATATATTTTAAAACATTTTATCTGTACTTTAAGTAACCAATTTATTTGAGTTGTATTTATGAATTATTGGTATTATAGGTTTATTTATTCTTTGTATCAGATAGGGATAGGACGCGCTCGATCTCATTCTGCAATAGAAAATTAGAGAATAATTTTATTAGGTCAACACATTTTAGGTTTAATTATTCTTAATACTTTCTGTCGCATATGTGCGACCTTTGATGCTCTATATTCCACAATCACCAGTCATTATGTGTTCCACAAAGTCTATACACTCGGTTGAGAATCGTCCTAGTTGTGTCTCTTTGAATGATTTTATTTCGGCATGCTGCTCGTACCTAAGTCGATACAGAGCCCCATTGGACGATACTTTTGTAGCCCTCTGCATTTTTTTTTAGGACAATCTGGACGTTTCATGTTGATACTTTTAGTTTATAGGTTAGACAACGTACGGTAATTTGTAGATCCTCCTTAGGAAAAGCCCTTATTACTTACAGCAACATCTTATCTACAACGACAGGGTGAACGTTACCGCTTGACTGAGATTCCGTTATCTGTGAATGGCCTTTGGCAAGCAATTTCTCCCAATAGCATAAACTGTTTGTATAACACTCTCTTCTCACCTTATACGGCTTTCAAACGACGGAAATTTCCCAAACTCTAAACAACAATGGAGAAATTTTCATAAAGGAGTAACGCGCCATCTATATATAGAAAATGAAAGGATTTAAAGCACGAATGTTTCTTTTATAAATAAAACAAATCGTATATTGGGAAGGCTTGGCTCATCAGTGGTTAACCCCCCCAGAGGTTTCGCCAATTTAATCTACCAGACCGCTTCTCTTAGAGCTCTAATACTGTATTGGACGATTCTGCTTATGTACGCTGTAGAATATATATTTTTTAATCGCAGTAAAGACAAAATAAGTTTGTTAATATTTTATTTATTATCAAATCGACGAGATATCCCCACAAAGGTTGCTTACGTCAAGCAACAACACCAAAATCAGAGAACTATTTCACAGAAACAATTGAAACCAAAAAAAAAAAACAATAAAATAACCAATGAAACAAATACAAATATTTACATAGTTAGTAATTAAGTTTTTTTTTAACCAAGAGAGAAAATCATAGATATATTTACAAAAATTCCTAAATTTTAAATATGAGTCCTTACTGTTTATGAACATAAAAAGATCCTTGTATTCAATGTCTTTCCGCTTTCTGTAGTTCTGGAAGATTGGGCATTCAATAAGCAGGTGACTGAAATCCTGCCTTCTCTCTCCACACCCTGGATCGTCTATAGCTCCTATTCGAAACAGAAGTTCTCCAAAGTTTCCATGATTTGTAACGAATTACACATTGTAAAAATCAGGGCAGAAATATTTTGGGATGCCTGAAGGGAAAAAGAGACTAATAAAAGAAACATTAGTTCTTAAATGCTTTCATTTTATATATATACTAGCCGAATGACCCGGGCAACGCCCGTGTTTTACCCGATTGAATGTTTTGATTCAAATACTATTTGTTACAATTATAAATTGGCGCCTTAAATAATTGCATATGTTAGTTAATAACTATAGCCTATGTGCTTTATCTGTCTATGTACTGTTGGCTTCCGTAGGCGTCTCTTACTGGGAAAAAGAAAGAGAGGATTCCATTTGGTTATTATCTAATATATGCATTTATTTAGGGAGCGACCCGCTCCAACACAATAGTTACAAAGACGAAATAGCGAGTGGGGGGGTATGATGGGGGGGGGGGGGGGGGGGGGGGGGCAAAAGTGGCGTGACCGTAGCCAACCAATAGGAGGGCGCCATTCGAAAAAAAAGCAACGGTGACAGAGATGAAAACTGATGACTGATTGATTAGGAGATGAGGAATGACGCTCGTAACTGTATATAGAATAAGGCGCGTTAATGTTTTTTTTCCCTTTCTTCATGAAAATGATGTATGGCGAGTCCTTACAGGGCGGAAATGTCCTAATAAAGCACTTGTTGTTGTTGTAATTTATGTCTAACTCATTCTCTCAATATTTATTTCATCGTAGTCAGAGTATCAGACACTTGTGTTTAAAGAAGTCCCAGTAAGATGTAAATCTTTGACAAATCCGATAATAAGAGTTGTTTTAAAACCTACCTCAAAGGTGTATGTATATTACAAGGTTATCAAAATTCGAGACTATTATAGACGCGTATGATTCTTTTTAAAAATAAACAATTTCTACTGCCCTTACTGCAATGGAAAATAAAAGGGAGGGTCTGGCTCGTCAGAAACCGCTGGGAGGGTTCACCTCTGACGATCCAGGCCCTCCCTTTTTTTTCCATTGCAGTAAGGGCAGTAGAAATTATTTTTTAAAAAAGAAGCGTCCATAATAGTTTCGAATTTTGATAACAGATGGCGCGTTAATGCATCATACTATTACAAGGCTCCAACATATACTTGCTGAGGCTGAAGTCTTGTGGATGTCCAGAAGCCGTGGCTGCCTGCTATGGTGTCCCCGTGGGGTACTCCTCCCCACTGACTCTCACCGACACCGTGAGTGTTGATATGACAGCCAGGTTTACTGCTGCTTGGGGGCAGTGATCGCTGTTGATAAATATAATATAGATATGATATATATATATGTTATATTAAAATATTATTTTATTTAAAATTATATTTCATAGATTCAAATATTCTGTTAAATCGACCTCCAGAGGTCACGCTTCCCCCTATAAAAACTCGTTGTTGTTGTTTCCCGTTGGCCGGCTCAAATCTTTTGTACATTATTTAAATGAGTTTTTCATTTTTCAGATTCTTACGCCTTAAGTTAAGCATACCTTTCTCAAATTATGTTTTCTATATTTCTTTAGCTCAATTAAAGCTATTTTTGATAACTAATTCTATCTAATTATTACCACGACTGCCGAACAATATCGTAAAATACTCATGTATACAAAAATCAAGCAACAGCTAATATTTCTGGATATCCTTAAGATAATCAAAAATCAACAGAACTCTCTTTTTATAACATATATATATGACATATAGATATGACAGATATGATATATACAGATATGACATATAGTTATGATAGATATAATATAGATAGAAGAATAACAAGGTACTATCAGGAAAGAACAGATACCTCATTAAAACTATAAGAAAACTGAATTGGATAGACCAGGTTTCGGCAAACTGAAGTTCGCGAGCCACATGCGGCTCTTTGGATATGAAACTGCGGCTCTTTAGTTCCATACACAAATATTATTTATGCAAGTATATACTATTTAGTTTTATATAAAAGAGCGTACCTGGATCTGTAAAGAATAAAAAAAAATCTCAAAATATTTCGAGAAATTGCTCCCTCTTTATCAATTTATTGTACAGTAAACTTTACACAGTTTACAACAAGTTTACTGTACAATAAATTAATATAGAGGGAGCAATCTCTCGAAATATTTTGAGAAAAAAATATTTGTTTTCTTAGCAAATCTAGGTACGTCCTTTTATATAAACTTAATTGATGGATCGCCTTTTGGCTCATACTATTTATTGTTGGCAATAAATATATGTAGCTCTTTGAAGAATTTGAAATTTTATAAATTATAATTTCTGACTCAAATGATTGCCGAACTCTGGTATAGACCATTTGCTATGACTTGATTTCCTACATATTGTGGTACATGATGATGATATGATGATGGTAGTGTGGTATGTGATATCCTACAATATTATGGTGAACCTAATGATAATAATTATAATGATAAGAGAGATATTAATATTAGGTTAATAATACTAATAAAACAATGATAAATTATATTAACAAGGCAAAACTCTATTGACTAAGATCAAATACAAATATTATTTATAAAATTATAAAGGTATTATACTATATAAATTATCATATTTATTATCACTATATGTTCTGGAGTAAAGGATTTCCTTCTGTCAATTCTGAGATATCTATACATGGAAAAACTTATTTGCACAGCCACACTACTCAAATTTGCATATTTATTCTTATTCTAAATTCAATATCAGATTTGTGTGTTCAATAATCTAGTGAGATGAGGATTCTTCTAAATTCTGTAATAAATTTTATTTTTGTCAGATTTTTTCAATTAACCTTTCATTATTTGGATGAAAATCTCTTCTACTATATATTCTTCTTTTGACATTCAAATTTTATCATTCAAAAAGCTATTGAAGTAAATACACTACTTGTCTGAAACAACTCTTACTTTATATAAAAGGGCGTACCTGGATCTGTAAAGAAAAAAAAAAAATATTCTCAAAATATTTCGAAAATTGCTCCCTCTTTATCAATTTATTGCACAGTAAACTTAATTTACAAATTATTGTAGATCACATGAAAACAACTTTGTCATTGGTCAAAATAATTAAATACGTCCTTTTATATAAACTTATTGATGGATCGCCTTTTGACTCAAACTTTTACTTTATTTGTTTATCGTTAATCGAATACTTTCTTATCTTAACAGCGTAATTATTTTTATCAAGCGAGTTAAAAATTATTAAATTAATATTTTTAGATGAAATTGACTGTTTAAACGATGTTCGCTACTTGTGTAGCACATTCTAGATCTGTTCTTACAGACAGGGCATTCGTATTGTAAATAATGAAATAACTAATGAAAGCATTATAAGACGCGAGTGTTTTTTTCACAAATAAATCATTTACAAATATCCTTACAAATCACTGAATCAATCAATTAAATTACTGAATCATTACTATTCTTACTGCGATGAAAAAAAAAAGAAATATATTGAGAGGACTTGGCTCACATTTATTAACCCTTCCAGCGGTTTTGCCAATTTAATCTACCAGACCGCTTCTTTAGAGCTTTAATACTGTATTGAATCATTCTGCTTATATATACTACACTGATGAGTGGATTCTTAGAAATGGCATTTAAGCAAACTATGGACATGAGCCTTTACTAGTAAGTACTTTTACTAATAGAGTGTAAAAGGCGCTAAATGAGTCTTGAAGAACTGGTAAACTTAGGAGTATTCGTCATATGGGAATAACGTGCGGTCGTGCAGTCCACAGGTCTGATCAAAGGCTGCAAGGGGGACTTCACCGTCTTGAAGCCCACGGGGATGGCAGCCGTTCCTGTGAGTACCCGTGCCAGGTCCGAGGACTGCCCCCACTGAACGCAGGTCGGGTCCAGCTCATCTTGGCCAAGGTCCGCAACGCAATCCTGGACGTAGTGAGGAAGAAGGGTGAGATGGCCGAGGCATTCTTCAGCTTCGCCGTGGAGTACCACACCAAGTGGTATCTGCGGGGTTATAACACTCCAGTACTGGACTTGTAAGTATCCGTTCTTGTTAGATACTAGACTGTATGGGAACATATCTATTGTATAATACAAATGGAATCACCAAAAAGCGAATGTTTCTTTTCATAAATAAATCAAACTTATACTGCCCTTACTGCGATGAAAACGCTGAGAGGGTTCACCACTGATAAGCCAAGCCCTTCTAATATATTTTTCATCGCAGTAAGGAGTGTAGAAGTTTGATTTATTTATGAATAGAAACATTCGCGTTTTGGTGTTTTCATTTGTATTATATAGATGGCGCATTATTGCTATGTATATTTATTGTATGCTTATGTACTGACGGTGTTGGTCAAGTAATACGACAGATCTCCGCTATCTGTGTAGCCATATTTTGTTAGATAGGTAGTCCTAAATGTACGGTTACGTATCTTCCACTATTTCTTGTTGAGTTTTATAGTCGGTGAGAAACACATTTGTAATGATACTATCGGTCGTTGATATCGGTTAAGTGATGTAACTAGTTGTGTAGATATGTTTCTATAGACAGATATTTCCGATAAGTACGAGAAATTGAATCATTTATCACGATATATTTTCCATGAAAATTTCCTATGATCCTTACTTTAATGAAAAAAATAATAAGGGAAGTCTAATCATCTGTTGTGAACTCTCCCAGCAGGTGTTTAATAGCTCAAGTTACCATGCCGTTCTAATACAGTATTGGGCTAATCTCTGCCTATATTACCGGCATTGTAGAGTAGTTCTTATATAAGATATTTAATAAAACTATGACATGAGCTTTGAGAGAGGTAGAAATATAAATCCTTTGCATAAAGAAATCTTTATCAAGCAATTCACAGCGTTAGGCATAAATTGAACATAAGTCATTAGCGCTCTATCAAATAATATTTAGTGCTGAATATGTTACATTCAACCTTCAAGAGTGTGGCTTACTCAAAGTACTACGGTGGCGTCCGAATTTGAGGTTAGAAAAGAAGATGTGGAATGATCAAAGGAAAAGACACAGCCTCAGGTGGAACATGAATCTTGCCTGGCTCGGAAAAAGAAAAATATACATAAAGAAGCTACAGCCTAAATAAGCGACTCCTACCTAAAGAAGAGTCTCCTACCTAAAAAATACTCCAACCTAAAAAAGACTCTTACCTAAAGAAGCTTCAACCTGAATAAACGACTTCTACCTGAAGAAGAGGCTTCTAATTTTAAAAAAAGACTCCTACCTAAATGAAAGGTTCCTATACTTAAAAATGACTCCTTACACAAAGAAGATGTGCCTCCAGTTTGACCTGACGTTCATGTTTGCTGAACATTCTGATGATAAATCAGATGCAGCACTATCATCGAAAGATTGCCATTCGACTCCACACTTGTTGACTGAACGTTCTAAACGACTCCCTAACCTGTCCGTGTCTAAATGTACTGTCTGAACTGCTCTAAAATATATATAGGTGATATTTATTTTGAAGGAAGATATCTAAGCATTGTCATAGCTCTGTAGTAGATGCTATAGGTAAACGATATTAAAAACTTACCTTTCAGTGAAGGCGTACACAAAAAAAAATAAAGATTTACGTACCAAAAATAGCATACCTTCAAAAAAACGTCGATTTAATGCAGTTTTAAAGAAAAAGGTGTCTCTCTTTTGCTTTGTTAATAGAAACATTATTATGAAATATTATTTATTATTAAATTTATCATATATATATGATATTATATTACATTGATCATAAAGGGAGGATTAAAATTGCATATTGACGAGTTTGAAAACAAAGAATACTACTTACTATATACAGGGTGATCCAAAAGTATTGCACAACTTTAAAAATTAATAACTCCGCGAATATTTGCCCTAGAGCAATGCGGTAAACACCATTGTGTTCAGGATGCAAGGGGATATTTTAGGGAAAATAATAAAAATTTTCAAATTGATTTTAGTTACAATTTTATTCGCTAGATGGCGCTCTACCAGAATCAGAGATTCAGCAGCCAAATTATTTAATAAATTGAAAAATATAACTGATCGACACATATTTTTACTTTTTGAATACCAGGAAAGAACCTTAATAATATCAAATGATAAATTAATAAAACATCATTTCGCCAAAAAGTAGAAATCGGATGACGATTTTTAAATGCAATCCGAGATATGTAAAAATAGGTAAATGCAAATTAAAACATGTAGCAAAAAATATATATTTTAGATGCGGTTTTATGAAATAGATTGAATGTTTGAAAAACACTGCTGAAATTAAAACACGATTTTTGAAATGTTAATATAGTACCAAAAATTATGATGGCACTACTAATAAGATTTCTTGCTATAAGAAATGTGTAGTTTCTTGACTAATTGGCGACACTTGACTATTTAAATGGAAATTTGTCATGATCCAACAAATGAAATATAGAGGGGAGTGACAAAATCTATTTGTCGTACTTTATTCCAAATATCCTATTGGCTTGTCAGATGTTATCATTGCTTATTATACTGTACACAATTTTAAAAATATGTCCCCTCAAATAAAAATCATTTTTAGATTGACCTTTTACGTTGAATAACGAGCTAGTAAAATCATTTTGTATTATTTTTTTTTGCGCAATATTTCTGAAGTTGGGGGAGGGGAGGGGTACTGATAATATTCCTTATGCTGTTTATTATAATGAGCGAAAAGCGATAAACTAAATATAAGAGGTAAAATTGTGTGTACCAGTGTTATTCGAGAAGTTATGATACTTTGGTCTGCGCGACATAATATAAGATGTGAGCGAATGACAAACAAAAAAATTATGTTCACAAAGAGTCAAAATGTGAGGACAACCTTTAGTATCCCCATAACCCAACACAAAGAGCTATAAAATATTGGTAGATAATATAATAGATTGCATATTATATAACACATGAGGTAACTGCCTTCTCTCTTGTATTAGGTCACAATCCTTGCTCAATGTGGCGCACTTCATTCTCAAACACCGCCCGCCTGCAGACGATAGATGACAGATTAGACAGCATTAAATAACATTTTTGTTGAAATTAATGAAACGTGCCATCTGATAGAAGCCTTCAACATGGCCAATGTGGTGGGCTGACATCGATAAACACGCGACTTAATGTACCCCCATAGCCAAAAATCGCAAGGCGTCAAGTCTGGTGATCTTGGAGGCCATTTGTGTATAAAGTGGCGACTTATCACACGATCTTTACCGAACTTATCCATCAGCAATTGTTTGGCACCGCGGGAGATATGAGGAGGTCCTCCATCTTGCATGAATGTTATTTCGCTTAGTGCTTGTCTGTCTTGCACTATGAGAATAAACTTCTCTCTCAAAATTTTAACATAACGTTCACCAGTTACAGAAACGGTTTTAAAAGTTCTTCCATCTATTTCTTCAAAGAAAAATGGTCCAATAATAAAGGAAGAAGTGAACCCACACCAAACTGTAACTCTGGGCTGATAAAGTGGCATTTCTGTAAACTTCCTAGGTTTATGTTATGTTGTCCAAATGCGGCTGTTTTGAGTGTTAATTCTCCGTTCAGAGAAAAGTGATTTTCATCTGTCCACAGAGCATTCGACAGCCCGTTTTAATCAATTTCAATTTGCCGGATAACCCTTGCAGCGGATTCTTGGCGCTTCTCAAAATCGCCGCTTTTTAGCTCTTGAAATCTTTGAATTCTGTACGGGTATTTTTTTAAAGTAAAATCTTAGTGCTATTTACCCTGTGCAATACGAAATCCCCGTTTGTCGAGAAACTTGTCGAGCACTTCTCCATACGTGGATAGAGTCTCAATAGCTCCAACATTCTGCGAAACCGTAACAGCCACTGACTTGCATGTCGATGATTTTCCACCCCAAGGTTTTGCTTCCAGAGATCCAGTCTACTCAAAATTTTTATCACTCGCCTCAGAGAGTAGCAATTCATGGATCTTTTACCGCTTCGTATACCTTTAAAAGCACGAAACGCTCGTAAAGCTTCAGTGGCAGATTCTGAATTGCAATAAAAAAATTCATCAAGAGTGCTTTATCCTGTAGTTACGGCATTCGAGAGTGAAATAAATTATCAGAGATAGATAAATATTTTATAAAATAAATAAAATAACTATAATCGATACTGAGAGAGAGTTGAATTAAAAATTTTGAAATTTATTATCTTCGAAATTTAAATCGTTGAGAGGATTCCAGCAAACCGCATCTAAAATATTAATTTTTTTGCTTTAAAAATCGTCATCCAAATCTTCTTCTTTTGACGAAATGGTATTTTATTAATTTATCATTTGATATTATTAAGGTTCTTTCCTGGCATTCAAAAAGTAAAAATACGTGTCGATCAGTTATATTTTCAATTTATCATATATTTTGGCCTCTGAATCTCTGGTTCTGGTAGAGCGCCATCTAGTGAATAAAATTATATCTAAATTCAATTTGAAAATTTTCATTATTCGCCCTAAAAAATCCCATTGCATCTTGAACACAATGGTGTTTACCGGATTGCTCTAGCGCAAATATTCGCAGAGTTATTAATTTTTAAAGTTTTGAAAGACTTTTTTGGATCACCCTGTATTTCTACTATCCTCAAAGCTTATGTCTATAGTTCATTTAAAAACCAATTCCAAGAGTCTAAAATCAGTATCAGTATAAAATAAAACCGAAAAATGCAATATAACAGCGGTATTTCATACAAACTCGCTGTTCAGTTTTGAATCCATTTAAATTCGAAGAGGCTACTTGAAGTGATATTTTAAAATTCTTTTTATTCAGTGCTGCGCGTAAAAAATCGTGATTTTATTTGCTACCGTTTTGCTAAAACTTTATATTTATTAGAATTGGTGTTAGAAATTTTTCATTATTTATATTTTAAAAATATTGGAAGTTTCCAAGAAATTATTGAATAGACCTTGTATATGTTTCAAAATCCTCCAACCAGGGGGATATGATGTGCTCCTCCATTCGCACACCAGCGACCACCTCTATTATATCAGCCCCCGTTGTAAAAAGAGAATTTAGAATTACCTCCTTGCCATCAGCTTCCATAATTAAATGTCTAAAGCCGCTTGGCACCGTAAAATTTTAATTCATGATGACCAGTCCAGAGTTGTGGCGGGAGATTTTGGATATATCAAAGATAATAATAAATAGCTAATTATAGCTATAACAACAGAGTTACAACATCTATAACAACAGAATTACAACATCTATAACAACAGAGTTACAACATCTATAACAACACAGTTACAACATCAAGAAATAAATGGTAGCTGTCACTACTTACGCGCCCTCGTCCCCACTGAACCAAATGTCCAGTGAGGAATCGCTGCTTGACAGCGACTCCCTCGCCGATCGCCAATCATCCTCCGACGACTCCTCTACCAGAGGAGCCGCCTCTTCCACACAACAGTCCGTGTTAGCAAAGAGGGACCTTACCTTGCGGCGGCTCCATCCCACGACGGTCCTCCACCTCTACATCACACCATACAACACGTGCCCATTTATTACAGTTATGTGGAGAGTAACGATTTCTGATTTCAAACAGAGGTGAATAGTGCGTGTGTTGTGAACTTCTGCAATAGATTATTCCAAATCATTGCGATATTTTGGTCTGTAATTTGAATATACAAAGAGGAGAAGAGCGTTGCGAAGAGCAGGGTGAAATGACGCTTCATGATAGTATTCTTAAATAAAAATATTTGCTAAGCGCTTATAAACATGCGATATCAATTAAAGGCGAGTTGTTGAGTATGTTATCATTGATAATGTAATAGACTATTTATTACTTCAACCAAAGATTATCAATTTCGTTAATCTGTTACTCACATATTTTTCTTATTGCTTTTTATCATTTCTTGCTACTAAGTTCAAGATTGTTACGATCAAAAGAAATTGCTTTTGCCATCCTTAAGTTTGTCTTATTTTTTTAGATGGAAATTTGGTGGATAATATGGGAAGATTAAAGAAGACAAACTGAATATCGGCAAAGAGAATTTGAGGCCATGGGTTCTGTGAACTACATTCTCTGCAATTGACTCTAGGATTCCCGGCGTGTGGAAGACTGCTCTTCAATATGACGAAGTTCCTACAGTTCTGCTTCACACCACAAGAAAAAATACGTGAAGCCACCATGGACCACTTTTAAGACGCTGAGAAAAACCATGATCAAAATCTAGAAGATCCGCGCCAGTAGCAGCAAAATTTGCAAGGTGCGGGTCACAATTCCTGAAGTGAAAGAGCTTTTAATCGGAACATTCATTATTCCATTCGCAGATTATTAATTTTGATGTTTTGTTACTTAGCATATTTCTCTTTTATTGGTCTTTCTTATTATTTTATTCTAATATGTCTGAAATTGATTTGATAAAATATATGGCCTTGTCATCCTTAAGTTTTTCGCTTCTACTTTTTATACGTGACAATATTAAAGATTTAAACTTCATTAAATCAACTTCCATCATTACTTAACATACTGTAAATAACTACCTTGCGATTTCTTCTATCTTCTTATGTTGTTGCCTTTTTGTTTAATGTATATATTTATTCAATGCTCTTTTTCTTAATTGTTTATTTTCTTTTTGATAATTCTGTTACCTACTCTACTACAATATGAATTATAGCTTTGCGCAGAGGCGATATCGTAGCCCATGAGGATCTTCCGAGGCGCGATTATTGCTAGTTGAAAACTTTACCCAATATAATATGAATTATTGTAAATATTTTCACGCGCAATTATCCAGATCGGATATAGCGTGTCTTGTTTGCAACTGTGTGTGTGTGTGTGTGTGTGTGTGTGGTAATAATAATAATAATTAAAGATTTAAACAGTGCTAAACTCGATAAATTCTATTTGATATTCGATTTTTATATAATAATTTCCCTTTTAAAAGAGGGATACGTGTTTTAAACCAAAACACGATATAAAAGGTATTTTAAAATATATTTGTATATAATTTATTATATTAATTAAAAATACAAATAAAAAACATATCCTTATATACGTTTTTAAGGGAAATAAGTTATTGACATAACTGCTTGAAGGTCTTGCGTCTAACTTCTTGGTTCACAAACACGACCCTAGTGTAAAGGGTTTACACAAGCTATGAGGAGGTTAGGAGAGGTTAGAATAGGTTAAGGTTATTAGACCAAGGAGCTATTCCCCAAGTTTCTCAAACTATTTGTATGTGTTTTGCCTTTTAGTTTCGTGTCATTTTTTAAAATGTGATTTTAGGAAAATAATTAGAATATGATAAAAGACTATTTGTACAAAATATCAAATTCTGATATTTAATGATTTGGTACCCATAATTATAGGTTTCAACTGTATAAAAATTCGGTATTTATTTATAAACACCAGTTAATTAAGGTTATAAACAAACATGGATACTCATAGAGGTGTCAGACCGCGAGTGTTTGTGCGGGTTGCAACCGCGTGATTCCCCCCAGTGTTTACTTCCCACTCTCTTGTTTGACTCATTATTAAACTTCTACTATCTTATATGTACGCTCAAGGTTTTAAAAATAGAAATGACAAATTGTTTTATTTCTTCTCTTCGATATATAAGATAGGTTTTCAAAATAAAAATTAGAAAAAGAGACTGTTCAAACGCATCATCTGCAAATTCAACTTAAAAGAAAAAGTAGAATTCAAAAAGCAGCTCTTACCTTGCTCCGGCACGGCCGAGGACAACCTGCAACAACATCGGTTAGAAGAGACTGGCAACACACATGGCACTACATACCCAGACAGGATCCCATTCTTCTTCTTCTTGTTGTTTTTGGTAGAGTTCGCTTCAAAGAGAAATGTATTCACAGTAGAAATCTCAGAGGGCAACAAGTCGTAGCAAAGTTTAGGCTCAAAGTAACCCCAACAATGGACGGTCGCTAGGTAGCCTCTTGATACCCTCACTTATATTTAACCAAAATTTGATTAGAAAACATTATATTATATCCCCTGAAATATTTCAAAAATCTCACTCGGATGGAAAATAAAATCGCTTTTTTTTGTATAAAGGTCTTTAATACAGTATTTATTTTCTTATCCCTCCGTTTCCCAAAGTTAAGCACAAAATCTATAATGTAAAATATTTTTCAAATATATTTTTACCACAAAAATTATTCAAATATTACTTTTAAATCTATATATATAATTGCCTTATTCTGTCTGAAGCTCACGGATAGAATGCGCGCCCATTGGCTGCCGGCGAACACGTGTCCTCCCTGCCCCCCTCTAGACAACCCTGTTATCAGCTGTGTGATACATACACCTGTCTATAGCGGCCATTCTAGACAACTCTGTTATCAGCAGTGTGTTACATCCACCTGTCTATACAGACCACCCTGTCTATAGCGACCACTGACCACCCTGCCTATAGCGACCACTCTAGACAACCCTGTTATCAGCTGTGTGATACATCCACCTGTCTTTACAGACCACCCTGTATATAGCGGCCATTCTAGATAACCCTGTTATCAGCTGTGTGATACATACACCTGTCTATAGCGGCCACTCTAGACAACCCTGTTATCAGCTGTGTGATACATCCACCTGTCTATACAGTCCACCCTGTCTATAGCGGTCACTTTAGGCAACCCTGTTATCATCAGTGTGTTACATTCACCTGTCTATACAGACCACCCTGTCTATAGCGGTCACTTTAGGCAACCCTGTTATCAGCAGTGTGATACATACACCTGTCTATACAGACCACCCTGTCTATAGCGCCCACCCAAGACAACGTTTTTAAAATATATTTGCACTTGGGTAAAACCCGGGCGTTGCCCGGGCCATTCGTCTAGTAATATATAAGTGATTCAATAGACCAAATTAATATATAGAATGTATGCGCCTATTATTTTTATCTTTTAACTTTATTAACATCCTATGTTAATATTGTCGCGGAGATAAATAAAGCAAGGGCAAGTTTGGGGATAATTAATTTATTATAAAGGGTTTTTATAGGGAGATGGATAAAGTAGAACTTACCCCAAGTTAAGGTTAATCCTAATGAGGGACCTCAGCTCCCCCCGCCGGCCAGATTCCACAGAACCCCTCACACCCGGTGTCCAGCGATGATTGACAAACGTCCCATGGGGCCTCTCGTGATTGGAGCCGCTGGGCTTCTTGACATTATTCCCTCCTTAGAAAAAAACAGCGACCCGCTGATTAGCTTGTCTCAGCCCTTGTTCTGGAAGGAAATCTATCACGGGTGGTGTTCCCTAGCAGAATAGAATGTTGTTCTTCAGGGTCCAGGTAGGGCTTCATCCGAATGACATGGACGATATCCTTGGCTTTCCGTGATCGGGGAGAGGGGTCCACGGGCTCTACTTCATACGTAACTTCTGAAAGCTTCTTGGTCACCTTATAGGGACCGAAGTATCTCTTCAGTAGCTTTTCTGATAGTCCTACTTTTCGGATGGGAGTAAAACCCCACACAAGATCATCCTTCTGGTAATAGACTGGAGTATGTTTCTGGTCGTATAGTCTACGGTCTTTCGCCTGTGATTGTAAAAGGCGTGATCGGGAGAGTTGACGCGCTTCCTCAGCTCTGGTCACAAGTTCTCCAACGTAGTCGTTAAAGATTTCATCTGGTAGGTAGGGTAGTACGGCATCGATGTAGGTCTCGGCCTCGCGGGCGTGGACAAGAAAGAACGGGGTGTAGCCGGTCGCCTCCTGTTTAGCAGTGTTGTAAGCAAAAGTTACATAGGGCAAAACTTGGTCCCAGTCCTTCTGCTCAACACCTGTGTACATGGACAGCATGTCTCCCAGAGTTTTGTTGAACCTTTCAGTCAGGCCGTTGGTCTGGGGATGGTAAGCCGTTGTAAATCTGTGCACAATTCCGCACAGAGCATTGATCTCTTTTATTACTTGAGAAATGAAATTTCTGCCGCGATCTGTTATCATTTCTCTAGGAGCTCCATGCTTCAAGATGACGTCTTCAATCAGGAACTTAGCTGTTTCGATTGCTCCTCCGTCTGGGATCGCTTTCGTTATGGCATACCTTGTCATATAATCGGTGCACACAATGATCCAACGGTTTCCATCTTTAGAAACTGGAAATCTTCCAAGGAGATCAACCCCGATTTTATAGAATGGCTTTTCTACAGGCGGTATGGATACAAGTTGTCCAGCCGGACGTCGAGGTAATTTCTTCCTTCGATGACACTCCCGACAATGGCTTACATATTGGCGAACAGTTCTATAAAGGCCAGGCCAATAGAATCGTTTTTTGACTTTGTCATACGTCCGGGCGAAACCCAAATGCCCAGCTGTAGGAGCGTCATGTAAATCTGCCATAACTTCCGATCTTAAGTGCTTAGGGATCATCATAAGCCAGGGTCTTCCAGTTGTGCTATAGTTTTTCTTGTATAAGATGCCGTCGATAATGCTGAATTCCTTTCTGGTGTAGCCCGAGTTTAAATTATCGATTATTTTAGCTAAATCCGGGTCTTTAGTCTGTTCTATATCGACGTTGGTTAGTGACATCACAGCACTTGGTTGATCGTTCTCAAGCGGGCTCCTTGACAGACAATCGGCATCCTTATGTTTGCGTCCGCTCTTGTAGATAACGGTCACGTCAAATTCTTGCAACTTCAGCGCCCATCTTGCCAAACGGCCAGAAGGATCTTTCTGCCCTACCAACCAACATAGAGAATGATGGTCAGTGACAACCGTGAATGGTCGACCAAACAAATATGGGCGGAATTTGCTAATAGACCAGACTACAGCAAGGCATTCTTTTTCCGTTGTAGAATAGTTATTTTCAGCCTTTGTCAAGCTTCTAGATGCATAAGCTATAGGCCGCTCCTTTCCACCTTGTATTTGTAGAAGAACAGCTCCAATACCATGTCCGCTTGCATCCGTGTGTAGATGGGTATCAGCGGATTCATCAAAGTGTCCTATGACAGGCTCTGAAATTAGAGCTGTTTTAAGGACTTCAAACGCTTTCTCTTGAGCTGCATCCCAATAAAATTGTTTTTCAGTCTTCAGTAGGTCATGCAAAGATCTAGCTTTGCCGGCAAAGTTCTCAATAAATCTTCGGTAATAGGAACATAATCCAAGAAAGCTCTTCAGTTCAGAGATATTCCTTGGCCTCGGAAATTTAGAGACAGCTTCAACTTTATCTGGATCTGGATGAATTCCATTGGCGTCAACAAGGTGTCCCAAAATCTTTATCCTCCTTGATCCAAAAAGACACTTTTTGTGGTTCAAGCTTAGTCCAGCTTTCTGGATGCAGCTTAATACAAGTTGTAGACGACGTAGATTTTCCTCAAAGGTAGGTGCGTAAACTACGATGTCGTCCAGGTAGCAAAGGCACATGTTCCATTTAAGACTGCCCAGAACACTATCTATCATCCTTTCAAACGTTGCTGGAGCGTTGCAAAGACCGAAGGGCATTACTTGGAATTCATACAGCCCATCTGGAGTGATGAAAGCAGTTTTCTCCCTGTCTTTTTCGTCCACTTCAATCTGCCAATACCCGGACCGAAGATCCATCGTGGAGAAGTAACTAGAGCCGGCTAAACTGTCCAAGGCATCGTCAATGCGTGGCAGCGGGTAAACATCTTTTTTTGTTATCTTATTTAATCGACGGTAATCTACGCAGAATCTCCAGGTCCCGTCTTTCTTTCGAACTAGAATAACTGGAGATGACCAAGGACTTTCAGAGGGCTTCACGATGTGATTTTCAATCATCTTGTTCACTTCATCTTGAATTAGTCGTCGTTCACTTGGTGCTACTCTATAGGGCCGCTGTTTGATAGGAGACTGGTCGCCTGTGTTTATCTTGTGCTTCACAGTACTGGTGGGCTTAATAGGAGTACTCCCAAAGTCAAATATGCCAATAAACTCGTCAAGGCATGAAACAAGCTGTAACCTTTGAATTTCAGACAGCCCTGGATCTAGAGTAAGGTTTATCTTCTGTGACCATTCACGTGACTTTAGCTGCGTTTCTTGTAACTTATCGCTGGATTCAATAAGATTGCAGATATTCCCATTCTCATAACTTTCCATGGTGCACATATTCATTCCTGATGGAATCAGTGCGGCCAAGACGCTCCATTCGCCACCCAAATGCTTCCTCGGCCGTGTCGAAATGTAACCAATGAGTTTGGTATAAGAACTTCCTTTCTTAATAATAATTCCTTAGAAGTTGAGACTAAAACATCTCTAACACCACATATTTCTTCGTTTATCACACTGATCTTCTTTATTGATTTAGGAGGGATGACAAAGTCGTCGGAAGCAAACAATCTCTGGTTTTCCTCCTCTCGAGATTCCAGGACGGAGGTTTCCCCGAGATGGAGTTCATTTCTGCCACAATCAATGACGGCTTCGGTGGCCTTGAAGAAGTCCCATCCAAATATGATGTCATGGCTGCATTCCACCATAACAACGAATTCAAATGAGATATTCAGACCATTAACTTCTATGTTCAGGACACATTTTCCTAGGGTCTCTATTAAATTTTTGTTTGCAGCTTTAAGAATGGGACCTGGTTCTTTGAAGAGAGGTGTCTTTAGTTCGCGTCGAAATTTGTCTGAAATAACAGAAAAGTCGGCTCCTGAATCCACCAATGCTTTAATTTTGCGTCCATTTATTTCGACCATAACAAAATTTTCTTTTAATTTAGCGGCGATATACCCTGGAGGATTTTCCTCAATGGCGACCTCACCCCCGTTAGAAGCCGCTCCACTTAGTTTTTCACATTCTGAGGCTTGGGAGAACGGCTGAAACGACGGGCTGGCGACTGGGATTGTCTTCGGGCTGGCGACCTTGCGCGGCTTAGATGTGGGGAAGAGCTCCGGTAGAAGTACGTCGAGGTTTGGGGCGTTACATAGTCGTCGTCGGCGTCATATCTCGGGGGTCGACTCGAAAATCCAACATTTCTTCCTTCTCCGCCATTCCTTGACCTGGCTTCAGCGAAGACCTGCCGTCGTTCCCTACAATAACGGACGACATGTCCAAGTCGTCCGCAGTGGAAGCAGATAGGTTTGTCGTCGTGGGTTCTCCAATGTTCCGTTTTCCTGGGTTGGGTTGGTCGGTCGATATTATAATAGGGCGTTTGTGGTTGTTGTTGTACCACGTTGACTTGTGGTCTGGTAGGTTGTAGAGCACGGCTGACCTCTTCCCTCACAGTCTGTTCCAGGGCGTTCACCTCTCGGAGAGGATTGATCACTTCAGGTGCTGAGAAAACCTTTTGTATCTCTTCTCTAACGATGCGGCGAATTAACGCGGCCAAGTCGTCTGAGTCGTCAACACACGAAATGGGCATTACATTTGACAACCAGGCGAATTTCGTACGGCCGATCCTGCGCTGCTTGACGGTTGTCAGATGACGGCAAAACTTCAGGATCTCATCTACTGTCTGTATGTCTTTCGCCACCAATACCTGGTATGTGTCCTCCGAAATTCCCTTTATAATGTGAGCAACTCTCTCACCTTCTTCCATGCGAGGGTTCACCTGGTGGCAGAGACTAAGAATCTCCTGGATGTATGACTCGCTGGATTCCTCGGCCTTCTGTGCTCTTGACTTCAGAACTTCCTCGGCGCGTCGAGCAGAATCCTCTTGCAGTCCGAACACACCGCGGAATGCGTCTTCAAAGCTTCTCCACGAGTTGAGTGATTCTTCGTTATTATCAAACCACCTTCCAGCAGTTCCGTTCAAGTAAAATACGACGTTGGCAAGCTTCATGGTCTCGTCCCATCTGTTGTACTTCGACACTCTCTCGTACTCTTTCAACCACTGTCCAGGGTTTATATTTCCATCTCCAGAAAAGGTAGAAGGATCCCGTTGGCGCTGACAAGGGAGGTAGGATCCGCTAACAGTAGGTCTGTGGTCGTCTTCCATTTCTATTAGTTGTGGCAAAGGTTGAAGAATTGGTTCACGTCCCTGTAGACGTCGACTTCTTCGAAGTTCCGTCACGCTACCCAGCATCTCCACCAAAATATGAAGCCCAGCGGCTCCAATCACGAGAGGCCCCATGGGACGTTTGTCAATATTAATTGAAACCAAATTTTGCTAAAATAATAAAAGGGTTGTTTATGGGATTGAAAAAATATTTTTGCTATTATTTCAAGTAGCTGAACGCCAACCATTGTCAATAAATGGCAACGGATATTTATATATAAAACCATTCTTTAAAACAGAAGTTGAAATTTAGAAACACGTTATTTGTGTGTGAATCCAAAGACATTCTACTATAATTAACTTTATCCTATAACGCGATATTTCAAACTCAGGGATATTTGCGTCAATACATTTCTAACATCATATGTATAACGTAAACAAAGGATAGTGGCACAAAGACATATGATGATAAATAATTAATTTATATTCATTGATAGAAATATTTGAATATTTTTTTTAAATCAATCATTAAATGAAATTACGCCCTATATATTATTACATAGGTATATAGGTTGTCAGGTAGGTTAGGGAGGCCAAGCTAAAGATCACTAAGCAAGCCTCGAATGTTGTGGCTCCATTTTGCCTTGACTTCAGGATTCCGCCGCCATGCCAGCGCCAAGCTTTCTTTCACCGTCTTAAAATTGGCCTTAAGAGATTAGCCTTTTGTATCCTGAAGTAAAAAGAGCAGCTTTGGCGTGACGCGTCGTCTTCCTGGTGGAAAGTTTGGCCTGTGTTCATACCTGTTTTCAAATAATTATCGAGGAACTAAAGTTCGGGATATTTGTATAAAAAAAACTTATTGAAAAACGTGTTGATATTTAAATAGATATTGCTGATGAAATAGAATGAACAGAGCAAGCCTGGTGCAGCTTGGTGTTTCGCCGTATCCGGTCCATGCTGGGCGGACGGCTCCGGGCCATCGTCATCGGTGGCGCCCCTCTGGCCGAGGACACCGACAAGTTCATCCGCGCCACGCTGGGGGCACAGATTATGCAGGGCTACGGCATGACGGAGTCGACAGGCTGTGCCACTATCCAGGACTGTAAGTAGCTCTCCAGACTTTAGGTCTGTTTCTATAAGAATGTTATTTCTCTCTATAGTCCTTTAGGTCAATCCTACAGAAATTTAAGTCCGCTCTTCAGACCTTTCGGTTCACCCTCCAGGTTTTAAGGTCGCTGAAATTGGACGGTAACTCTACCCTACAGGCCGATATGTCCATTTATAGAGCTGTAAACGCACCCTACTGGGCTTTAGGTCTGTCCTACAGATCTGTAAATCTCCTATTAGGTCCCTTTTACTGTAATGTCCGTCCTTCATCTAGTCCATTCGCTTCATCCTATGGGACTGTTTCCATCATCAGGTACTTAAGTTGTCCTTTACGGGTCTGTAAGTCCACCCTCCACAACTTTATAACCCTCCTATATGGGATTGTGTGTACATTTCCCTAGCCTTTGACCTCCATCAAGAGTACTGAAATCTTCCAACCATGACCCATACATCATTAGTTATTAATTAAGCTTATTAAAGAGAATCGAAATCCTATTCTAGGAATTCTGTCTTTTCCCAGTATTTTTTTAGAAATCTCTTTAATCTCACTATATCACATCAGAAAGAAATTTGGGTTTTTATTTGTCTTCAGATTTCATATTAGAGAATTTGTGAGCATTTATAACTTTATCAAAAACAACACAGAATCAACTATCTTCCTTATTTTATAGAACACTAGCCGAATTACCCGGGCAACGCCCGGGTTTTACCAGATTAAATGTTTTTAGTCAAATACTATTCGTTACAATTATAAATTGGCGCCGTGGATGTCACTCTTGTGAAACGTCCCGCTCCAAACTTTGTGTCAGAGAAGCGATATTTTTATAAAGAGATGATCTGGCTTTGTGTCTTCTGCTCGAATGGATGTTTTTCTGTTAGAATTTTGTTCCTGCACACTAAAAATGAACTGGCTTCACCCGTGGTCTCAGCTTTTTGGAATTATCTATATTTAGCCATAGATTTGGCTTAGCCACTTTGCTGGCTGGTGGAACTCATAAAATCAAAGCTCGCCCTGGATTAACGAGGACCATTATCCCGAAACTATGTTTATCAGGTGAGCTTTCAGAATTTTCCAAAGTTGGCGTTGTGCGACTCTGTTATCGACCTACTTTCAATTTTTGGCAATACGGTGGCCATTGATGATTATATTAATTGTTTGTATTCATCTTCTTCCTCTTCCAGACACTTTTCCACCTAAAACACCACCTAGATTGAAGTTTATTCTCGTGGTGGGTCTTAAAACCGGTGAATACCACCCACTGTTCGCTACGTAAAGCCCAATACAGACTACATTCAAAAATTGGGCGAAATTTGAGCTAAATTCCTACGGTGTATAATTTGTTGATCACATAATGTTTCTATCGATATTACTGATTTGAGGTTTTATTCGATTTTTAATATAATTTTCAATTATTCAAAGCGATAAAATTGCAAGGCTATAATTCAAAATAGTAACAAATCAAAATGGCTTTCATTATTAGCTGGTTGAAGAATTCGAGGATTGAAATCTTGCTACTCTCTAAAGACACTTATTGTAAAATATTTTTAAATTATAATAATTCGAATAAATGCTCATATATTTGGCCACCCATTTCATGATGCTCAAGATTATAGATAATTACCTATTCTCTTTCTCATTGTTTATTTTCATCTTTCTTCAATTTTTCTATCAGAAACTATGGTTATTGCTATCACACACTTGATGTCCAGATAACAACCGAGAGCTGGGGACGGTGGGCTACCCTCTACCTGGCTGCAAGATCCGACTGGCCGACTGGAGGAAGGTTTGGAATCATCCTTCTCTTTATAAATTATTTTAATTATTTTGTTGTGACTCTTCTAATCGATTGTTACCGAAGAAAATTATGATAAAATAAAGGGATAGCATATTTTAAAAATACAAATAAAGGTCAAATATATAAGAAATGTAGGGAATATATGCAGTTGTATATGTCAATCAAATGCTGTAGGTTTTTGGCGCATTGGCTTGATTAATATCCAGGAGATTTGAATCTATTGCAGTTGTATATGTGCACATTTCTTCAGCAAGGAAGGTTTCCCCACCTTGAGAGAGTCCTCCTCCAGAAAAGGTCTTCTTGAACCCTCCTCAGTTCCACGCCGAGGAAGTACCTATAGATGTGTGTATTGACAGACATCAGGATGGCCATGGTATCATCATCCAGGCCTTGCCCGATGATCCAGACCTTCAGGTCTCTCTGGGGGTCTTCTCTTTAGAGATTATTCTTTATAATTAAATTAATTTTACGCGAGTGTCTCAATCATATAAGATTAATTGCTACAATAACCAAAAATAAGGTGAAAGTGGAGATTGGAATGCCACAGTTCTCGACAGTAGTAAATCAGAACTTTTTTTCGACAATCCCTAAGACCTAAATTTGTAAATAGAATAGTTGCCAATTTATAATAGTTGTCATATTAAATAAGCCATCTCTCCCGTCAAAATAGACACAAAAACTGAACCATCTATAATCAGTCTCAACGACCAGCAGGCTCCGATCAGGGACAAAGAGTCGACGAAACCGGAGATCCAAATTGAGACGAAGGCCATAGCTTGATACCATAGTTTCCAGGTGGGTATTCTGAATTTACCAAAGCTGGCATTGTCTTGTCACTGACCCGAATCTACTAGAATGCAGAGACTGTCAATTGATGGAACTTAATTTTTGTGTCTATTTAATGAGTACGTGTGTTTCTTTTTGAATGCTAAATTTACTACCGAAAGAATTTCGAAAACTACAATAGGAATAGCAGTATGGTCAATGAAATCGTTGATACGGCTGGTAGATTCATAACAGTGAATAAGCCCGAGTTTTTAAATTTTGCATTCATCTTCCCTTGAAGTGCGTGAAACTTTGGTGTATATCCGCTTAGTGTATAACCGAATTATTCATAATCATTAAAAATAAAGAAGGCATATCCTGACCAGGAGCACACATGCTTCACGCTGACGAGCGCCAACAGCGCGAAAGGCTTTCGTGTATGGCTTTTCTTGATTTATAAAGAAAATTAGTTGGTCAAAAATCAGGAAATAGGCTAAATCAACGTTTGGTTGATTTCTGTTCCACTAGATGACGCTCTGCCTGGTTCAAATTCACATTAATAGGTACCGCTCAGCAAGAGCAACCTAGTTCATGATAATTGAAACAGTGAATAATATGTGAAAGTTATTCAAATATTAAACAAAATTTTAACGCGGAATTAAATCCCGGTTCATAACTGTCGGGAATCGAGGGTGTTACCCACTCGTCCAGATGACGCTCTGCCAACTAAAAAGCATATGTGTTCCTGGTCAGGATATGCCTTCTTTATTTTCCATATCAACACACCTGACCTTATTTTTCATTCATAATCATGTATTGAAATATATTTTATCATTGAAGTGGCTCATATATCGGCATTCTGCTCTTAGAACAGCTAAATACAATGATAAACCGGTTTGGCAGATTAAACAAGAGAAACCGCTAGGAGGGTTCACCAATGATGAGCCAGGCTCTCCCATTATTTTCTTACCGCAGTAGAGGTAATGAAATAATTGGTTTTATTTGGAAATGCCGAATCAGTAGAAATTTACTCGTAATTACGAATTATAGAACTGATTTATTGTATAATGATTTATTCATAATCTCACGTCATTTAGAATGGGGCCCACATACAAGGATCCCTTTCTAAAGACATTTTTGAAAAAAAATATTTTCATAGCAATTTGAATAGATATATTAATATGTATTGATGTGTTTTTTCTTATATCATGCTGATAATTTTTATAGAAGCACTAAATCATTATAAATCTGATGAGAACGTTTCAAATGCAATGACGCTTTTAATAAATAAACCGTATTCAGTTTAGATTGAACACTAAAAAATAAGCTAGAATATAAGCAATTTTTTATTTTAACGAATATAAAATAAAATTTAAGAGAGCTTAGTAAAAATTAAGCTTAACTAAATGAAAAAACAATATATATTTTTATTACACGTTATATAAAATAGTTTCTCTAGTAAAAAAAAAAATATTGGATTAGAATATGAATAGAATATTATTCTTCATTTAGGTTAATAATCCACTTTAGTTTTTATTTATAAGATTATAAATCCCTCTTTTTTTCTTGTATTATCTTAGAGCTCCAAGCAACACACTTTCTTGATTTCAAAACACCGGGCCACCATCTTACTATTACTGCTACTCGCCGTTTCTCGGTTTACCTCTACTCATTAAATATCAAAAGACTTGAATATTGGCTAATTAAAAGTAAAGACGAATTATAAAGATCAAATAAACAAGTCTCCATGGAACAATAAATATATCATTTCTTCTTTTTCTTTCTTATCTCCACTCAATTATATTAGGGTATCAAGCTTGTAAAGCTTGATACTTTTTATGGTGTCTGCTGGGGATGAGTAGAGCTCATTAATGGATCAGTCAATACAGTCAATAATGCGTATATATTATTTTATAAGTTGGAGCACTCTGTCTGGGGCCAACACCGGGTGTGGGGTGTCGCAGGAGGCTACCGGGCCACGGACAAGCCCAACCCTCGCGGGGAACTGCTGATAGGGGGCGGCTTTGTGACCGAGGGCTACTACAAGCTGCCTGAGCTCACAGCGGAGACGTACGAGACCACAGCGGACGGAACGCGCTGGATCAAGACAGGAGACATCGGGGAGATCCTACCAGACGGACAGCTCAAGGTCATCGGTACGTTCAAACTTCACCTGTCTCAGTGTGAAGTACATACGTGTTGTTGTCCAGACCGCAAGAAGGATCTGGTGAAGCTAGAGATGGGAGAATATGTCTCCTACGGCAAGGTGGAGGCGCTACTCAACCAGTGCGCGCTGGTGGAGAACTCCTGTGTGTACGCGGCTCAACATGCCAACCACCTCGTGGCCCTCGTGCAGCCCAACCGTCAACAACTGCGGGCGCTGGCAGAAGAGATACTAGGTCAGGACACCAGTCAAGGAATGTCAGTGGCAGAGATCTGCGACGACCCCAAGGTTGGCCAGGCGGCCCAAAAACTCCTCCTCCAACATTTAAAGACCAGTAAGTGCTTTGACGTATCTCCATTGTCCCGCTGACATGCATGCATGTGTCAGGCGGGATGGACCGCTACCAGACCCCGGCCCGCTACCAGCTGGTGGCCGAGGAGTGGACACCTGACAGCGGTCTGGTCACAGCGGCCTTCAAGATTCGCCGGGTGCAGATCCTCCAGGCATACCAGCGCCACATCGCCGAGATGTACAAGAGCATCGACGCCAAGTGATCATCGAAAACTCTACTCTCTATTGTTAATGTTCAAACGTGTTGTATATATGTCTATCAAAAGTTGGAATTCCATCAATGTATACCGTTATTATTTCTAAACATTTTACACAATTACACATTCAATAGCCTAGAAAATAAAAACCTATACATTTGAATTTCTCGGAAGATTTTGGTTCAAAAGCTTAACGCCATTAGCGCGACATATATATGTAATAAATGAAACTAGTTGGTTATCTAACTAAAGAAAAACGACTTACTGTCCTTACTGCAAAGGACGAAGGGCCATAAGTGATGAGCCCACTCTACGGTTTCCAAAGTTTAATCTCCCCGGGAATATTCACCAATAACAAGCCTTTTACAATAATTTTTCATCGCAGTAAAAACAATAGGGAGATTATTTTATTTTGAAATATAAGAAACAGAAAAAAGCGATAGTTTTATTTCAGGGTCTTAAAAGTAATAAAGTAACATATTGTTACGTCGTACCCAGCGCTATTCGTGTACTCAGGATGCCACAAAAATGTGGGTTCGAAGGAATTGCAGCTAAAGTTAGCACTTTATTGTATCTCACTTAACAGAAGGAATACAACAGTGGGACTTGCCTCCAACCTCCCCGTCAGTAGTATCGTTGGCGCCGCGGATGTCATTATTGTGTCAGGCTCTCCTGGCACCGCTTTACAGGATCATCCAGGCGCCCGGAGGCAAGTCGCCACGTCTTCTCCTTGCCACAGATGTAACCAGACTCCGTCCATCCCCACACAGGAATGCTGTTTTAGCGCCTGCCACATGGCAGCGGGGGCCGCTAGAAGCCACCCCTCTTTCCCCAATTTTACTCTGGTATCTTGGGCTGGTCATCCACGTTACAATATCCTGGTAGTTACCTTTTTTGCGCCATCTATCGGAATATCAACAAATCCCAGAATATTTTCCAAAAACGGAAGCCGCTACTAGTCTGTAGTACCAGCCTTTTTGCTCGATGAGGTGCAGTGACGAGGGCCAAGTTTATAGAGAATTGTTCTAACAAATGTTCGTTATACAAACCTTTACTCGGGTAAAACCCGGGCGAAGCCGGGCACATCCGCTAGTTAGTTTATATTTTGTTGCAAAAGTGAAAGCGATGATGGACTGGGGTGTGGCGGCGCGGCAATCGTCTATTAGTTCCAGACGCCACCACCAGGTGGAGTTACATTAAGTTTATTATAACGGCCGGTCAGCTCTGCCTTTTGTTTGCTGCCCGTATCTAATATTTCTTTTTATTTTTCGTATCTTTCTTTTTTCTTATTAAAGAATTCGTTATTAAATAATCCTTGTCTGATTACTTGAAAATATACACAATATTTATTCCGATAGATGGAGAAAGCGTTCAGCAATTCTTCCTTCCTCGAACAGAAGATGCCTGATAGGCAAATAACGTTGAAGTTATCTACATATCCGATGACATCAATCTAGCTGTCAGCTATCCACCGGTAAACAAACCTTCGTTCGACTCTCCCAAATTCCATCGTACAAATCGTTTAGTGCGAAATACTTTACCCAGTTATAAATTACTGTTCAATATGGAGACACATTTTGGTTGTAATTTTTTTAATATTTTGCAACTTCTAAATAAATATATTAGATAATTATAGTATATATATGTGTAATTTTTTTTATTTAGAAAACCAGTTTTCACATGTGTGATTGTAAATACTATGTTAAACGCATTGTATACGATAAATGAATTAAAATATGTCGCAAACAACTACTAACTCATTTTATCTTGATGATACCATATGTGCCATGTTCACGGCATACCAATCAATTCTATGGTTTGTAAATGTCTCCATCGAGACATTCAAAATTTTATTTTGGGAAACCTGAGGCTCTTTCAAATATGTAACTAAAGTAAACATGGTTACAGTATTTAATATTCGTGGTGTTTAAGTTTTCACGACTGGGTATACTGCATGAATTTTGAGGATTAAATCACTCAACATTATTCCTTTTTAATATCTAGGACGGATTTCAACAATGATTGAGAACTGAGGTGAAATAGAATTGGGAAGGTTTATGTCATCTCCTTGGTAAATCTCCCAGAGATTTCTTCTATTTACTCCATCAAATCTACCGTACTATTGTTTTGTTATCTCTGCTTATAGAGGCCAAAGTTACAGAGTAAAGTTGGGGAAAGATGGGTGGACTCAAGCTGCCATATGTGAGAAGGACAGGTGCCACAAACGGAATTTGTGGGTGGGGGAGGACAGAGTCTGGTCACATCTGCGTCGAGTGTAAGAAGCGGCGAGTTGCCTCCGGGCGTGTGGATGATCCTACAAGACGGTACCAGAGAAACTTGCCCGACCTGGACGGGAGCCGGCCGTAGACGAGGAGGATCCTTCTGATGGGGAATATTTGAGACAAGTCCATCTACCTAGTTCCCCATTCCATTAACAGCTCCTGGCTATAAAGTATAACTCACTAAGCTGTAACCACAACGTACCTTGTACGCAAACAACGACCGCTGAAAAAACGCGTAGTAAGAATTAATCTTGATTTGAAGGTTATTGGTGATACTCGTTGATGAAATTATGGAAAGCGCTTCAGAAATTTTAGAAAATTTGCTAATATTTCCGCATTAAACTATAACAACGTGTCTACACTTGTAGATGCAGTTTAACTTTGAACTTACAAATTGCCGTTTAATCAATTTAACATGTTATTGGAATAGACTGAATAAAAATATTGTTACGTCGTACCCTGAAGTTGTTCGTATTCTTTGTCTAATCAGGATGGCACAAAGATATACACGGGAGTTCGCAGGGATGCAGCAAAAGTTAGCGCTTCATTATAATACGTCTCACCTAACAGAAGGAGTACAATAAGTGGGACTTGCCTTTAACTTCCGCGTCAGAATAATCCTTGGCGCCGTGTAGATGTCACTCTTGGGAAACGTTCGGCTCCACACTACACGTCCAGCCTGAACTGCACCGCTTTGTAGGCCACTCCGATGTCAGACTCTCCTGGCACCGTCTTGCAGGATCTTCCACACTTTCGGAAGCAACTCGCCGCGCCTTCTTCTGCAGATGTTGATGTCACTAGACTGTCCCATACGTAAATTACGTTTTTGGGGCCTGTTTCCTTTACACAGGCAGCACAGCAGCTGGAGTCAACCCATTTTCCTCCAACTTTACATTAGAATCTTGGTCTTTCGGATAGCTTGTCATCCACTTTACAATACTCATGGACTTCTTCGACAGGGGAAAAATAAATTTTGATAAAGTTGGTTTGAGAACTGATTTACAACTTGGGTACTGTTTAAGAAAGATGAATATCCTACTCTAATCTGAATATTTATTGACTTCAATATTGAAATGATAATCTATTGGAAATATTTGATGGCATGACCCATTGAAGATACCAGATAAAGAAGGCTGACTTCCTTGTACTCTAATTGTTGACCAACAGAAGGGAAACCAAGACAACATCCCACCAACAGTTATAAAATATTTCGATCGTCTTAGAGGAACGGATTGAGAAGATACACAAATCTTCAAGAATTATTAACCTGATATAATAATAATTTTAATAATCAATTAATAAAAATCCTTCTGAAAAAGCTTTTATTAAAATGCACCAAAAGAAAATAATAATAGTTTAGCTTTTGTGCCATTGAACAATTAGATATATAAAATTAAAAATAAATGCGGCGGGAATTGAGGTCTGGTGATCTGGCAGGCCACTCCATCCTTTGAATACCCTCACTTTCAAGATATTCTTCTACCCTTCAGGACTCTATGAGGACGAGCATTATCATCCATGAGATGAACCAGGGTCCGACCCCACCCCTAAAAAACCTTACATAGGGCTCTAGTATCTCGTCTCTGTACTGCTGAGAAGTCAGGGTGGCGCCATCAAACACATGTAGTGGCGTGTGTGAGTCTAACATGATACCACCCCAGACCATGACACCTTGGCCACCGTAACGGTCCCTTTCTCTGATGTTTGAGGGATGGTTTCTAGTCGCTGTTTTATCTCCAGATCAGAACACGTGTAGAATCCGTGTTAGGACTAAACTCGACTAATCACTAAAAAAAACAGGAGCCCACTGATTTTTGGTCCAAGACTGATGTTGTCTGCACCAATTTAGACGAGCCCTTTTTTGTATGGCAGTGAGAGGGATACAAACCTTCGGCCACCTTGCATACATCCCTCTCTCATTGAGTCTTCTGTAAACTGTTTGCCTTGATATCATGGTTCCTATGACCGAAGGGAGCTCAAATATTAGCTCTCTTTCTATCATGGTTTTGTTACTTTGGCCGTTAACTTCAGATAACGTTCTTCTGATGAGGTTGTGATTCTCGGGCGACCTTGTCCTTCTCTTCTGAAGATGTCTCCTGTTTCATTAAATTGTTTCCATAGATTCTAAACCACTTTTCTTGACGTTTTGAGCCATCTTGCAACTTCTGCTTGGGACTGGCCTGCCTCTAGTCTACCACTGGCCCTTCACTTCAATGAGTCTTCTAAACATCTATGAAGTACCACGGATAGATAAAACGGAAGAAATGATTTTCAAATAAAATTTATAGCTGGATAAAAAAAGCACGCAAGCGGACGCTTTAAAGAATGACCCAAATTTTCATATTAGGTGAAGCGTTAAAATTATTTGTATTGGCTACCTGAACTTTGTGGTGTAATTTGCATATCATATAATGATATTTATTATATTTCGTTATTATTATTATTTTTATCAAGGATTTAGTGTTTGTTATAATAATTTTGGGCATTAGTGTACATCTTCACTCAATATATCATTGTCCCCCGCCGTTTTTATTTTCAATCATATATGTCTTAACTTTCCAATGGCAGGAGCTAAAATATTTATTTTTTATTTTTCAATTCATTTAAAAAAAGATTCTTTAAAAAGTATTTTTTATTTATTAATTTTTAGTCATAAATTCTAAATTTACAAGCATCACACAGAATCAAAATTACACTAAATATATGAAATGTAAAAATATATTTAAAAATGCATATATCAATATTAAGCCCAATATTATTAGAAATCCTTATATCTATAAAAATGAAATGCGAAATCGATGTTTGTTATCGCTTCACTCAAAATCTACTGACTCAATCATTATGGAATTTCGCATGTAGGTAGCTGAAGATTTCGTTTAACATATAGGCTATTCAAAAAACTAAAAAAGTTAATGTGCTTTTTTTAAAATATAAAAAACCAAAAAGCGTTAGTTCCAGCCTTTTACCGCTTGGGCGCAGCACTGGTCGCGACGATAAATGAATTTGATTGGTTAATAATTAACAAGTGGTTTGTTTACACGATGAATGTTAGTTTGTTCACACGATGAATGTTTTTAAAAGGTAAGATTATCCAATCGCCGTGAAACTTAGGAAGTTATTTACTATACTACTGGGAAGATTTCTGGTTTGAATTTGATATGAAATAAATATTATTTGCAATTTTATTTGCAAATTTTCTACTTTCACTCGCAAGCAGCGCCTCTAGCGGCGTCTGGTGAAATTATATTTATAAATTCTAACAATGCTTAAAATTTTTTCTAAGTATAATAAATTTAATTTGAGAATTTAGTAATATAATATTCCAAGGACGTCAAAAATACTTGGCATTTCAATATTAATATATATTTAAAGAAAAAATTGTAACGTTTTTGTGTTAAATGTTAAAATATATTTTTACATTGTTAATTTAATTTGCTGTTGTTTTATAAAAATGATGATGCACTTTAATTGTTGTTGTGAAAATATCTTTATTTACGGAGCTGCTAACCATAATAAATGATTTTTGAGCCCCTAATTGTTGTTGTTTATTATCGTTTGTTTATATAAAAAAAATTAGATTGTATGTGATGATGATAACAAAAATGAATTTTTAAATTAATATATATAATTCATTGAGAAAAAAAGAAATAATTAATTATCAAATTCACAAAAGTGACAATATCTTATTTAAAATATTATAAATATTTTCAAAATATTATGTGTTTCAAAAATATATTTAAACGCATATAACAATATTTATATTTATATACGTTTATAAATCAATATATAGGTCGATTGGATTTTTTCTAGAATCGTTTTAACAAATGTTCGTTAGGCAAACTTTTACTCGGATAAAAACTGTGCGAAGCCGGGTAAATTCGCTAAATACAGTTATTTACAAATTTTTGTTTGTGGCAAGATACTATTCCTTCAACTTCAAATTACCGAGTGGACCAATTAATACTGATTTTTTTCAACTTATCGAGTATTTTTCAAGGGACCGGGAAAAAATTATCGAGAGTGTAGACAAGTATAGATTCAGTTGAAATTGGATGTTTGCTAGAATCGTTTTAACAAATGTTTGTTAAGCAAACTTTTACTCGGGTAAAATTCGGGCGAAGCCGGGAAAATGTTTGTCGGCTATGCAAGCCCTCAATATGTAACTAATCTCGCTGAAATTTGAACAGGACAGAGAGTTAAATCTGGAAGAGTTTTTTTGTCACACTTTAACCAAGAAAAATTATATTTAACCAAGTACTGAGCAACAATTTTTTTTTTGTTAGAAATGATTATTACAATATTGCCGTATCATGCTTGATTGCATTAAAAAAATCTTTTGGAGAATATTCACTAAAGCAGACCACGGGCGAAGCCAGATAATGATTAATAGTAGGCAGGAACAAAATTCTACCAGCGAAACATTCACTCGAGCAGAAGACACACGAAGCCAGGTCATCTCTATATATAAAATATCGTTTATCGGCCTTTTGGCTAAGATCATGTAGTATATCTCTATATATTTTTATTTATGTATATCTTTTTAAAAATCTATTCAGTAGAGAGTGGATATGTTTGCTCGAAAAATAAATTTCATATATTATATAAATATATGACGTAACGAATATAATTATCATTATTATCGTAATATTCTGTGTGTTCCAGAATATTATTATCAATAATATTCGTTAGGCAAACTTTCACTCGGATAAAACCCGGGCGAAGCCGGGTACACATCCGCTAGTATATTTATATATTGAGACGTTACAAAAAACAATTTTCAATTGTACATAAATTCCTTTAAGGTGTTACTTTAATTTTCATATGTTTATTTTCAATTTCTTTTTCTCATTCATTAAAAGTCAATGATGTACATGCAAAATTAGTAAAAACTCAATAAAAACGATATGTAAAAATATAATAAAAACAAATGGCTTGTAAACAAAAAGCGGAATAAAATGAGTTGAGGTAAAATGTCTAATCCATTAACAAACATTTCACTTTTAAAATAATGAACTTTAAAATTAAAGTTTTACAAAACAGAAAATTAGCGTTTTAAAATAAAAACGTGGCATTTGGCGCAGTCGAAAAGGATACGGGAAAAAATGGCGGAAAATCCAAACAACCGGTTGCAAAAATTCAACGGCTCGAAGTCGGCAATTAGGCCTGAGTCATGGATCAAATTATATGATTTTGAAAATAATTCTTTAAAGGAAGATGAAAAATCAAAAATCTTATGTACTACTTGACAGATTCAGCACTTGAATGGTATGCAGACGAGATTATTTCAAATCCTGCAATAAAAAGATGGGAAGTTGTAAAGGAAAAGTTGATTCAAAGATTTGGTTCATGCAACGCAAATCCAATTGTCTCAGCATCACATCGAAGATTAAAACGAGAAGAATCAATAGAAAATTATTTTCAAGATAAAATTCGCCTGTTAAATCAAACCCATCTAACGAAGGAGGAAAAAATTCATTTATTAACAGACGGACTTCCAAATGATTGGAAAGATTTAATTGTGGCTGTACAGCCAACTGACGCCACAAAATGGTTTCATATCGCAGCTTCAATTGAACAAAATAGGGCTTCAATTCAGTTTAAGCCTAAAAACAAAATACATCTCGCGACAAAAAATAATGATAATAGAAAAAATGTTTGCCCATTCTGGTGTCCAATATGTTCGAAAAAGGGAATAAAAATTAAACATTGGGTCACAGATTGTGAGGATTATGATCCTAATTATAAAAAGGATAGGCCATATTCAAAACACTTCAGTGAAATAAGTATGCGGAGCCCCGGAATTGTTGAATGTAAGTACTTTGACAAATACCCCTACACAAGGAGCTTTCAAGCTTATCAACATAAGTGTTGAAGTAAACGGAATTCCTGCGCAAGCATTTGTGGATACTGGAGCAACAGTATCAATAATCAATTGGCGATTGTTCAAGCGAACCCGTCTTCAACTTCAACCAAATTCAGACATTCACATCAGCCAAGCGGATGGTGTTACCAGGACATGTGGAAGCCTTCAGACCAAGGTAAGAATAGATAAACTAATTAAACCTGTAACTCTCCATGTAATGAAGAACTTTAAATATCCACTCTTGATCGGATTAGATGTTGCATCTCTTTTTAATCTTTTAATAGATGTCAAAGACAAAACAATTTACACCAAATTTGATGGATTACAAAATCCAATTCTTGTAAATCATCTAGAAGAGATAAGAGAACATGAATTAAAAAAATTACTTGAACACAATAGGAATGTATTTTGTCAGCATGCCATTGATTTGGGAAAAGTAGCTATACAACATAAGATCATCACGAAAAGTGAACAACCAATTTCTCTTAGACCCTATCGTCGTCCTCTAAAAGAGTATGAAGAGATAGCTGAACAAGTTAAAGAACTTCAGATTCTCCTTGGGCATTTCCTGTTGTTATGGTTTCCAAGAAGGATGGAAATAAAAGGATTTGCATTGATTACAGACGTCTTAATGAGATCACGCTGGATGACAGGCAACCCCTACCTCACATACAGGACATGTTTGATCGATTGCATGGATCCAGATTCTTCTCTACCCTTGATGTTGCATGGGGTTATTGGCAGATCGAAATGGACCCGCAATCTATTCAAAAAACTGCATTTGTCACAAACGATGGTCATTATGAGTTTTTAGTGATGCCATTTGGTTTAAAAAATGCTGCTTCAACGTTTCAAAGGATAATCCAACATATTCTAGGTGATTTATTATGGAAAGGAACTTGCTCTTTCCAAGATGACATATTGGTGTACACGAAAACATGGCAAGAGCACATAGAGCTTCTTAGTAAAGTTTTTGACAAATTAAGACAGTAAAACATGAAATTAAAATTGTCGAAATGTATTTTTGGAAGAACTGAAGTAAAATACCTCGGACATATCATCAGTCACAATCAATTAAAACCTGATCCAAGAAAAGTAAAATCTATTCAAGACTTTCCAAGACCTGATACTGTAAAGAAAGTTCGTCAGTTCATGGGATTGGCAAATTATTACAGAAAATTTGTGAAGGACTTTTCTAAAATTTCATTCCCCTTGGTTCGACTCACTCGGAAGAATCAGCCCTTCATCTGGAATGAGGAAGTAGAGGAGTCGTTCGCTAAACTTAAAATGGCACTATCTACAAAACCTGTCCTTGCTATTTACAACCCGGACTACCCCTCTAAAGTTTATACAGATGCCTCCAAATATGGAATTGGAGCAATCCTAACACAAATTGGTCCAGACAATGAGGAACATGTAATTGCTTATTACTCCAAAACACTGCAACCACACCAAGAGAATTATTCTGCTTCTGAGATGGAATGCCTAGCCGTGATACAAGCAACTGATCACTTTCATGTATACATAGAAAACCAACCATTTGAAATCATCACTGATCATGCGGCGCTCCAATGGCTTTTCACCATGAAGAAACCGAAACCTAAGTATTTTAGATGGATTCTTAGTTTATCCTCGAAATCATGTAACATCGTTCATCGTTCTGGAAAGCAACAAACTCATGTTGACGCCTTATCAAGACTCCCAGTTGTTAACATTGCAACTCAAGAACTTCAAGAACACCAACAAAATTCAGATTTGAGTTTCTTGAAAAATTCCCACACTCACGACGGTGTGGTAATGATCAAACAAAAAGGAGTTTTTAAAGCAGTTGTCCCAAACTCGCTTACCAAAAAAATATTGGAAGAATATCACGATTCATTGAGTCTTCCATCAATAACCAAAACATGCAAACTTATAACTCAATGTTATTGGTGGAAAGGAATAACAACTGATATCAAGAATTATGTTCGATCTTGTAAATCTTGTCAACTAGTGAAGGTCAGACATGAACCAACTTTAGGAGAAATGATCACTCCAACGTCAAATATCCAACCATTACAAATGATCGGTTGTGACACTATTGTACTGGGAACAGCAGCGGCTAACACAAAGCATAAATTCATTCAAGTTTTTGTAGATCACGCAACTCGTTATCTATGGGCATATCCCACAATAACAAACACTGCTCAAGCTGTCACTCAATGTATTGATAAGATAATCAAATCTGTTAATTCGATCAATACTATCTTAACAGATAATGGCAAAAATTTTATATCAAAAGAGTTCAACAAATTTCTTTCTTTACAAGGAATTAAACACACATATACTTCGCCTTATCATCCTCAGTGCAATGGCATTTGTGAGAAATTAAATGATACGATGATGACAAAACTGAGAATAGCTGTTCTAGAGAAACCTAGATGTAAATGGAGCTCATTGTTACCGCAAGTTGTCAAAAATTATTATTCCACACCACACGACGTGACTGGTTTTTCACCGCTTTTCTTAATGTATGGAATCGGTAATGTACCCGAATTTGCCGACCAAACTCCAATTACAATTGAAGAAGCCAGGAAGAAAGCCAGCCTGCGGACAGAACAAATTAGAAGTGAGTGGAAGATTAAACACGATAGCCATCACCCCAAGTATGTCTTTAAAGAAGGAGACTTAGTCATAAGAAAAATTGCCTTCAACGACCCTCGTCTCATCAAGACATCACCAAAATATGAAGGACCATTTGTCATTCAAAAAAAGATATCTGATGTAACCTACGATATCTCTCTGAAAGACCAAAAGCAAGCAAGACGCGTTCACATATCTCAACTTCGACCATTTATTACCCGAGAATAAATGCTTCAAGAAGGGGAATATGAGACGTTACAAAAAACAATTTTCAATCGTACATAAATTCCTTTAAGGTGTTACTTTAATTTTTCATATGTTTATTTTCAATTTCTTTTTCTCATTCATTAAAAGTCAATGATTTACATGCAAAATTAGTAAAAACTCAATAAAAACGATATGTAAAAATATAATAAAAACAAATGGCTTGTAAACAAAAAGCGGAATAAAATGAGTTGAGGTAAAATGTCTATTCCATTAACAAACATTTCACTTTTAAAATAATGAACTTTAAAATTAAAGTTTTACAAAACAGAAAATTAGCGTTTTAAAATAAAAACGTGGCAATATATACATTCATGGAGCGTTCAAAATAAGTCTCTAACTACCCGGAATGTCAGTTGGACATAACTATTTTTGGATTTATTTACAATAACAACCAAAGATCATAAATATCGTTAAACAATGTTTTTTCTAGGATAATTTTCAGAGATACCAGGTTGAGGTTGGAAATTCCTATATGAGAATGGCAATCTGAAATCTTTGGTATTGGAAGACTAAAGGGAAGATGATCCACCGTTTGGTCTTCTTTATAGCACTGGGGGATATTGGATTCTCTTTAAAAATATCGTAAAGATAGAGGCTGACTGGCCGGCATTCATAGTTCTTGAAAATAAAGATACTTCGGCCAGTAAATCTTTTTATTTATTTACTTGCCGAAGTATCTTTATTTTCAAGAACTATGAATGCCGGCCAGGCAGCCTCTCTCTTTACGATAAAGAGGTAATAAAAAGATTCACTGGCCGAAGTATCTTTATTTTCAAGAACTCTTTTTAAATGTTCGCGTAGCATGCTTGTGCGTAGCCATGGGCAATTGGTATTGTTGTTTAAGTGTCCTCATATGATATTCTTGGTAAAATGGATATATCTTAATATTTTGCGTAGCTACACAACTTAGATTGCTGTTTGATCAATTTGTAATGTATAGTTGTATCTGTAGATTCTGTGTGAACCGAATTCTTTTATTGCAGGCAACACTGTGGTGATTGAAAGATAATATAATACTGTTTAAACAAAATAATATTGTATATTTATTCCCATTCTCTCAACCTAAAGCTATATCTGTGGAAAAATTATAAATATCCGAAAGCTTGCACTTTTAACAAATGAAGAAACGCATTGCCTTCTTGATTAATCAAGAATGGGTATTTGGTCAATTCCGGAATAATTAAAAATCAACGAGAATAGTTGATATTTATTCCGATAGATGGCGCAGGCCATCAGCAACTTTCAGTTGCACGATAAGGAGATGCCTTTTTCTTAATATTACATAATAGTTTCTTTAGAATAGAAGTTGCCTCTGGCTAGCATTTATAGTTCTTGAAATAACAAGAAACCTCGTCAGAAGAGTTTTTATTTTGCTGAAAACTCTTTTGGCATAACATTTTACCAATATTTCTATAGTATTAGAATTATAATTCTCTGTATCAATTAGATTAATCAAATATAAATATCCGAGGATAAGTTTATTTTAATGAGATTACAAGTTTTCGGGTTTTAAACGACTCTTCTACAGGTAATATTTTAAGAAAAGGAAACTATGCTGTATTGTAGTTGTTTATATATATTATAAGTACAATATCACATTTGTACTATTTTTTCACATTGTGTCGCGGTCTCACGCAATTCTGGCTTTAACTACCCATTTCATGATTTTTCAGGATGCCTTAATGACCAATTTTTTGGTAGTTGAGGTACAGCTTGCACCACGCTGATGAGGGCCAACAGCCCGAAACGCGTCCGTGGTTAGCTTTTCTTGATTAATCAAGAATGGGTATTTGCCCAATTCTGGAATAATTAAAAATCAACGAGGATAGTTGATATTTATTCCGATAGATGCCGCAAGCCATCAGCAACTTTCAGTTGCACGCTAAGAAGATGCCTTTTTCTTTACAGTATTATATGTACTATATTATATTGCGATGTGGAAAATTAGAGAAGACAAAAACTTCAGGAGGAAATATCCTTATTTACAGGGCTGCTAACCAAAATGAATGATTTTTGAGCCCTCGCCCCCCCCCCCCCCCCCCCAAAAAAAAATACTTCAGGATGAGACAGCAATTTATTTAGGGCAAGAACAAACTATGAGTGATAAATAAAATATAAGCACAGAGGGATGTTTACAGAGTAGCAAAGTATAAACATCAAAAATGATACTCTGTTAATAAAATAATACATACTTTGCGACAATAAATTATACTACAATACTATAATTACTATATGTAATGTATAGAAATAACTACAATACAGCATAGTTTCCTTTACTAAATATTTTATGTGTAGAAGGGTCGTTTAAAACCCCGAAAATTTGTAAAATCGTTAAAAGTGTAATAAAGTAACCTATCCTCGGAGATTTATATTTAATTGATCTAATATTTCTATATACTCACACACGTCCAAAGCGATTTTAATTACCAACAATAAGATTTCTCTGTTGTTGCATTTTGTCTATCAATATGATAGCCCTCATTGTTAACGAGGAACAGAATAAGATCTTAAAGAACATTATCCAAGTCTACGTGAACCCAGTTCAGCTAATCAGAATAATGTCCGAGAAAAAATATATAGCGATAGAATTGTTTAATTTTCATAAAGCGTTAGAGAACAAGGTAATCTCTAAGAACTAAATTTACAGAACAATTCCCTCCATAGTTAATTTGTATAGTTATGTTGAATACTTTGATTTGCTTTTCATTTTCCCTTCTATCCTTTGTTTATGTATTTTTTCCCCTTTCTTCATGAAAATGATGTATGGCGAGCCTTACAGAACGGAAATGTCCCAATAAAGCAGTTGTTGTTGATAATAGCCCTCACAGTCGCATAAAATGGTAATCATTGAGCAATCTGCTGCTAGCGCTACATTCTAAACAGAAAACAGATAACATGATCACGTGAAGAAATTCATTCTGAATGTAGAATGCTCCATTATCTAATGTAAATTGGCTGACGATGGCCTATAATAGACCTCTTCAGATAGCAGGTCATCATTCCTTAATGGACCAAGAGATACTGATTCCCTCGAATAATCTGCAGGGAAAAGAAAAACAGAATTTGCTTCATCTCTTGATATCCTCATTCTCTAGAATCATAACTTTCATCTAATCCTCACATATTTGAAATATCTTGAAAAACTCTTCCTTGTTCCCGAATACCAAAGGTAAAATATATTCATTAAATAGTGTATTATCAAAACTGTTTAAGATTTTTTCCTTGAATTTTGCTGTTAATTTTTAAAAATATATAGTTTAATTAGAATATGTTATTCAAAAACATTTTTATTTCGAATTAAAAAAAAAAATTGCAAAAATTTGTATCTTATCTGTAGCCATGCACATACACTCACTTATATTTCAAATAAAGCAATAGGAACAGTTAGAATCCTGAATTTACGTTCCAAGAGAACTTAGTACAATTTAAAAAAGGTAAGATTAAAATTTTAGATCTCTAATCATGTAAATTTAATTTATAATAAAACTTCTCTGAAATGTTTTCAGGTGTCAGGTTGAAATGTAATAAAGTGAACTTCTAAATTAACTTTAGGAATAGAGGCAGGTAAAAATACAATACACCTATCCCCCGATTTACGTTAGATACGTTCCTGAGAAAAACGTGTAAATCGGGGGATAGGTGTACACAGAAATAAAAATAAAATGCATTGACAGGTTAAAATATGTAGTCAGCACATAAGCTCGGGATTCCTCGTGAGATGTGTACACAGCGCATGTGTTCAATCACAGTAGCATTTAGTATAGTGCGATAAAAACAAAAAAAAAACTTATTTGGAAAACCGTGTAAAAGCGAAAACGTGTAAAATAAGTACCGTGTAAATCGGGGGATAGGTGTATTATAGATAGGAACTTGAGATGAATGTTTTTACATGAGAAGCAATCGCCAGACATCATATCAAAGGAGAAATCAAAGAAATCAAATAAAGAACCTCGTCACCGTTAGCTTTGATTGCTTTTTCGAAATGTTTTCTTAATGACCCTTTTATAGTGATAGTCACATCTTGAACTCGATATATTTCGTCTTCTTCTTCTTTATTATCTCCACTCAACCATATTAAGGTGTCAAGCTTGTAAAGCTTGAGATCATGACTGGGTAAAGTAGAATGCGTCTGCCTTTGTCATTAAGGCTGGGAGCACTACTCAGTGGCAGGCCGACTTAGCTCCAAAAGAAATGGCCGCCTCTGACATGAGGAAAAGACGCCATGTGCAGCCGCTCCTAACATGGAGTACAGATGCTACTCATCCTGTATCCCTGGATTAGGAGCCCTTACAGGGTACTATCAGCCGGGCCAGCTGAGCCCAGGTCTTTTAGTGATCTTGTTACTGCTCCCCCTCCTCCTTTTTCATCCGGGCTTGGGACCGGCAAAGGCGAAGTTGATATATTTCGTGAAAATTTCATATTAGGACAGACATATAGATATATTCTATATTAAAGTAAATGTTCGTACTTTTTTTCAGAAGCAAATTAAATTCTAAAGGTTTCCGATACACATATAGATAGATCATCAAGACCTGTAGAAATAAGCAAAATTTTGAAATTGGTTTAAAAAAAAAAACTCAGCGAAGTAATAAACCGATATTTTCCTAAATCGCTTCTGTTTCAAAGAGAGACAACTTCAAGATTGGTCATCAGTTCGCTACAGATCGGAATTCAACAGGAGATAGTCACAAGGTTTATAATTTTAAGAAATATTATATCAGATCCATCTCGTATATAAAGTTGAAGGGCTAAAATTAATTTCTCGCAGAGAGCTAGAATCATGCACACAAGAATTTTTATTTCTAGATAAACCTTTAAAAACAAATCCCTCGAAAATAATTGTAACTTTTTATTTGAAGTAAGCCACGCACCTTAAATATTTAGGTTTTTTTTTTCTAGTCTCTCTCAAAGGAATTCCCCAATGGCGAGAAAAGATAGAGAAGGAGGAAATAAAATATATAGATTTAAATTTGTAATAATTTTTGTATTTTTCGTTTAAAAATTATGTGGGAAATAAATATAAAAGTTGCTTACTTTGTGAATATAGTATGTCAATATATATATATATATATATATATGATAGAATATTCAGGGTAGAGCCTATAATCTTTCATTTGGGGTGGAAACGAGAAATTTTAGCAATAAATTTTCCTAAATGGTAGAGTTTTTGGCTATACAATTTAATAGCTGTTTGAGGATTTTCATGTAACCAACTCAGTGATAAAATAATTACCTTGGAAGCGAAACAATGGCAGAGCTCTAGTGCTAAGAAAGAAGGTGAATAAACTTAAGAAAGGAACAAAAAGTAAGGATAAAGTAAGTCCCCATGTTGCCCTGAATGCCTACCACGAGATAAGTTTATCTCCAGTTTGCCACCTCAGCAAACACCAACACACTACGGAGAATCTATCAAAACAGTACAAAGGCCTTCCAGGAAGTTCTCATCGCGATGTGAAAGATCTCAAAGAGAAATGACAAAAATAAATAAGATATAGAGAACAACACTTTTTGATTATCATTACTATATTGTGATAATATAAAAGAACAAAAAGGAGCTTCTTGTGTAGATCACGTTTATGACGTCATCGTTCTTCAACGGACGTGAATATAAAGCATAATACATGACAATATATGGAAGTACAATGAGAGACAAGTGTTATGCAAATTTGTAATTAAAATAATAGAAGATATAATTACGAAGTAAGAAATTAAACCAGTTATGTGAATCTATATATTTGGGTAAGAAAACAGTCTTAGAATGATATTGAGTAATATTAAGTAATATTGAGTAAATACGTGACAAAGCATGTTTACCCCGTCAAATCATCATTAAATTCCCCCACATGAATATGAAACTAAAACCTCTAATGAGCAAATTCAATCATATAATTACAGTATTTAGCCAATAAATGATTATATTGAAATAGAGGTTGCCTGACCGGCATTCATAGTTCTTTAAAATAAAAGATACTTCGGCCAGAGAAAATTTTTTTTTCTCAACCTTTCAGCAAAATCCTTTGTCTTTATCAGAAAAAATACATATTAAAGCATTTTAACGACTTGCCAAATGCTTTAATTTTTATTTTTTCCTAACGACGACAAAACGTTGTCGAAATGTTGAGAAAATAAAAGAAATTTTCTGGCCGAAGTAACTTTTATTTTAAAGAAGTAAATAATTAATTACATATTTATTTAATAAAAATTCTTTCTACTTTTACATTTTAACTAAATCAATAAGGAATCTAGGGTTTGGTTTCTTTTCATGATGGAAGGAACGCCATGAATCATAACTAACACACAGATGATATATTCAATTATAATTATTTCCTGAAAGGGAGATACATTTATATAACCACTAGCCGAATGACCCGGGCAACGCCCGTGTTTTACCCGATTGAATGTTTTTTTTAAATACTATTTGTTACAATTATAAATTGGCGCCTTAAATAAATGCATATATTAGTTAATAACTATAGCCTATGTGCTTTATCTGTCTATGTACTGTTGGCTTCCGTAGGCGTCTCTTACTTATTTAGTTATTAACTAATATATGCATTTATTTAAGGAGCGACCCGCTCCAACACAACAGTTACAAAAACCAAAAAGCGAGTGGGGGGGGGGGGGGGGGCAAAGGTGGCGTGATCGTAGCCAACCAATAGGAGAGCGCCATTCCAAAAAAAAAAGCAAACGGTGACCCAATAGGAGAGCGCGATTCCAAAAAAAAAAAAAGCGAACGGTGACAGAGATGAATAATTATTAAGAACGCATGACGCTCGTAACTGTATATAGAATAAGTATTAACACTTGTTTTATCCCTTGAGGTAAAATTGTCAGATATACTAAAAATAAGATATTACGATGCACTAGCGCGGCATCTGTTATCAAATTACGGAACTAATCGTAATTTAAAAATAAGATAATTATAATTTATTAATATGAATACGAAGTCAAAATACAGATATTTAGACTATATAATGATATAGATTGTTACAATATTGTCCGAATTAAAGCAAAGAGTAAGGCGCACGTCTTTCTTTGTTTTTCCGCTTTCTTTTTTTTTTCCGCGAACTCGCCGCGGCGTGTTTTTCGTGTTTAGGCGTGAAACGGTTTCTCTTCGTCACATCGCCTCTTTCTTTAAAACACTTCAACCCAATGATCCATAGACTTCCATTCTCAGGGTTCGAGACTGGATAATGGGCCTAGGGATCTAGATATATTATAGGCCTAGATCATTGACCTGGGAAGGTCTGAGACTATTTTTATTTTTTCAGCTGGAACGTCTTCTTGCGAGTTTGTTGGTTCATTTTTTGTCTTCTTTTGTTTGTTCCTCCTTCTCCTAGTGTCCAAGTAAGGATTCTACTACAAACATGTCCCTTGTTTTATGCCGACCTTGCTTATTTCAAACCTCTCCACTTCATAAGTCACGTACCTTCTACTTTGTGTGGACCGAAGTAACGGTTCAAAAGTTTTTCGAATAATCCCACATAACAAATATCCAGATGGACTGAACTTTCCTGTGATGAACGGATGTTCCTTGGGACCTAATATCATGGCTAACTTGTTCTCCTTATTCATATCTTGTTTCTAAAGCTTTCATAAGTTATTTTCCGACGCTAATTTGAGAAATAACAGGTCCAGTAGAATCTCAGTCTCATGTATGGGTACAAGGAAGAATGGAAAAAAACACTATGAACGCTATGTTACATGCGATCGTCATAAATGGAAGGATCTTATTCCGCTATCTCTGGTTGACATCCATTGACAAGGTATCGGTGGCTATGGTCTTGTTTGTGATTACATTTCTCTGGTCGTTAGAATAATGGTTATTCAGCTAACGTCTGAAGTTTCTCTCTGTCACAATATCTACATCAATATCTCTTTGCGTATTTCCTGAAATATAGAAAGTAGGTTTTATAGCTAGGTCCAAGAAATTGCTGCAACTTTACATTTAAACCTGCTTAGTATCTAGGATCTAAATAAAATAATAAAGGAATTATTGCTCTCTAACGATGTATATATAGTACTCCAGATAAAAAAAACACGTCAACATTGTCATATAACTTTGATGAAAAGTGACCTAGTTAGAGTCATCCAAAGAGTTTGTCGACCTGTCCAAGTGGGAAAAATATTCCAGGGTTGGGCGAAATTCACCCGGTACATGTGGCCATGGCATCTTGTCTACATCTGGCCTTTCTTAAATTTAACGGCACTGCCTCATACATGAGCTATGTAAAACCTACGTTGAAACCGTCAAACATTTATATAACAATTTCTAAACAACTAGACTGATAATTAAAGGGGTTTGTATAACAATGGGGCTAGAGAAATGGTACATAGGGTTTACTCTAAGGGGGGCAAATCTGAGTTCCACCTCCTAGAAGGCCTTAGATTTGTGCCTCTTGGATAGTCTACCAATGGCAGCAGTATTATAATCCATCATGGAAGCTACTCATACTCAGAACCCAAATGCCACTGCGTCTGGGGAAATCGATGCAATTACTGCTCCTGGAATGGAAGAATCGAGAAATATATTAATCACACTAATTACCTTAAACTCTAACTGTAACCTAGAGGAAGTAGACAGAAATAGAATGAACTCCTTCTTCTAGCTGACAAGCATATAATGGAGAAGTAATCCGCCTTCACGATTCCAAGTTTAGGCCAGACACTAAGTTTTCACAAAACTACAACGACATTCATCAGGACAGACCAATATCCAAAACTGATAATGCCTCCTTACTCAGATCAAAACCCTATTTTTTAAAAGCTCAAATTGAAGGCCATACAGGTTATACAGAAATCCAAAGAATACAAACATCAGACTCCAATAAAGTACCACTCAAAATCATTAATTACTTACCCTCCAAACAGCCTGAATAATACTTCCATGTATTCCTCACTTACTGGATGGTCCTTCCATATTCCTTGGAGATCTAAATGCCTAGCAAAGAGAACTAAAGGGGAAATGTTGACTGAACATTTTGATGACACCAATCTAATTCCGATAAATACATAATAAAACACATACCCGTCGTATCCTTATGGGACAAGAAATGTTCTCGATGTCACTTCCGTTTACCCTAATCCTTTCCAGTAATACCCTGTGGTCTGTCATTGAGCCATTTGGAATGAATATTGCCTATATAAGTGAATATATACCTAAGAGGTACTAAACCAAAACTTGCAAAGAAACTTCATTGGAACTTTTACAAAGTAGACTTGATAAAATTCAAGTCTAACATGACAAAACTCCTCAATAATAAACCCAAGAAAAGTGTGACCCAAACCAAGCTTTTGAAACCTCAAAACAACCATTAAAATAAACAGCCAATAAAAGCATACCCAAAGGCTACAGAAAAATAGAATACCACACTATTCCCAAGTCCGCCAAATGCTGAATGAAGAAATCCTATATAGAAACAAAATCTAGAGAGAAAAAGAAATCCAGTCCAAAAAAAATCGAATATAACAAAATAAATGCTTAAATCGAATATAAATACATAATTTTACATTAAAAAAATTAGCATCATTTTTGACAAAAAAAAAGACCCCAACATTTCATATTAAAATTATTGAATCTATATAGATAATACCGTAACAGAGTTTTCCATTGTAAAGTCCTGAGCTATCTCCTCCGAAGATTCTGAACTACACATAACGATCTATATACCAAAATTTTCGTTATTTTTTTCTTCGTATGATAGGCCTGTTTTTATTTTCCTAATGTTAACAGTTATTTTCATTTTCTAATTTAATCTATTTTACAATCGTAGATTTTTTGCATTTATCATCATCAATTCCTTTGTTTTGAAATGCGTTCTTTTGTTTACCTTTTACTAATTCTTATTTACTAATTTTTACTAATTTCTGAATCATTTGATTATGATTATAATTTGTAAGTACTTTGTTATAGTTTTTCATTTAAATAGAGCTCAATTTTTGTGTATGTTTCTTATTTGCATTATCTTTCCTAATGTCTTTGGCAACGTTTTTTTTCTCATAAATAGGCTGAGGTTATATTATTTTTCGAATTGTAGATTGAAATATTTATTTATGTCTTTCTTTTGCTTAATTATTTCTTCTTTATATTTGTTCTTATTTATTCTTTTTTTTTACTCTTTCACAATCAAATTTTGAAAATGGCTAAATGGCTCCACTTCTCCCTATTTGCTTTTGCAGCTTTTCTTATAAAAAAAAATATTAAAACTTAGAATTAAGCTTTGCTTTTTTATATACATGTTTATTACACATTTAGCAATACTTTTTCTTTATATTTGCTCTTATCTACTCATTTTTTTACTCTTTCACAATCAAATTTTGAAAATGGCTAAATGGCTCCACTTCTCCCTATTTGCTTTTGTAGCTTTTCTTATAAAAAAAAAATTAAAACTTAGAATTAGGCATTGCTTTTTTATAGACATGTTTGTTACACATTTAGCAATACTTTCTCTTTATATTTGTCCTTATTTATTCATTTATTTACTCTTTCACAATCAAATTTTGAAAATGGCTAAATGGCTCCACTTCTCCCTATTTGCTTTTGTAGCTTTTATTTAAAAAAAAATATTAAAACTTAGAATTAAGCATTGCTTTTTTATATACATGTTTGTTACACATTTAGCAATACTTTCTCTTTATATCTGTCCTTATTTACTCATTTATTTACTCTTTCATAATCAAATTTTGAAAATGGCTAAATGGCTCCACTTCTCCCTATTTGCTTTTGTAGCTTTTTTTATAAAAAAATATTAAAACTTAGAATTAAGCTTTGATTTTTTATATACATGTTTGTTACACATTTAGCAATATATATACCAAAATATTTTTTTGAATACTTAACTCTTTTAGTGAATTTTTGTCAGGGGGGCTGCAAAAGTGCCGTACTTATGCAGTATTTTGATGCTTTTCCTGTGAAAAGGATAATGAAATTTAAAATTAAGCTTTGCTTTTTTATATACATGTTTTTTTACACATTTAGCAATATATACACAGAAATATTTTGGCATATTTAACTTTTTTGGTGAATTTTTGTCAGGGAAGCTATGGACTGCCGTAATCATGCATTATGTTGATGTTCTTCTCATAAAAAAAATATTTGGGTTTGGAATTGGGCTTTGCTTTTTTGTATACATGTTTTTTACATATTTAGCTCCATTTTTGTGTCTTATTTTCTTTTTTGCAGTATCTTTTATAATGCCTGATTTGATTACTTGATCTGTTATAGTTTTTCATTTGAATTTAGCTCCATTTTTGTGTCTGTCGTTTTTTTTTTTCTTCTCATAAATAGGCTGATGCTGTATTTGTGTACTCAATTGTTGCTTTTTGTGTCTGGTTTCTTTTTTGCAGTATTTTTTCGGAATCCTTTTTTTTTTCATCAATTGTTTCCTCACATGCTTGGAATTTTCTTTTTATGCCTGTCCTGGCTTTCAGTTTTATAGTTTTCCTCTGCTTGGTTCTTATTTTACCTTTTTTTTTCAGCGTCTTCTGTCATGCCTCGAAAAGGCCGTGGAAGACTCACTCCCCTAACCGCTAGGCGTGCTAATATGACTCGCCGCAGACACAAAACCCCAATTGCTATTTCTCTTGTTTACTTTTTTACCAATGCCTATAATTTTTCACCTGAAAGATTTTTTATTTTATTTGTTATTCAATAAACTATTATCACTTATTTTTGGTCTTCTTTTTATTTACTTATTTTACTGGGGGTTGGTGGAAGGATGGTCTAAGCCGTTGGTTTTCGACCGCTACGACCCGGGTTCGATTCCCGCATTGGGCACTTTTTTCTGAAAAAATAAAAAAAAAAATGCTCCAATGGCTTCCGATTCTTGCAAAAGTCCAACCCCACCAGCAAGCGCAAGTAATCAAACGGGGCTCTGGCACATTTGTACATGCAAAGTCGAACTGCTTTTCACATGTTTAGACATGTTGTGTACTTACAGTAAAAGCAGTCGCCTACTCTACCCACCATGATTATCAAGGCCTGTACCACGTGTACTAGCGATAAGCAAAAAAAAAATATTTTACTCATTGATCTATACATACAATTATTTGCATACAATTATATACATACAAATATATGCATTCAATTATATTGTTACATCATGATTAATGGCGTATTTCTTATATTAGTTTTAATATATTTGAAATTTAAATTATATATTTATTTATTTTTATATAAAATATTCTATGATATTTATTTAAAACAGATTATTAATTTATCATCATTTGTATTTAGGTACACTGTGACTTCACTGCTCTCTTTGATGTGAGAAAATAAATAAAGGATTCTGGTGGCTACTTAAAGAAGACTTATCTCGTTATTCCCTTTTATAAATTTGTAGGATGGTTGAAACACGCTCTGGTAAGATGCAAGACCCAGCACAGGAGAGAATCCAGGCTGAAGAGTCTGCCAAGCCGCAACCTGGTGCAACAATTGGTAGAGATGCTAGTTCCGACCCAGTTGTCCTGAATCCCAACATCGACATCCCCAAGTATGATGGAACGGAAGACCCTCGCCCATGGATTGAATCTCTTGAAGAAATTGGCTTCTTGTACCATTGGGCAGACTACATTATCTCTCGTTATGCCGCCATGAACATGACGGGAAGCGCTAAAACCTGGTTGAATTTACACAAAGCTAGTTTCACGAGCTGGGAAAATATTAAAATCCGCCTCATTCAGGATTTTTCTTTGGACGCGAATAAAGAAGAACTTAGAATGAAGCTCAACAGAATGCAACACTGGAATGAACCAGCAATCAGGTTCGCGGAAGACATTCTAGTGTTGTGCAACAAGGTTGACCCCGCAATGGAAGAAGAAACAAAAATTGAACATGTTATTGGAGGACTGAAAAAAGAGTACTCATTCGCGCTCTACCTGAACCCTCCTAAAACGACCGATGACCTTCTTGTCGTGTGCAAGAAAATGGATTCTTTTGAAAAGAAGTATCGGGAACGTGTGGAGAAATCCAGAAACCTATATAACGGTCCACGCTATTCTAGACCCCAACAACAATCGAGGTACGTGCCGCCGACTGCCGCACGAAACTACCAGACCACTTCCAGGCCCCATGCCCCTGTTTCCAATAATTACAAGAACGACTCCCCTCCTACCCCCAGACAGTATCGAAACAACTTTCCCCAGCCCTCTACCCCTAGACGTCCTTATAATCCTAACTTTGTGCCGAAACCAAACCTTCAGAGAAACACTTACAATAAAAGCCAAGAAGTGAGCAAAAATAGGACGGAAGATGGAAGACCAATCTGCTTTAAATGTAACAAGCCAGGGCACGTGGCCCGTTATTGTAGGGTCAAGTTTATAAGAATCCTAGAAGAGGATCCAGCAGATACCCAAGAGAAGGTCGAAGAAAAATGCCAAATGAATGAAATATCAGAGAAATCAGGACCTCGGCTTTATGCTGATGTATGTCATAGCACACAGACAAATATTCCTACCCGGAATAGATATTCCGTGTTGGAAGATTTAAACTAAGCGTCGCGCCTGAATCTGTCAATCAAAGCAAGTCGACCATAAACGGAATCAAGAAGTTGGACCCTAAATACAAATTAAAAATTAATGTGGACAAGATAGGGACTTTTGAAGCTTTGGTTGATACAGGTGCTGACCTCTCAGTGGTCGACCTCAGAACGGCCCTCGATACAGGCCATGGTATAAGTAAACTCGCAAAAATTTGTGCAGGACCCGATGGAAAAAAATTGGACATGGTAGGAAGTATATTTTTAAATATAAAATTTGATGACGAAACATTATCACACAACTTTGTGATATTGAAAACGCATTTACGGACATTAATTCTTGGGAGAGATTTCCTTAAGAAAATGAACGCAAAAATAGATTGTAAGCAAGAAACTATAAAATATGATTTGACGAATAATCATGACGAAATCAATTTTGAAATGTTGAAAATAAAGAGTGCCAAGGATTCCATTGTACCGGAATGTTCCATGAAATTGATCAAGGCATTGGTAGAAACAGAGGATGGAGAATATATTATCGAGGAGAGCAGCAAAATGTTTCAAACAAATGGACTTCGTCTAGCAAGAAGCTTGATCAATGTTATAAATAGGGAAACACACATCTGGATAACTAATCCGTATCCTCGACCGTTAAAAATAATGAAAAACCAAACATTGGCTTTTGGAAGTAGTCCAGCGAAAATAAATGTGAGTCGAGAAAGAGAGGTAGAAAAGAACGAAGAACCTAGATTCCAAATAAACGAAAATCTTTCACCAAAGGAACAGAAGGAGTTAAAACAAGTTTTAGAAAGGTATGGAGATCTTTTTTCATCGAGATTAGGGAGAACCAATTTGGCAAAACATCGGATAGACACAGAAGACGCGAAGCCAATTAAACACAAGCCTTACCGGGTAAGTGCTAAAGAACGAGATATTATAAAAGAGCAAATTGACGAGATGCTTACAGAAGGCATAATTAGGCCATCTTCTAGCCCCTGGTCTTTTCCAGTAATATTGGTCAAGAAGCGAGATGGTAAATACAGATTTTGTGTGGACTACAGAAAACTGAATAATGTGACAGTAAAAGATGTCTATCCGATCCCTAGAATAGACGAAGTTATGGATACTCTCCAAGGATCTACACACTTCTCAGCAATAGATCTCAGATCTGGATATTGGCAAGTTGAAGTCGAAGAAAGAGACAAAGAGAAAACAGCTTTCACTACAGCGCATGGATTATATGAATTCAACGTGATGCCTTTTGGACTTTGTAATGCGCCTGCTACCTTTGAGAGAAATATGGAGAATATGCTTGGAAATCTGAGATGGCAAATTTGTTTGTGTTATCTGGATGATGTTATCATATATAGCCCGGATTTTCCAACGCACCTCAAAAGACTTGAAGCTGTTTTTAGATGTTTTCGTGAATCTAATTTAAGGTTAAACGACAAAAAATGCCGATTTGCTTTTGAAGAATTGGAGATTCTCGGCTATATAACGAGCAAACATGGTATAAAACCCGCGGAACATAACATCAAAGCTGTCAGAAATTTTCCTCGACCCAAAAAGGTCAAAGAAGTACAATCCTTTTTGGGAATGTGTTCATATTATAGAAAATTTATCAAAGACTTTTCAAAAATTGCTGACCCTTTGACCAACCTTATAAAAAAAAGTGTATCATTTACCTGGACAGAAAGACAAGAGGAAGCGTTTCAAACCCTAAAAACAGCACTATTAAGTCCACCAATTTTAGGTCACTTCAATCCAAATGCACCTACTTATGTTCATACTGATGCGTCCAACATCGGCATAGGTGCAACACTTGTCCAAGACATCGGTGGTGAAGAGAAGGTGATCTCATATTTGAGTCGTACCCTAAGTAAAGCGGAGCAAAATTATTCAACCACTGAAAAAGAATGTCTGGCCGTTGTCTGGTCAATGTCAAAATTACGACCCTACCTTTATGGAAGACACTTTAAAATAGTAACAGACCATCACGCCTTATGCTGGCTCAAAAACTTGAAGGATCCAACAGGTCGATTGGCAAGATGGGCATTGAAAATTCAAGAATATGACTTCGATATAATACATAAATCGGGAAAGAAGCATCTGGACGCCGATGGCTTATCTAGGGGGCCCTTACCAGAAACTGATTGGGATGAGGATTTTGAAAGGCTATTTTTAAATCAAATAACAGACGAAGAGGATAAATTTATCGAAAGTGTTAAGAAAAACCTTAATGGAAGCAGGCGATCAATTGCGCAAAACTTTAAAGAAGAAGATGGATGCCTCTTTAAGAAAAACCCGAACCCTGAAGGCAGGGCGTGGTTGCTTGTGGTTCCAGAGTATAAAAAGAGAGAAATTATGAAAGAATATCACAATCATATGTCGAATGGCCATCTGGGCGTCGCCAGAACCATGTACCGAATAAAGAGTAAATACTTTTGGCCATCCATGCTAAAGGATGTCTCAGAATTCGTTAAGACGTGTCACCTTTGCCAAAGTAGGAAAGGCTCAAACCAATTACCTTCTGGACTACTACAGCCCATCCCCCCAGCCAACTTTCCTTTCGAAAGAATTGGAATTGACTTTGTTGGTCCACTACCATCTACGAAAAACAGGAAAAAATGGATAATCGTGCTGTCGGACTACTACACTAGATATGCAGAAACAAGAGCAGTCTCGGAAGCAACAGTGAAAGAAGTTTCTAAATTTCTAGTAGAGGATATTTTTCTTCGGCACGGAGCCCCACAATATCTTATTAGTGACAGAGGCTCTCAATTTACCAGTAATTTAATGAAAGAGGTGATGAAAACGTGCAAGATTAAACATTGCTTCACAACGAGCTATCATCCCCAGACTAATGGATTGACAGAGCGGTTAAATAGAACATTGATCAATATGCTCAGTATGTATGTGAACACTGATCAGAAAAATTGGGACGAAATACTCCCATTCATCACTCACGCTTACAATACTACAATTCAGGAAACCACAGGATATTCTCCCTTTTTCCTGATGTTTGGAAGAGAACCCACGTCTCTTTTGGACGACAGGAATATCTCGGTGGACATTGACAAAGATGATTATGATGAATACATAAAACATCACTTAGACAAAATAAACAGAACAAGAAAATTAGTTATTAACAACACAATAAAGACTCAAGAAAGAATGAAAAAGAACTATGACAAGAAACACATGGAAAGAAGCTACGAACCAGGAGAATTAGTAGCAGTTTGGACACCAATTAGGAAAATAGGAAAGTGTGAGAAACTACTGAGAAAATATTTTGGCCCATATAGAATATTAAAGAAGCTGTCCAACGTAAATTACTTAATTGAACCAAAAGATAATCCTGGCCAAGACCCATTGATTGTCCATGTCTCAAGAATCAAACCCTATTTTGAAAGAATTGATGAGGTCAATCACGAGGACGTGACGACCTCTGGAGAGGGGGAAGTGTTACATCATGATTAATGGCGTATTTCTTATATTAGTTTTAATATATTTGAAATTTAAATTATATATTTATTTATTTTTATATAAAATATTCTATGATATTTATTTAAAACAGATTATTAATTTATCATCATTTGTATTTAGGTACACTGTGACTTCACTGCTCTCTTTGATGTGAGAAAATAAATAAAGGATTCTGGTGGCTACTTAAAGAAGACTTATCTCGTTATTCCCTTTTATAAATTTGTAGGATGGTTGAAACACGCTCTGGTAAGATGCAAGACCCAGCACAGGAGAGAATCCAGGCTGAAGAGTCTGCCAAGCCGCAACCTGGTGCAACAATATACATACAATTTTCTACATTTTTGCATTCTGCAGTCTAATATGTTGTTAATAATAGGGGTTTTAGACAAATATCAACTGTTGAAATTTGAATTTCCAAAATAGTTGAATTATCGAAAGTGTCGAATTAGTTTGTCATATGATAGGCCGTAGGTCGAGACATCAAAAATGGTCGAATTATCGTGTGTTGAATTAATTTGATATTATATTGTATATATAAAATTATAGAATTGTTGTTTTTAATGAGGTCTTTTAAATGAATTTATTCCTTTAATATGTTGTCATATCTGCAATTTTTTTTCATTTCCAAAATATTTATTTACACTTTCACCAATGCCTATAGGATCTTTGCTATGGAACAGGTATGGTGTTCTAGCGCATGTGCTCTCATGTCCTTGAAGCACATATACTGACAGTACCCAAAGTTGAACACACTGTATAATGTCTGACATATATGACTATAAAGAGGGCTCAAGGCCAAACCTTTGCTACAAGAGCCTGTGTTTACGCACAGACGACTTTATGTGACTTTTTCAAGTGTGCGAACTTTGGATAGCATACATGTAAAGTTTAACCCAAATATATATAAAATGTAGTTTTTAATGAGGTCATTTAAATGAATTCCTATTATAAATCGTCTCCTCTGAAATATAGTTTGTAAATTTATGTTCTGATTTATTTTATCCTTTTTTTTCATTTCCAAAATATATATTTACACTTTTCACCAATGCCTAAAGTTTCTCACCTGAAAGAAAAAAAAAACTCCGCCTTTGCCGGTCCCAAGCCAGGATGAAAAAGGAGGAGGGGGAACAGTAACAAGCTCACTAAAAAAACCTGGGCTCAGCTGGCCCGGCTGATAGTACCTTGTAAGGGCTCCTAATCCAGGGATACATTCTTTTGGAGCTAAGTCAGTGGCCTGCCACTGAGTAGTGCTCCCAGTCTTGATGACAAAGGCAGACGCATTCTACTTCACCCAATCATGATGGTTGTTAATTTCAAGCTTTACAAGCTTGACACTCTAATATGATTGAGTGAAGATAAGAAAGGAGAAAAAAATATTTTTTGTATTTTTTTTTGGCAATAATCTATTTATTATCAATTAATTTGATTTTGGTCTTTACTTATTATTCCCCTGCTCTATACATACATTTTGTACATTTAAAATATCAGCCGTTTTCTCTGTAATACCTTTTTAGCAGTGAGGTTATATTTGAGCAACAAACAATTGTTGAAATTTATAATGGTCGAATTATCGATAGTGTTGAATTACAGTTTGTTATATGATAGGCTGTAGGTCAGGACAACAAAACATGGTCGAATTATCGAGGTTATATTGTATATATAAAACTAGAAATGTAGTTTTAATGAGGTCCTTTAAATATTTTCATTCTTTTTATATGTTGTCTTATCTGCGATATAGTAGCATTTTTTGCAATTTTATTTGCTGATTTGTGTCATTTTTTCACTCTAAATATATTTATTTAAACTTTTCAACTAATGCCTATAGTTTCTTTCCTGAAATTGCTTACCAAACATGAGTTGGTTGTATTGTTATGCTTCGGAGATATTTTAATCCTAAACAGGGTCTTTACGAATGGTACACGTATGGTGACACAGTGCATGTGCTCTCATGTTCTTGAAGTAGTGTAGTTGTGTTGTTTGCACTTTTATTTTCTGATTTGTTAGTATTTTTCTTCTTTTTTCATTTTAAATAATTTTTTAGGCATAGGAACCAATGCCTATAGTTTCTCACCTGCGGGCCCTTCGAGTAAACCCGGGGCGTTGCCCGGGTCACTCGTCAAAATAATAATACTATTAAAACAAACACCTTAAATTTAAAAATACACTAGCGAATTACTGCAGGGATGTTAGCACCTTGGAGATTATCACTAACTATGATTCTAAAGTAGAAATAAAAACCCGTCATAGTCGAAACTCAGCAGTCGGCGTAGCAGAGGCCCAACTCCGATGCTGAAGAGGGCGGCGCTGAGGCGGCAGTCCCTTCTCGCCCCGTTGAGAAAAGGTGATTTCCGACCCGGAAGGAAGCATCTACCTTCCCGTTGAGGACAGCAACCGACTCGAGAAAGGCATATGTAAGGCCTAGTTTTTCCTACAGAATCAGAAGATAGCTCCTTCTCAGGGTGACGTACGCTGACTTCAGGTTTAGAGAGATGACAGCCAGTAGCATTAAATCCCCCGCTGCCCAGGCGACTTTGTCGGACACTCGCGAAATGTTCGAGGAGGATGACCGTCCCGGAACGGGGTAGGTCTGATTCTCGGGCACCGGGTCTGGAAGATGACGGCGCAGATGGTCCATGAGCACGCCGCTAGGGACCCTGCAGTCGGTCGTTAGGAGGCTGATTGGGCCAAATACCTGTAGACCCGGACCACCTTGCGACTTCGGCTGCAAAATAACTTTGATACGTCTTCGAGAGTCGAGAAGGGGATTCGAGCAGCCACGAAGATTTGCCAAAGAACTTCGGCAAATAAATATTCAAAGGAATTGACATACACGCAGGGAAATCCGTCACATTCCAAGGCACGGCCATTTGGCAGGCGGTGGATATCAGCCGCTATCTGGCCGCGGAAGATGTCAGCGAGAAAGAACTGGTTCCACTCGTCGAACTCAAGGACATCACTCAAGCGAGGAAGTCAGCGATGTATTTAGTCGAGCTTGGAGCTTGTGCGAAGCGACTGCTCAACCGTTCCAGAAGCAAAGATTTAAGCTGGCTCCCGGAGATGACGCCTCCGTCGTCGTCGGTGAAGGTAAAAGGAGAGCGACGTCTGGCTCGGAGGGAACGCCCGAGGTCCAGCAAGGAAGGATAGTCGGAGCGGGCAGTGTCGTCCTCCAGTCTCCGCCTCAGGAAGTGGCTTGCTCTCTCGATGTATCCATCGCCAGAATCAGTGACAGCAGGCCCATGTATCTCTGCGACCAGATATGCCTTGATCCCGGTGCATTGTTTCCATAACATCTGAGTTGAAGTATTTTCTAGGTTTTCCGAAATATCATCGATGAACTTTACTATTCGATCGACGAACAGTCTGACCGTAGAAACTTGCCGATGTAGGAGCTTGTTCTACACTTGTCACAGGGCCTCACGGGTAAATCCGATCAGGCGTATTCGTAGGTTTGTTATTGGGTGACGCGGTCACAGAATCCTGATGGAAGTAGGATTCTGTCCAGACGACGCACATCGACCCGGCCTTCGATAGTGGCGACCCTGGTGTGCTCCAGTTCAATATCGAAAAATTTGGCAACGTCGACGAGGTCGGCTTGGTCCAGTAGACCCGCGAGGTCTTCTACCGAGCCTGATTCCAGGTCCTTAGGTGACTCCTCGAATATGTTCAAGTCACCGAAGTTCCACGCACCTTCTTTATTCGCCAAAGTTGCGATGGTCTGGAGCTAGCGGCATCGCTCTTCAGGAGAATGGTGACCCTCAGGACGGTGAGGTCGATGAAAAGAACCTTGCCAGGCCATAGGATATACTGCCGGTGAACAACAACCCCAGGCCAAAACGGCAGGCGAAGCCTGATCCCACGGTCGATGTAGGCACAATGACGGCGCTGTAGTCGTGGAAGAGGACTCTTGCGTCGTCCAGAAACATGATGTAGTTCTCCTGCAAGAAGTAGGTATCAATCCCCTGCTCCTGTGAGTAGGGGTGTTCAGGGTCGCAACTTCGGAATATCATTTGCGCTGCCGAGCACAGCTTCTGGAATGTAAAAGCTTCTTTTATAGGGTATTGCTAGGGGTATTGTGAGAGCCATAAGCGTCGTGAACAAGGAGTCGATGACCTGTCTTTGCTGGACGTTTTATTGAGCTAACGTCTTGTTCATCAAGCCATTGTTAATGAAAGCTTAGAGGAGTTGTTCTCTTTCGAGCCAAAATTTCTGAACGCTAGTGATTGTCGTAGATGCTCTATCGTTTTTCATTAGAACATCAATCTGTTTTTGAATGAAATGTGTGCCGATCCTGCGCTGGTGGAGGCTTTTGAGATAAGTTTTGCGGTTCGGGTGAAGAAGGAACCGATTCAATCGCCTTATCTGTCAAAGCTGTGTCGCTGGGACGAAGTTATGCGACAACAGCAGCAGCTGGTGAGGATGCTACAGCAGGAGGGGCACTCGACGTGAAAGGCAGCTTGTTCAAAGTTTCTGTGCGCACAACAGAAGCATCCACTGTGACACAGCTTGTGTCCTTGCATATGGAAAAGCGACGATTTCATGCCATAGGTAACATAAACATGTGTAAATACTCCCTTTTTATTGACATCCAGCCAGGCAGGGATATGGGATAGCTTTACTCCGTCTGAAGAGTAATGAAAGCTTCCCTACGAGCATCAGCATAGCAGGAGTCTTCGAACTGTATAATTTTCTGGATGATGGACTTGATCTGCCCGTATGGCCGTAGCGCAGTGATGAGATCGGTGTCCTCCACGAAGAAGAGTACATTGTTCAACACGATGCAGTCGGCTCTCTTCCTGAAAGGGAATGCCCGAAGTGTGGCGTCCTCGAAGTCAAGGTACTCCTCGTATAGCTTGTTGATGAGCTCGTACGCTGGAGAGGCCGAACACTATGTGCCCTCTATTATCGTCAGCTGGTAAACGCTGCCCTTTCCCAGCTTCGCTTCCAGCGCCATAAGGTACTGCGTCTGACTGAAGTCTGGACAAAATTCTAGGTAGACACATTGGTCTACCCGTCCTCCCGACGACTCTGTTTCTGAACACCGCCTGCTTTTGCCGAGTCGTCGTACATTTCTGTACCTTAGACTTAAGGCAGATCCGCCCTTGGCAGTCACGATGATCTTCTTTGGAAAATCCGTGATATTTTTACCCTCGTTCATGAGGATGAAGGCCGTATTCTTTAGGTCTAGCCAAGTGTAGCCACTGGAGGTGTTCACGGCAGGGGCGATGGAGACCACCTGGCAATAAAGATTCAGGGTTCCGATGTTCGCGTCCTCGATGACGTAAGACAGACCACTAATAGTAATTTTTTTCGCCTTCTTCTGGTAGGGCAGAACTTTGATCAGGCTTGCCTTAATCAACAGCCCTTCTCTAATGATTGTCTCCGCCATTTAAGGACTTTCCAGACCAACCAGAACCTACCCGGAAACTTTCCCAAGCTGCACACGCAGCTTTTGCCCAATTAATTTTCAAGGGCTTGGATGTAGTCCACCGGAGTAAACTACAGGGCATATTCCAGATAGAGCATCTGGTAAAAGATCCCAGCTACGGATATCCTCCGGCATTGAGATTCGAGATTTAAAAATATTTTATTTACATCATGCAAGTGTCAGTGGTAACATAGATAATATATAAAAAAAATATATATATATATAAGTAGTTTAGTAAAGCGCATCCCCAATTCACTTTAATTGTCGTACGTCCTATTAGAGCCCGCTTCAAAAAATTTGTGTATTATAATTCACACTAATTGGCTTACGTCTGGAGATTCCCCGTAATAAACTTTAAATAAAACTTTTTTTTTTTAAATGTGTTGCATCCCCAATTCACTTTAATTGGCCTATGTCCTATATGTGCGTTAAATAGCTGGCCGTCATTTTAATTGCCCTAAGGATTCCCAATTCACTTTAATTGCCCTCCTACGTCATAGGTGACCATGCCTTATTGGAATAATGTTACAAGTATATGACGTAATGTCAGGGTCATATATACATATATATATAGGCCGATATTTTCTCAAATTGCAGTCAGATCATGGAGGCATTCAACAGTATTACCTCTTATCCACCTCTCATAAAATTTGATGAGCTGGAATTAGGCAGTTATAAACTGATAGAACTCAAACTAGTTGAAACCCGCTTCGGTCCATCAGTCAAGGCGGTTATAGAAGTAAAAGATTCTCAGCGGACACTATTTCTTCCAAAAAGATATTCAAAGCTGAAGCAATTTCAATTAGACGAAATCATCAAAGAAGAATGCTGCTTGATTTTCAAGGAACGCATCGGGAGTACGACAAACTTAGAAATCCAACGTTTGTAAATATGCTCCGTTTGTGTGCACACTTTTTTCTCTTTGAGTCTAAAATGTAATAAAGTTCATGTTGAAAAAAAAAAAAAAAGTGTTTGTGTGCTCATTTTTTTTAAATCTGTCATATCTTTTACCAACTGATATAACGATATAATATTTATGGAAATGTGTGTCAAAAATATATATTTAAAAAAAAAAAGTGTACATTTTTAAATGGCCAAGCTTTTCCATCTAACTTTGGCACTAAAGAGGAAGAAGAAGAAAACAAAGTTTAATATTTTAATAGGTTTTTTCAAAAACTATTTATTTCAAATGTATAATGAAAGAAAAAAGATTAGGTATTTTTTATTATTTCAAATAAATGGGGATAATATTAGAATTAGGATATAATTTTAAATTGAATAATCTTTTGTTTATTTATTTTGTAAAAAAAAATGTATACCACATTTTGTTTAGGGTTATTTGAAAATTGTATGAAAAACACCGTCAATGCATGTATTTTAGTGTAGAAAAAAAAACACAAGAAGATTAGTTAAAGATTTTTTATTATTTCAAATAAATGGGGATTCATATAAAAGTCGTTTTTTTTTAATATTAGAATTAGGATATAATTTTAAATTGAATAATCTAGATAATTTGACACATATATCAATATACTTGTCAGGAAATATGCTATTTGCAGCATTTATAAGTTCTTCCGCAGTTATTTGAGGAAAAATGACAAACATAATTAAATCCAAATACTTGAAGAATATATCAGCAACTTCAATAGGTAAAAATATAGTCTTATAAATTCCACGAGCCTTCTTCATCATGATAATTTCAAAATCACTTCTTAAAATTCTCAATTTAGGTGATTCTAAATAATAAAATAGATCCTTTATTTCATTAGCGTTGAAGACTAATCCGACTCGGGTGGGTTTGCCGTTCGATTTGCATTTCCGGAGCTCTACACGTCGATGAGATTTGAAAAAAAGTTTATAATTTCGAAGCAGAGAAAGAGCGAGAAGCGTTTTGTCCAGCATCATATCGCACTCTGAGCTTTTTATTTCCATGTAGACCCAGGGGGTAAAAAAGCCAAATTACTCATTGGGGTTTTACTTATTTATTATTGTTATTTTTTTTTGCTTTAAATTTGATTTTTTTTTATCATGAAAGAAATGCCAACCCCATCGCCAAAAAAATTTAGCACGAAGCTTTTTTTAGCTCTACACAAGCATTTCATTCATTTTATTGCACAAATAGTGGGATTCAAGAAAGCTTTTATACGAACACACATCGCAGAAGCTACAATGTTCGATATATACGGCGTGCAATTTGCAATTCACGCCTATTGTTTTCGATTTGGGTACGTTATACCTTTTTTCAAGATCGATCGATGGAATATTTAATTTATCGAATATATTTTTCTCAATACATCCGCCTTTATATGCGAAAGTGCCTCCAAAATTTGAATATAATTCCAAAATATATTTTTTCACGTCGCAAATCCAATTGCCTTCTCTCCTTGGTTTTTGACACATGAATAGTCCGTGAATTTTCTTCGTGCAATATCTAACTGTTCTTTTGTCCCTCTCACTTAAATGACAATATGTATAATTGGGATTATATATTTCAATTCTTTCACCGAGGTCGCGGTGTAGGTGCGTCCAAGAGAGTTGGCGAAGTAGCATACCGCTCTCTAGCGGAAAAGCTTCAAAATCAACGATACAAGATATCTCGTACATGACACAGGCAGGAGAATTCCGAAATAGTCAGCTGTACGCTTCGTTCACCGGGCTTCAACTGTCCCTTCCACAAATAAAATTGTCTTATGTCAATGACGTCATTGCACAAATGTGCGTAGATCTGTCTTCCTAAATGGGTACCATTCAAACAAGGATTCAAAATCGCATTAGAGATTGCACAACCCATAGGTCTTTCCGTACTATTAGAAGATGGGCTGGGAATTGTCATAATGGGAGATACTGTCATTATTATTATGCCACAGAGGAGGAGCGTTATCACAATTACCCATTTAAGAAAACCAAATAATTTTCGAACACCCGTTGCGGAAACTCGCTTTAGGGACACATACCTCTGCATCGTCACGAGTTTCGAGGATAATTATATTTCCCGATTCTAGTTTGTGCGTTAAATAGCTGGAATTTTCTTGGCGGTGTCTGAACGTTAGAGATCTTTCTTTGCCTAAGCACAAGAAGGCATTGACCCCGATTGGAAGGGGCCTCCAAGATTTAAAAATTTCTCCTCTATTTACGGAAATAACTTCGATAGTATGAAATGGACGAGGAGTTATATTACTGATTCTTTTACTAAGAAATTCAACGTCAATGCTTTTTTTACGTGCTAAATGCCATGAAATAGATGGTTTGAATAATTTATATTTATAGATATTGATATTTAATGGAGGGACAAACTGCCAAATGTCGTCAACAGCGTCTTCCATATCTCTTACACACCCCCCTACTGGCGAAAATTTTTTCGCACGAACCGAGTAACCTGCTCGGAATTCAGCCTTGTCATTTTTTTATTTCTGCTTACCCTATTTAGGAAATACAAACAATATTCGCCGCATCTTTTACTATTTCGAGATTGCATCTGGAGCTTATTGTGCAATATTCTTTTCGCATTGCGTTTCATAAAATTTATGATCGCGGGCATAAAAGGTTTAATACCATATGGGTCGAAATAAAAAACTGTTCGTTTATTCAAAAAGGCAATCGCGACCCAATGACTTCCCTTCATTGTTGACGGATCTAGATTAACAACAAAATACTTACAGCAGCGACCATCGATATATTTCGGTAGCGAATCTGACGGAAACACGCCCGCAAATTTTTTAGAAATGATAGGGTCGAGCGTAGCCAATCTTAAGAGTTGTTTCGAATTCATCGTAAGGTGCCAATGTAGTCGACGTATAATTTTAACGACACTCTTACATTGTTTTTTGCGTGAAAATCTGTATAAGTAAGGTTTCCCAATACCTTATCCCCGCTTTTAAATGAGATATTTACATCATCCCTGACCGATTCGCTTAAAAAATGTTGTATTTCAGGAGCTTCTTCTTCTTCTTCTTCGTCATTTCTAAAAACGATATAACACCCGGGGTTGTTAATACCTGTCGGCACGTTTTCATATCTGAGCCGATACTTCCTAATTTTTCCATCGAGAAAGAATTTGTGTTGTGCAAATTCACATTTTAACGCTATCGAATCTCCTTCCATGAGCATAAAACGAAAATCTAAGGTTTCGGTACTAGTAACTAATTTACCTAAATAATCACGGAGATATAAAACTGTGATGGCGTCCGTGTCATTTTCAGCGTTACCTAAATTTGTTACTTTATAACCGTTGCAATCAAAGTGTTTGTTTTCTTCGTCTAACAATAAAACTTGCTTTTTCAAACGCTTAATTTTCTTGGTTAAAAAACCTTTTGGAACGACATCTGTGTCGTCTGTTGGTTCAGGAACATTGGTAATTTTTCTTTGCTCAGCATCATAATACGAATTTTGTTTTAAAAGTAAAGATTTCGGAACGTATAAGCCATCGTTTAGTTTTATCAACGCGTTTTGATCGCAGCTATGAACTAACGTCGCCTCGTTTATGTAACAATCCTGCATTACTCGATCAAACTCACTTGCCGCAGTTTATCGATATGAATTTCGGATTGCAATTCGGAATAAAGGATGACGTTAATTGTCGATGTTAGTGCGCTCGAAAATTTCACTTCCAAAGAAATATTCGAATTTTGCGTAGCGCTAGAATGTAGATCCGAAGCGCACAAATCGGGAGTCGTATCAAACGCGAACAGAGTCAATCCGTTTTGAAATTCTTCTGGAGTTATATTCAATTCTCCGGAACTTAAATATCGACCCATGTTGGAAAAGAGATCGACGTAGCTTCTGTAAAATTCTCCTTCGGAAAATTTCGGAGTAAGCGGAGGGTTTGGAAGAACTCGTTGTCCGATTTTTAATGAAATATAATTTATGTTAAAATTTTGAAAATTGAACGGGTTTTTCGTGAAATCTCCACTATATGCACCATTCGTCACAAATCCGATGACAATACGATTTGGTACTGGACCTAAAAATAGGTTCGGAAGGATTGTCGAATGGGTTCCGCTTGGAATCGTTAGAGTTTTTACATCTACTTTACGTATTGGATATTTTGCGACGCCATTCTCCAAAGTTTTATTATGCGCGAGAACGACGGACGGTGAAACAGTCACTTTTCGAACGAGAAGAGAGGCCTTTGTTATCTTCAGAACGAAACCTTGAGTATTGGACATCAAAACAAAGGAATTTTTAGCTCTATGCAAACGGATTTTTAATGAGACGCCATTTAGCAAGAGTTTGTGCTGAAAACTTAAATCTAAATTCATCGCGCCGAAAAGTGTTATTACTTTATTTAAATCCATAACTGAATGTCGAGCTTTCAATCCCAAATTATTACCGTTTGGGTCTGTTTCGTCAAAATATTTCGCCGTGTCCTTTTCAAATAAGCTAGATTTGAGAAAAGTTTTCTGTGCATTTTCGGGAAAGTTTAGCAAGGCGTCTAAAATACTTCTATACCCGTAATTATTTTGCGATACGATTTGCTTTTCGTTTAAAAAAACTTCTACATTCTCAAAAGCCGTATTCAGGAGATAATTTATAGGTCCAACTTTATCCGTAGCGGCTAAGGCGCTTCCATCTCTCTTCGAAATTTTAACCGCGAGTTGTAAGAAAATGAACGACGGGTCGATGTAGTGCTCAAACGTGCCCGGAATATAGAATTCGATTGGACCGTCCGATAGAGTCGCTTTAGGATGGACTTCTTCAAAATCGGAGTTTTCTATAGCTACTTGAATCGGTAAACCCGAAAATAAGTCCAGCTCGGATTTAAGACACAGAGGTTCCATCATGCGAATATGTCCCTGTTCTGCTTTCTTCTTCGTTTACGTACGGTTTTTATACGCTTGCCCTCTCCGCTTTGAAATCGTTTGAGAGCGTCGTCTTTGATATCCCTTCCAGTTTCAAATATTCGCTTTTTTATACTCTGCTTGAAATTTTCTCCGCCGCCGACATCTCCCGCTACTTTAGAAGCGGTGGATAAAAGTTTTTTGCCAAAGTATTTCCCCGCGCGTTTCAAAACGGGCGTTACAGTTCGAAAAATATTTCCGAACCATCCCCTTCCAGCCTGTGTGGCGTAATAATATGGAATATTACCACCCTGTTGCAGCGCGTAATACTGACAGCATGTATGCGGGTCGATAGAGCGATGTTTATGCATCGTCATCTCGTTTGAAATGCAAAGTCACGCTGACGCTCTCGCCTAAGAATAATACAAAATCGCCGTAGCGGTCTCTTATATTTATTTCGATCGTCTGAAACTCGCTCTTATTAACGGGTTTATAGAACAAAGTTTCAAAGTTTACGCTACCTTTGTCTCGAGGAAGAAATACGTGCCGAAGAAGTGGCGAAGCCGAATCTCCCACAATACCAAACTTACATATATCGGAGTAAACAAAAACCGATTGTATATTCTTATCCGTTCGCTCTCGAATGATCGGCTCGGTCGATATTGTCTTTTGTTCTTCAATCAAGATCCCTAATGGTAATAAAGTTGTTGCTTCGGGGAATTTGAGATCATTATATAAATTCCTAGAAATGATCAATTTATGATTAGGAGGTAAATTCAAAGTTGAAATGTCATTCCGAAAATCGAACTGTCCGTGGTTTTTAATGTTGTGACTCCACAATAATTTGACGATATCCTCGTTAAATTTGTCGAGGGCGATTAGCGGATCGGTCGCTTGATATTCGAATTGATGAGACACAAAAGCGTGTCACCCTGGTCGTTCGAAACGATGTAATAAAAATTAAAATGTTCCTTTTCTTTGACAATTCTATCAAATCTTAATTCGGCAAGGGCGAGGAGCCAGTTTCCCTCGAGTCTGATACAATGGGGCAAACGCGTTGTATAATTTGAATGCGTATTATTTGGAAAATAATCCAAACTCGAATCCGAAGGTAGGGTCACATAGAATTCCTTCGTAGATCTGTAACCCATGAATTGAATCGATCCGAAAAGCCTTTAAAACTGACAAAATATTTTTTCGTCTTACCCTTCCCTTTTGTTTTGATAATGCGATCTATAGGCCAGAAATCCTCGTCTCTCTTATGTACTCGTTGTAATTCGAAATCGTAAAAACTTCCTTTAATTAACTCGTTTTTCAAATCGCGCAATATATAGGTTGCCGGAACAGTATTCTTGCGATCGGAAATGACGAAAACCTCGTCGCTCCAACCCGGAAGATAGATTTTGCGGAAAGTTCTTCTAAGTTTAGATATCCTTACTCTATCTCCGACCTCGAACTTGAAACGTTTGGCGGTAGAAGGCGGATACAAACGATTAAATATTTCATCCCTCATGAAAGGAGTCACATCATCGGGGGCGACCTTTGTAACTCGATTTACAGTTTTATTATAGCTTTTAATTAAATCCGGCAACGCGTCTATATATTTGTAACTCCCCCTTCGAGTAAATAACCGCCACATTTTTCTTTTAAGCGTTCGATTGAATCTCTCCACATTAGCGGCTTTCTTATCGCTGTACGAATGATAATGTTTGATATTATATTTTTTGAATAATGTCTGCACAGGCTTATTGAAAAATTCGGTGCCCTCGTCCGTTTGCAAGAGTTTGGGAACGACTTTTTCCTTCGAAAAAAGGTTTTTGAAGGCCTTTACAATTTCGGTAGAATTTTTCGTTTGATAGGAATGGCGTAGGCTCGCTTGGAAAAAAACATCGACAATAGTTAGAATGTAACGATAACCTTTGTTAAATTTTGAAAATTTAATCATGTCCACCAAGTCGCCTTGCCATAGTTCATTGATATCTAAGGCGATAATTTTTCGTCGTTTGAAATTTAACTTAACGGGTTTATGAAGGGTGTAAACGTCCTGTGTCTCCAACCATTTCTGCGCAGATTTTTTCGATATTTTAGCGCTCTTAGCCAATTGATCGATTCCGCCAAAACTTCCCGGTTCTTCCGCGTTGTAATACACTTTGGCTAATAATTGATCCATTTTTTTTCTTTTTTTGAAGTCGATAAAGAAGGCGAGAGCTCTTCCCGCTTTACACTCGGCGTTTGTTTCTTAAATATGAGATTCTTAGCGGTCGAATTAAAAATCCACTGTTGTGGAATATTTATTTTCTTTAAACTTATCGCTAAATCTTGAAAGCCCACAGGTACATTTACGTTCTTGCTTTTTCGCGTCGTAAGAAACGTAAAAATATCGACGACGTTGGACTGCGGAATAGGTTGATTATTGATTATGATTTCACCATTCTGATTCCAAATCACTTCGTTAGTAGATCTTAAACGTTGAATAATCATGTCTACATACTTTTTTGAAGTGATCGGGACTGAATTGATAATTTCTGCATCTATATTTCGTTCATTTAAAGGTTCGATGGGTTGCGGCGGCGGTGGCGGAGTGTCGAATTAACGTTGATAACGTCGCATTAATTCTGCTAAGAGCTTCACTTTCTGATCTTCCGGCAAAGACTTCTTTGTTAATAATGCGTCGATCTCTTGTTCGAGAGATAACGTTTGTGTATAAATTGGATATAATGACGGATTAGGAAATGCGAATCTTTCGGCCATTTTTACAACTTTTTACCGATCCAGGATCCCAAGGCCGACAGAATAGGCGCTAAAATAAGGGGCAAAAAACCTCCCTTCTGATTAGTCAGCAGACGTCTCCGTTTGACGAGAGAAATCTTTCTGTTCGCGAGAGTTCTCATCATCTTTTTATAGCGACGAAGTTTTGTTTTGCGTTTAGATGAAAGGTTAACATTGCCTTTTAAAATGTTGAGACATATTTCGCAGAGACAATCGGTCAGGGCTGGAGTGAGTAATTTTTTTCTATCTAGCACATTTTGCGCCTTTGCTAGAGACTCTAGCGCATATCTATGCTTGTATAATCGATTCATTTTGGTGAATAAATAAAATTAGCTTCCCCAGGAAATATATGCGAACGGATCCTCAATTGCTCAGGCGTCTGAGGTTTCAAATCTATGCAGATAAATTTATATAATTCCTCTGCAGTTGCCATTTTTAGAGCCGCTTCTAAAAATTTTGGATTATTGGGATACATTTGTCGCCCAAGCGTATATACCTGCTGGGCATCTCTGGGGTTTCTAAACAAGAAAATGTAATGACTATTTAACGAAATGGTTCTAAAATGCGGATTTTTCGGAAATAAATTTTGCGCTAAAATTATAATAGAAGCATTCCGGTGATGAGTATAATTGCAAAATATTTTGCAAATGTCTTGATTAATATCAAAAAATAAATCATCGAGAATCAATAAAGTGCGCTTGCTAACATCCCAGTTATTGGGTGGTAAGCCGCTTATGTAAACAAAGGGGAAATCCTTAAACCACGGTTGAACAGACGAATAACACCAAATAACCTTCTCGGGAGGGGGTTCGATTAAATCAATTAATCGTTTTGTTAAACTTGTTTTTCCCGTTTGAGAGGCACCCACAACCAACGCGTTAAACGGATGTCGTAAACGAAATTGAATATCATCTTGAGACGACATGACTGAGAGATTTCTTAAGCGGAATTTATATTTATACCATCTATGACAAAATAATAAGTCTTAACATAAGATCTTCCAACAATATCGACTCCTTGTTTATAAAGCGATTCCTTACAACATTTGAGATAATGTGAAAAGTCTCCAATAGTCATCTTTATTGAACCGGGATATTGAACAGTTGTTAAAAAACCATAGCGTCGGTTCATAGTCGGAAATTTTTTTTTCTGTCTCGGAAGTTGAATTAATGCGTCCCCTTCAATCTTGAAATAGATTGCATTTTCGACTTCGGGAAGCTGACATTCGCATCTGAAAAGATTTTTCGAAATCTCAATTATTTCGTTTTCTCTGAGTTGCATAAACCCGTACCACATTTTCCTATATGTAGCTGAATGTCTATGAGTTTGGAAAAAGCAAAACCTGAGCCTCTGCTTTGGAATGTCTCTATATTGGCTTGTATCTGTTTTAAAATGTTGTCTAAGACAACAGAAAGGCTGCCCCAGTTTCTTTGACAGCGTGATGAGAAATGAACTCTTCTAATATCCGTTTTTTCTTTATAAAATTCCAAAGTTGCTGAAATAAAAAAACGACATCTTTGACGACCAATTATGGTCATCAATTCTTTTTTAATTTCATTCATATGATCATCGAATAATAATAAATTATGAGTTCTTGGTTTGTAAATATATGTTGAAAAGAAGCCAGAGAAGGCATCATTTATTTTATATAACATTTTTTCCCCCTTTAAGACACATTAAGGACACAACAATTGAACCTAGTTCGCTGACCGATCCCCAATGATTAATTTTTTAAATGCATTTATTTATTTATAATTCAACTTTTTTTTTCCAGAATAGGATGTTAAATTTAGGTGAAGTTTTTTTTTTATGCATTATTTTTGATGTTTTAAAAAAAAAAGAATACACACATTGAAAAGTGCATTTATTTACAATAAAGAATACAAACATTGAAAAGTACATTTATTTACAATAAAGAATACAAACATTGAAAAGTACATTTATTTACAATAATGAATACAAACAATGAAAAGTAAATTTATTTACAATAAAGAATACAAACATTGAAAAGTACATTTATTTACAATATCAATAATTTTCTAGTGATTTACAAACAAATTTTATAATGTCCGTGAGCTAAACTATTGATATCGTCTAACAAATGACGCTTGTCGTCGAAGGCGTTTAAGCCCAACTTTGTTTGTTCTATTGTATACAGCGTGTGTTTACGGGATTGTATTAGATTTTGTGTTAAAAAATGCCGTTTGTGTGTTTCAAGGGTGTCCTTATAGTTTTGAAAAGCCAATTCATTTTTTAATATATGTTTTTTAACCCCCTTCCCTATGTTTTTCTCGTCTCCTCCTAAAACCCTATAACTATACATCTTTGCTTTGAGTCCAACAAATTCTGTCATAATTTGTCCGCACAATTCGTCTTTCCACTTGCCTATTACTTTTTTATTTACTTGCGAATATAGTGGGTGGCTTAAAGGATAATCTGAAGTGTCTAACTGATCTCGGATTTTATCGAGAATAGAAAAAAGGTCGGCAGAAGGTGGAGTAGTTATATGATAGAGAAAGCTGTCAGTATCGGTGAAGCATAGACTTATTTTGTAGGACGGAGCTTTGAATAAAGGAAGCATAGTGGAATAATGGAATTGAAAAATTTTTAGTTTAGAAAGTTCTAATATAGTAAAACCGAGATAGACTGGCTTGTTGAGAGTCAGATTTCTTTTTTTCATTTTAAGAATAACCAAATCTTTTTCTATAATATGAAAACTATCGAGAGTGGGTTTTGCCATAAGTTTTGCGGCTCTTTCCGGCTCTGTTACAACTTCTACTCGAACCCTTTTCCTTAGATTTTCTATGGTTTTGCCGTAGACACTATTGTTAAGCAACTTCCAGAAACTCTTCTCAAATTCGGACTTGGCTTGTTTACGTTGATCTGTGTTAAAATCTATATAGGGTTTCAGCCAGGGACTCTGATTAAACGAAAGAATTTTATGAATTTTTGTTAGTATAAGTCCCTGACTAAGGTAGAATTTCAAAGTTCTGTAGTGAACCGTGTAGGAAGATTTGGGGAAAAAATTGGGACAGAGTTTGATCGAGGAAGCGATGCTGTGTGGAAGAGACTTTTGAAAATCGCTCAACATGGATTCTACTATTTGTAAACGTTCTGGAGCGAGGGGAAAATCATTGTGAGAATCGTGGAGGTGTTCGGGATAGCAAAGATCAACGACAAATATATAGCCGATCGGACTGTCGTCCTGGAGAGCTAAAATATCGATTTGGTTGCATTCTTCTGAAGTCAGCCACCGAAACCTACCAGTTGGAAGAGGTTGACACATACTCCATCCGTATAAATTATTGCAATCTGTGTAAAAAAGGTATGATGTATCTTTACTTGAGTCAAATTCATCTCCCATAAAAGGATTGTTTGCTTTGGCATATCGCTTTGATATCATGGCGACTCCTCCGCGAATTTGCTCGCACGTCAGATACATGTCAGGATCGCTGATTAGATCTAACGAAACATTTGTCATTTTTAGTGCTGCGTCAAGAGAGAGAGACGGTGAAGAAAAATTTAAAATTGGGTCCAGCTGATAGTGTCTTAGACAGAGGTCTCTGAAATATTGAAAAATATCGGCTAGAAGAGCCACGTCGCCAATTAAATATATATCGTGGTAGTCTCCGAGCGTTGTACAGTTAAGTTCCTCCCATACTTGTTGCGCGAAAGCGTACGATTCGTTGGAGCAGGATTCATTTAAAAGTTTGCTGGAAAAATATTCAATGGGAGGGAGGCTTGTTTCTGAAAATTTTGAACTATCCGTCATGTACTCGTAAGGATAGACACCTTTACGACGAAGCAAATCGGTCTGGTACGGAAAACATTGGGAAAGAACCTTGAACCCATCTTGCGGTAAATTTGAACTAAGAGTATTTAACGATGCGGATAGAAATTGGAATGAATCCAAAAATATGACATCATCTACCAGAATGACCGAATATTTTTCCATATTCATAGGAATAATTTTAAGATGTTTATGAGGCACATGACGGAGAGCTTTGATTAAAAAATGGTTGTCGTAGTTCTTTGCTCCGTGTAATAAGCATCGAAATTTTGAATTATTGTGGTAATTTAAATTACAGATGTTGTGGGCGGCCCCTCTATACCGACCACTCCAATGACAATGATCGATTACTTTTGTCTTAATGTCCAATTGTTTTTTACAGATGTGGCAAGTTTGCTCGTTTAGAAAGTCATTTTTTTGTTGCTCGTTCATATCGACGGAAGGATATTTTCTGAGACGTTCTTTTAGCTTTGAAACTGTTGAGAATAAACTCAACAAGAACTTTTCCGCTGGATTCTCGCCGCGATAAATTTCTTTGTGGACGATATTTGACTCCGGATGTACCACGATCTAGCAATACGAACACGGTACGTGGACAGAGTATTTGGAAGGGTCGGGGTTGGGCTGTAAAATGGCTTCGAAATCTGCGTATATAGCGAAGATCTGCTTAAAATTATTAGAAAATTTGGAAAATGAAAGCTTAGAACCTTCTTTTGGATATTTGACACGTTGAGCTCCGTGAACCCTACATGTTTTTTCATGCTCCATTACCAATTCTTTTGATTTGAAAGAATACAGACAATAGTGACAAACGTAGCGCGATTTTGAGTCAAAAAGACGATTGAAGTGCCTAATCAGAAAATAATGGCTTTTATATATAAATAAATTTATTTCTTTGCTATCTACATTTTCGTAAAGCTGGAGGGGGAAGATTTCTTTTTCCTCTACACTATAAACATTGATCGCGAGAGAATTTAGCTCCTCAAAATGTTTAATGCGTTCGCGTAGCATTGGAGCTGGTATAACGCCTTTGAGATTAGAAAGAAAAGGTTCGTAGTGCTTAGAACGGTGAGGATTGCTAGATACTGGGTATAAGGCGGCAAGGATAGAGTAATAAAAACACATGTCATCGGGTGCATTTATGTTAAGTAGTGCCCTTCTATTCGCGATAAAAGCCGGTGGTTTAACACCTTGACACCCAGCATACATCGGCGTATATCTACCTATATTTAAATTAATTTCTAATAAGTTTGAAAATATAAAAGATGACCCCTCTTTATTGTATGTTAATAGTCTATTGTAAATTTGGCTTAGGGATTCTTTAACTAACCCATTCAACATTGCTGGGGTAAACACACGCTGACACTTGGAAACAAAATGGGCTCGCCTACCTAAAGCATCATTTGTCTTGATAAGTTCCACTTCCGTTTGTAGAAAAAATCGGATGGTCTTATGTCGCTGCAAGGCCTGTTGCAGAATGTCGATGATATCTGCTTCGAAGCTGTCAAGTTTTTCCTCTAGGCTGAAAACATAAATATATTAAGTATATAATTTATAATAAATATTCCTTCTTCTTACCTCGAAAAATGAAATTCCGCCTCTAGAATCCTGCTTAATGTGAGGTCGTCGACTGTGGGAGCGTTGTCGAGCCCACCCTGCTCGGGAATTCCGAGCACTTGCTCTATATCTAGTGGTGAGAAAGTTCGCCTGGCATACACACATCCTGTGGTGATTCAAGAATATGTATCAAATCATCCGCAGAAAGTTCTTCCATACAGACATCTCCCGATGGTCCGAGAACTTGTTCCAATTCACAAGAGAGGTCTGGAAGTACATCTACCATACCTTCGGTCGAGCGGAAAGACCACCTTTCTAGATAGCCATTGAGCGCACTTGCCTCCAAGCGTAGACACCTAAAAAATAATAATAATAAATATATATATCAGGTTAATTCCATTCCAAATGAAAAAAACATTAGCGTATTGGTTAACTCCATTGCTCTAATGTTTTTTTTTTTTTTTTGCTAGGTTCAAATCTCACTGAAATATATTTTTTTAATTACCTAGTAAAGTTTTTCTGATTATGAGAAAAATACATTCAATAAAACAAGAAACAAAACTTACCTCATGTTGGAAAAATTTAAATCCGAAACTGCTTGGTCCAGCTATTTAACACTGTCACTTGCTCCAAAAAAAAACCTGCTGCAATCCACGACGCATAGGGCAGAATTTTAATACAAAATTTATGATCTGACTGCAATTTGAGAAAAATATCGGCCTATATGCAATTAAAAATGTTATTTAAAGTTTTTATTACCTCCATATAAGGAATGGTCACCTACAGAGGATTTATGACCAAAAAAAAGATAGATCTCTTACAAGGAAAGTTTATTAGGGGAATCCAGACGTACGCCAATTAAAAAGAGAATTTTAATACAAATTTTTTTTCCACGACACGACGTGCTGCAATTTAAAAAGTGGTTATTACGTCCATCGAATTGTGCCAGGTCTAAGGTCAAGAAGCGGCTCTAAAAATGACAACTGCAGAGGATTTATGGGGCAAAAAAAGAGAGATCTCTTACGTTCAGACACCATCAAGAAAAATTCCAGCGGGGAGGAGTTTTCTTGTCGTCAGCATGTGGGCGGATTTTTTTATACTCGCTTTTTTTGTCGTCATCATGTGGGTGAAATTTTACAATAGTAAAGCTCATGTGGGTGAAATTTTACAATAGTAAAGCTATGACATTTAAAAATATACACTTTTTTTTTTAAAACATATTTGTGACACATATTTCCATAAATATTAAATTAGTTGGTAAAAGATATGACAGATTTTTTTTTAATGAGCACACACTTTTTTTTTTGTTTTTAACATGAACTTTATTACATTTTAAACACATATATAAGTGTTCATAGAGTCCTTCTATACATTTTTCCTCTAAGTGTCGTTGTCTTCTTCTTCGTGATTGCAAGCCTGGATTTGCAAGACCGAATTGCAAGCTTGGGAATAAGCTTCGATTATTTTTTCAAATAATTCTTTTGAATAATACCATGCATCACCTTCACACTCAGGTGTGTGCCTAAAATGGTCCAATAAATCGTAATAATCTTCAATAAAATTTCCACTTTCATCATACATTTGAAATAAATGGTTTTTAAAAAACCTATTAAAATAGGAAACTTTTCTTTCTTCTTCTTTAGTAGAATATTCGAATGAAATAGGGAATTCATAAATTACATCTACAAATTGATTCTTTTTTAATAAAAGACCTTTCTCCAAAATTGTTTCAATAACTTCTTTAACTAAATTTGGCAAAATCTTTACTTCCATGTTGCTTTCACTCTGTATGAAAGCTGACAATATGAGAAAATATCGGCCTATATATATATGCGCCTGACATTACATCATATACGTGTAACATTATTCCAATAAGGAATAAGGAATGGTCACCTATGACGTAGGAGGGCAATTAAAGTGAATTGGGAATCCTTAGGGCAATTAATATGACGGCCAGCTATTTAACGCACATATAGGACATAGGCCAATTAAAGTGAATTGGGGATGCAACACATTTAAAAAAAAAAGTTGTATTTAAAGTTTATTACGGGGAATCTCCAGACGTAAGCCAATTAGAGTGAATTATAATACACAAATTTTTTGAAGCAGGCTCTAATAGGACGTACGACAATTAAAGTGAATTGGGGATGCGCTTTACTAAACTACTTATATATATATATATATGAAAGAGAGAGAAAATAAAAATTAAAAAATATGATAATATTATTTTTTATAAAAGAGGAAACTATTTACAGACAAAGAGTCCTCCTCCAGACAGTAAGGGGGCTTTCACGTTCTCCCCTCATCTCAAGGCTCAGAAAGAACCTGTGTATTGATGACTTAGCAGACTTCAGGATGGCGAGGGCGTTGCCATTCAGCCCTTGGGCCCTTACAGGTCGGGTGGTTGCTGTATCATGTTGAAGGCCTCCCGTATGAGGGGTCTGATGGAGCTGCAAGACCAGTAGCGGTGGGCCAAAGTCAGTTCACTAGAATCACAAACGATGCAGGTATCTCGAGCTGAGGCTGGATGTGCAGGATGGAGAAGCCAGCTGTAGTGCAATGTCGGCATTGTGCCCTGAGTCAAAGGGACGGCCAGCCGATGGTGATAGGGATGTTGACAAAGCCTTGCCACCGGTACATAAGCTGGGCGATGGGCAGGACGTGGGCACTCAAGTTTACAGCAAATGTATTGTCACACTTTTATTAGCATTTTGTCAATAATTTTCTAATAAAATCACCAGGATGTATCAAAAGGTTAGTTCCCAAAGCGGTAGTCCAAAATATAAAATCAAATTATTTAAATATATATTATATAAATAAATTATTTTTATTTACTTCTCCTGACGACGACAAAATATTTTTGTCGAAACGTTGAGAAAAATTAAAAAAACTCTAACTGGCCGAAGTGTATATTTTTCATGGAAATATGTAAATAAGGTTTAATAAATAATGGTTCGGTCTCCCACACACGGTCGATGGGCGTACCCACGTGATTGAAATAACGTAATTATTCATCTCTATATACACTCTTGGACAAAACTCAAAGAAGCGAAAAGTCATTGTTGTCGCGGCCGTTTTTTTTTTATTATTATTATTATTATTATTTGTTTTTGAAGGAAAAAGAGGAAATTTTGTTCACACTTGGTTATCTCGTGTGTCTTCAATAAAGTTCACTGCGTATAAAATATCTTTCAGGGTTATTGTCTGAATCCATATATACATGCTAAAAGGTACAACATCCTGAAGTTTTGTCCATGAGTGTAAATTACTGAACGTTCGGCAAACAGGTGATATGATAAATTAATAATTAATGAAAATACTTTTTAAGGGATTCTTTCATTTTAAAAAATCACTGAAAAAGATAAAATAGATCATTGATCTAGCACTATTAAACAAAAGATTTATAGGAGTAAAATGAAAATATGAAGCATAACTGATTATCAAGCTTTTATATGTGTCTTACTAAATTTTTATATTTTACTCAAATATATAATTATTGTCCCCCGAACTCGCAGCTTCTATTTTTAATCATATAAATCTAATTGTTCTCAATTGTTCCTTCAGTCAATAATTCTAAATTTACGAATTTTCCGAACAGAAAAAAATTATAAATTTAAAAATATCATAATCTAGAATTAAAATATATACCAAACATTATATATACATATATTTATTTATATCAAAACACAAAACGCGATATGCCCGCCAGGAATAATTGCGTTAAAATTGCCTATTGCTAAACAGAAACAATATATTTAGATATAAGAAAATTGCGATTTACTATTATAAAATATCAAAAAGCTTTCGCAATAAGTTTCTTTATTGAAAACGGCTCGAAAGCTTGCGCTGTGTTTAATAAAGTAATTTATTGCGAAAGGTTTTGATATTTTATGATATACATATATTTTTTTGAAAATAGAGCAATTCATATTTAATTCATTAGATAATAAAAAAGGCATATATTGGATTTAATAAAATATTTATTTTGCCAATTATCGAATTTTCTATAGCAGCTAAAGTTTTAGGAATATTGGCAAATTAAATATTTTATTAAATTTTAAGTGTTTATTGATTTCTGGGAATATGCTCCCAATTGTCATTATTTTATAGCCCTACTGTTGTTTTATTTTTACGGAATATTAGGCATCAAAAATACGGGGAAGAAATGGTTGAATGTATTGTTTGCGTTTGAAAGGTAATATACTAATTCTATTTTATAGTCTATTCCCTACCACCTACTCAGTAGGATTGAAAAGGTGTACCAAATTACGTGGCCTAAACGTATATCAGAAATTTATCAGAACATGTAAAGAGAGACAAACACAACAACAAACATGAAACCAAGTTAAATAAAATATTTCACAACTGTAAAGATGGGTAAACGTCAAGTTAAAATGTATTTCCTTGAATCTAGCAATTGTCTGATATTATCTAATTCTTCATGATCTTTTTCAAGAACTTTATCATCGTTTTTTTGTCAATTATCTACTGATATTGTGTTACCCAACGTGCTCTAAGTCGGGAGAATATTGTCTTATCACCTCTCTCTCTTTGGAAATATAAAAAGGTTATCTCCAACATTTGTGGCGTGAGGGGCAAGTTCTACTCCAGCTATCACATCGCCTATCTTGTCTGGATGGAGTAGATGTCTCTGCATAGATAATTACCTTATATCATTAGTACGTTCAATTAACGATCTTGGACAGGGAGTCGGTGCGGCTCGTGAGCCACATACGGCTTTTTGGATGTGAAGATAAGACTCTTTATATAGTTCCATACGCAATTATTATTTATGCGAGTATTATTTATTGTTGGCAAGAAAAATACTGTGGCTCTTTAAAAACTTTGATATTTTGTAAATTGTAATTTTTGACTTTTCCGACTCAAAAGTTTGCCGACCCGTTGTCTAAAACAATAGCCAGTTCTAAGTCTTGTTAAAGTTTTACCTTAAACTAAATAATAAAGTAAGAGGGTATTAACTCCTGTCCCATATGTGACGGAAACTTTCAAAAATGACTAAGCATGTGTCGAGTTATAGAAGACATTTTTATATATATATCATATTAAAAAAAAGAAGAACTTCCTAGAAGTCAACGAGTGATCTTATGTTCTTTAGACTATTCTTTGTGCCATAGGCTCTAAGCTAAAGGAACACTGAACATTGATTGGCTGATTAAGATCATCTGACAGCGAGCAACCATGCAGAAGTCGAATAAAATAGAATATATATCTACAGTTCTCTCTCTCAACCTGCATTTTTATATAAACATTTAGGCGTACATTATAAAGTTATATATATATGTATTGAATGCGTGGAACCGACATAGTCGCAGCGGGCTTCTCATCCAACATGCAGTCATGGGCCTGAGTGGGAGCGCACTAGCCTGAAAATAAATGAAAACCACACACATAGAAACATGTTACCTCGGTTTAAAGGGGGCAGCACTCGGGGAGGTGGACTTTGGGGGAGTCCTGGGACGCGCTGGCTAATCTGACAGCGTGACAACTGTCTGGTCTTCTCCCTATACTCCCGTGGGCTCAAACGGAACCCAGCTTATATGCTCAAGTCAGAGAGGGCAGACCTTTTTGGGCGTCCGTGTCCAATCAAAGACTGGCGTGATCGATTCTTATGTTCTCTTACCTAATGTGTCACGTGGAGTCGTTGTTTTGGGACAAAATATAAACAATTACATCATGAACAACAAGTTCACTGGCCGAATTATCTCTTATATAAACAACTATGAATGCCGGCCAGGCAGCCTCTATCTTTACGATAAGTTTACTGAAGTCATAGGTGGTGGTTGTACTAACATACAATGAGAATTTCAGAATATTTTTAGATGTGGCGTGTTTAGTGGCGATAAAATTTGTGGCGCGTTTAGTAGAGACAATGGGTATGTTTCTATGTGGAGATCGTGTGGCACGAGATTAGATTGGTTTGTGTCGCGTGCAAAGAAGTGTTGCTATGTGGGGCCTGTTTACAGATATGTGAAATGTGTTGATAATCAATTGTAAAATGAAAAAGACATTCTAGGGACGAAGTAAATCCTTGATTTCGAATAATAATCCCTTGAAGCAATATTAAAATACAAACATTAGGTCTCCAGGGAAAAGTTTCTTTTTTACAAATCATTTATTTATAAATATCTCTAGCTTTCGGGTAAGAAAGCCCTTCTACAGGAGTAAATATTTACATTGAACCGCCAATAGAATATGAATTAAAATTAAATAAAATTCAAATAACTGTAAACATACGAAGCATTTTATTTCATATCAATTCTTATTCTATTGGCTGTTCAATGTAAATATTTACTCCTGTAGAGAGAAGGACTTTATTACCCGTAAGATAGAAATATTTATAAATAAATGAATTGTAAAAAAGAAACTTTTCCCAGGAGGCTTAATGTTTGTATTTTAAAAAAATCCTTGATATCCATAAATCCTTCAAAGGATTTTTTAAAATATTATTTATGTAGCTGTGAGATTTGCGATCCATGCCTTGTCCCATTCTGCCCACCCGGTCTCGACCTGAATGGTCTGGACCAGTACTGGTCCTGCCGCTAAGCCAGGCCTCTAATCTGAGAGGCATTCACCATCATCCAGCGGCCCCCTGACCTGCAGGGCTGGGTCTTCCCGGCGTCTTCCAAGACGTGTTTATACAAGTAGTTCCTCAGAAAGGAACTGAGGAGGGTTAAAGTAGATCCCTGTGGTGTCGTGAGGTCACTGGACGTGACATAGCCGCCGCGCAGGCGCAAGGGTGGAGAAACTCAGCCCAATGCGGGTGGTAGCATGAGAACTATATGTGCATATTTGAAAATAAAATAAAGTAAGTTTCCTTCTTCACCGTAAAACCTTCAACTTGGTCTTTGTCCTTTGATTAAACAAAACGTAACAATCCCCTACCTGTATGTGTTTGGAAGAGAACTCTCTAAAAGTAGTGGAGATTGCTCTTTAAATAAAATCGTAAATGAATTCTTATCATCGTTGTACATATTTTCATATCTCTTCTGGTCATTTTTCTTTTTTATTTTACTGTGTTGACTAAATCGAAAATATGTTTTTTAATCATTTACATATCTATATACATAAATAAGATACCTGCCTTTAGAGGTGAATGTGTGGGTTTCGGTGATGCAGATTTCAATGTGCACTACATGCCTATAAACGTTAAAATAAGTTCGGATTTTGCACTTATAATTGTCTCTGACCCTGTTTAGTTACTTGCATTTAAATTTAGAAATGAATCTTTGCAAAAATCGGTAGCCATTAAAGAAATTTCATTTCCTCCTCCAGAAAAATGGCAAATGCGGGATTCAATCTCGGGGATTGACTGTCGAATATCAACGACTCATACCATTCCTCCACTCACCATCATCATAAATGTAATAATTAAGTGCAATTGAATATTTCCCATCAAAATAAATTCTAGAGTTTTACACCATCTGTGCTTGTCTCTGAAATCTAGCGGACCTGTAACTACAACACCGACTATAGTAAATTCGGGATGGACACCTTGAAACCGTGGTTTTATGCCCAACTGCATAGTCCGATTTCATTTTATGAGGTCCAAAAAGAACTCATCAACTCTTTCATTATTTCTTCATTGAAGGATAATTGTACAACCTTTATACAGAAATCCCTCGTTATCACGAACTCGGATTATACGAACTCTCGGTTTGCGCGAACCGTTTCTTTTCCCCCGTTAAATTTCAATGCTTTCCAAAGAGATTTTGCCGGTTAAGACGAAATATTCGGTTATGACGAAATACGAATTAAATTTAGCCCCCAGCAGAACTAATCAATCGGTTAAAACGAATTCTAATATGTTTTTAAAGGCGAGTTATAAGTAAAACAATAAACTATTAAAACAACAAAAACGCCGTTGATTCAAGTATTGGCTCTCTTTGTCTTTTGTGTAAACATTCGTCCTTTGTTTGTTATGATGACTCATTTTCTATGAAACCTTCCCCTTGGGGTCGTTCCATGTACTCAATCAGTGGAAAATTTCGACTCTATTGTGCCAGTATTGCTGTTTTTCTCGACTGATAAATGTAGGGGCCATGGTGAGCCCTGCCAGCCAGCAGCCAAGGAGCGCACGCTTTCACGGAATTTCACAGAATATTATATTATTCTTATTTTTATACAAAACATATATTTAAAAATATTAAATATAATATAAATAATAGAAATATATTCTGTGAATAATAATCTGTGTAAATCGAGCTCTCAGAAGAAAAAGGACTTATTTCTATTTGTTATATCTTTTTTATAACCGACTAATTGATTGTATTATAAAATAATGCGCTTGAAATAAAAATTATTAAATTCTAAATAATCGAAGTGTGAATTGTTTGAGCTTCCATAAAAAACCTACATAAACAAGTCATCTAAACCGCGAAAAAAAAGCGCCATTGATCTTGCCTTAAAAAGGAAAATTTTGGACGAAGTTGCACGTGGAGTGTTATCTAAGTCGCAAATTGCCGAAAATTTTCAAATTGCGAAATCCACATTATCAACCATTCTAAAAAACAAAGAAAAAATAGATGCGGCTGTTGCCTCAGGGTCTTCGAGCTCTTCAAAACGACTTCGAAAGGCATCCCATCAAGACGTGGAAGATGAGCTTTTAGAATAATTTAAAAAAAAAGTAGACAAAATAATATTCCTGTATCCGGCGCACTTGTCAAAGAAAAGGCTAAAGAAATAAGTGTCTCATTGGGTGTGGAAAAAACAGCTGATTCGTTTTCACTTCCAGAAACAATGCTTGATGAGCCTGAAGAATGGACCAAACTCCTTTCAGCTACAAACCCAGCTGAGATTGTGACTTTCCTGGAGTATGTTGCCCTGGATGAAGGGTTGGAAATTTGCGGTTCACCCGAATTAGAAGAAAAGAAGAAGAAGAAACAGAAGACGATGAGGTGAAAGAAGAGATAATGATGCCTACTAGAGAGGAAGTAATCGCGGTCCTCGAAACCCTCCAGAAGCTGTCCAAAACCTCTGCGGATATTGATGTTCATTTTGAAGATGACCTGGATAAAATAAGAAGGGAGTGTCTGAAACAGTGCCCAATCAAATACCACCAAAAAACTATAACAGACTTTCTGAAGCCTGCAGAGAAAACCCAGATGTAGGATACTCTATGCATATGCTGCATACACATAAACATTGTATGTACCAAGTATATTATGTAAGTTGTTTCTTTTGTTGTTCTTATTGTAAGTTGTTTCTTTTGTTGTTCTTATTGCCTTATTGCCTTACATTGTGTATATATTATCCATATTGTCTTTTAAAATAAAATACTTTATGTACATACATATACATAATTGTTGTTCCTTAAAATTATAAAATATTTTCATTAATATTGTTTTCAAATAAATTTATTCGTTATTCCTCAGAAATGTAGTTTTCTTACTCATCAGTAGTACATAAGTACAACCCCCGGATACCACGAATTCAATTCGTCTAATACGAATTCGGTTTATACGAATTCGGTATATATTCTTTTAAGACGAAAAGGGTATTTCGTTCTCCCGTTGAGTTCGTCTTAACGAGGGATTACTGTACATGGTGGACCAATAGGGAAAGAATCCGCGTAGTGCCATTGGCATGTTGAACTGTAGTTACGTTGAAGATTTGCCATTTTTAAACAAGAAACTCTTTAGAAATCGTCCTAATGATTGACTATGCATCTAAAAATTATTAACTACTTTTGAATTTTTTTGGTAAAGTGACTGAGGCACTTCTAAAATGCTAAAATAATAATAGAAACTCTATCGAGAATATTTATATCTTAAAATCAAACATCTGATTTGAGTAAAACCTTCCAGAGATATAGGTTTCTTCTTTAAATCACAATAATATCGTATCTCAAGCATTGAGGCCATTCAACAGATGGATTTTACTTTGTTGGTTATCATTCCTCCCGCAGAAGGACTTCAAGGCTTGAGATTCGGTAATAAAACACACTCATAGCCAGAACTTGAAGAAATTGTACCTTTTATCAAGTATATCGGGATTCAGACAATAACTCTGAAAGATGTTTGATACACAGTTACCTTTAGTGAAGACACACGAGATAACCAAAATGAAGATAAAAAATTTACCTCTGTCTCCTTAAAAAAAAAAAAAAAGATAACCGTCAATATTAAGGAATTCTCACTTGCTTAAGTTTTGTCCGTGAGTGTGCTTGTATAAAGGAACCTATTCCCGGATGAATTTTAGTAAATGAAATGATGGAATTGTGATTTTTAAAGACACATTTTCTATCAAAATCGATTAGGCATAGTCTTGATATCTATTTTAATGAATTTCCATTAATAAATAGATTTGTTTAGCCGTTTTCCCCCTGGAACACAGTATTCTAAATTATCAAAATAACTTCATTTGTATAAGTAAATAAATATAATACTACGAGTAAACTAAAAGATGTGTGCGAAGTGACCCCTAAAATTGTATTCCTTTTTGTATCGTCACCTATGTGTGCAGAATATTGTAGCAAAGTTTTTATTATTTTATTAACAGAGTATCATTTTTATGCTTATCTTTATTTTATTACTCATAGTTTGTTCTTGCCTTAAATAAATTGCTGTGTCATACTGGAGTTTGTCTTTCCTAATTTTCCACGTGGCAATATAAATCAAATTAGTCACTCAATACATAAATGTCATAACATTGTTATTCCCACTTTTTCTAATATTGTAGCGTAGAAATCAGGTCTTTGTATATTTCTTTATTGATAACGTCAGTACGACCAGTCGACAAATATTAACAAATTAACCAAACGATCTACAGCTAGAGAATATCAAGCAAGCAAGCTAGGCAACTAAATGATGATTTTCAAATATAAAATAATAAATCTGTTTCCAAATATTTTCATTGAATAATTAAATAGTAAATTATTTCTTCGCCACAATATCATTAGAAATGTCTGTGAACAAATCTCTTTCGTTTATATCCAATGAATTTGTATTGTTGTCGTGTCCCAAGAAGAGCCTCAGGTGTATCCATGCATCTCTATCACAGCAGTTACAATGTCCTCTGAGTAAATTGTAAATAAAATGTTAATTAGAACCCTAATGGATTTAATATTGCATAATATTTTTTGGATAAAATTAATCATTCTTCCAGGGAAAAGTGTCTTTTCAAAACATTTTTATTCTTCCCTAGCTTTCGGGCACGGAGGCCCTTCTACAGGAGAAAACAATACCAAGTTTTTCTACTGTTGAAGGACGTCCGTGCCCGAGAGCTAGAGAACAATAAAAATGTTTTGAAAATACACGTTTCCCTGGAGGAATGATTAATTTTACTCAATATTGAGGCAAGGAATTATTTTATAGAATAAGATTTTTTCATACTTTTTTTTTTTTTTTTTTGTGATAAGTTTTAGGTTCACGGAATTGCTCAAAGTCCAAATTTCTCGCTTATCATCTTCCCTCTCTCTAGGGGAAAAATGAGATAAACTATATCACATCATCCGATGACTTGAGGAAAAATATTTACATTTTATTGATAGGTGCTCAAGGAATATTTTGGTCGAAGGTAAGTACAAAGTCAACATCGTGTTGTAGATAGCAGCTAAACATTTGATAGAGAAGTCCTTATATTAAAATACTAAACAATTTGAATTTATAAATAAGATGTAGCTGATTAGGAAGTTCCTACCGTTTGTGCTTTTTGATGATATCAACGCTATTACCATAACAGCATTCAAGTTCATCCCAAACAAGAAACGACTAGTGTAAAATGGGTGAAAACATATTTCAGCATGTGAAATAAAATTTCAAAAGCTTTTTAAAAAAGAATTAAAGCAGTGGAAGACTTAAGTTGTGTTTGTGAAAATGAGAAACAAACCTCAATACATCTTTTACTAGATTGTCCTGTTTTTCAAAACTACAGAATCGAAAATAATTTAATAGTAACAGATCCAAGTATTTTTATTTCCATTAAAGAAATGTATATTAAATCCAATACCTTTTGTAGATATATTTTAAATTATATAGCAACAAATATCTTTTATGAAACTGATAATTTATATTATGCTGATTGCACGTATTGCCAGACACTTCTTTCTTTTGTACACAGTTTTTTAATCGTTTTTTCTAACTTTTTCATTGTTAATATTGTAGCGAAGTATTTATTATTTTATTAACAGAGTATCTTTTTTATGTTTATATTTTGATACTATGTAAACTTCCCTGATTGCTTATCTTTTGTTTATTATTCTTATAGTTTGTTCTTTCCTAAAATATATTGCGGTCTAATCCTTAAGTGTGTCTTTTCCACGTGGCAACATCATATGACTATTCTATTCAGGGCCTAAAATTATTGTATATATATGTATAGACAAATGTAAAGAGATACATGTATGACAGCGCAAGTGTTCCTAGGGGGAACATAGCGCTTTAAATTGAAATAAAATAAATAATAAATAAGAATCATTTTATAAACCCGTTATCATATTTTATTTAAGATTAATTAATCGTTAAACAGAGGTGTACATTTTATTCGAACTCTCTCAAGACGATTTATCTATAGCCATTGTCTGATAGTAAATGTTGCCTTGATGCAGTTATTAAATTATTTGAGATTTTTGTAGAAATATGAAGCGGTAGTTCTATCTTGTCATCAGCAAGCTATCAAATAGAGAATTATAATCCTGCTTGAAGTGTTATTCGCCGACATTCCAGCAGATTCAGTGATATAGCTAGATGATTCCTGCAGCTACCACGAGAAAGTCGCCACTCTATCAATATTGAAGACGTACTCTAAGGCGTAAGAACCATCCACACACAGAGCTCTCAGGAATTCAAGATTAGAAGCTGAGACCTCACTGGAACCTCTTCGTGTGTCTTCTTTGATAAACCCAGTCAATCTCTCAGCTCGCTAAAGTCAATAAAACATCTCACTGCACCAACCAGACTATTAGTAAAAAAGAGATACCATTTTCAATATTAAAAAAATCATTTGAAACGCTTTTATTTAGAAATTACCTCTGTTTAGCATAATTTTAAATGAATAATTCTCTAAAATATTGCATATTTCCATTATAAAATATTCTTTAAAACTTTCTTCAATCTGTACATTGTTTTCCTCGAATACACACAATACTTCAAAATTTTATTCAATTTAACTATATTTGCATACCAATTCTTTGTACGTATTTCAATTGTGCTGATTTTTTTTATCTTTTCATCTACCTAAAACTTGCATATAATTCTTCTACATATTTCAATTGTGTTGATTTTTTGTATCTTTTCATCTAACTAAAACTTGCATACTAATTCTTGTACATATTTCAAATATCTTTCTTTCTTTCTTTTCAATGTTTATTTCACCTTTGTAGTGCAAGTGTCCCTAGGGGGACATAGCGCTCTAAGTCGAAATAAATAAAATATTCAATATTAACGCTAAATATCACGATAAACAAATCATTTAAAAGATAGAAACCACTTTGTGTTAAAGCAAATGAAAAAAATTAAGACGCAAATGTTTCTTTCACACATTAATAAAATTTTTACTGTCCTTATTGCGATAAATAAATATTGGGAGGGCTTGGCTTATTAGTGGTTAACCCTCCCAGAGGTTGCGCCAATTTAATCTATCAGAGCACTTCTTTAGACCTCTAATACTGTATTGAATCATTCTGCTTATATTTGCTACACTGAATAATAGGCTATCAGAAATGGTAGCTGTGTGTCATGTTGAAATTATGTTATCTAAACAGGTTTATATATATTGGGCACACACACACACACATGTATACTAACCTAAAGAGCTTTGCTCGAAGCAATATTAGAGTAGTATTGTCGATTAAACTGGCGAAAAAGCTGGGAGAACTCACCATAATCCAGTCTCCCTTCCAATATTTTTCATCCCAATAAAAACAGTACGAGACTGCTTTTTATTTGAAAAAGAAAATTAATAGCGTTAAAATAGTTTTATTTCTCATATATACGAGATAAAACTCGTAGATAACACGATAAGGATTTATGTTTATCTCTAACCGAATAAACACGCTCAAGCATTTATTCCGAGAGAGCATGTGAGTGTGTATAATAGATTATTTAGAGTGAGCGGGAGAAAATGTTCGGCTACAAGTTAGAACAACGCGGAGTAATTAAATTCTAAAATGCTCAGGGCAGCAAACCAGCCAAATTTTTAAGCGATTGAAATCAGTGTATGGTGCAAACTCTATCAAAAAATCCGTTTCTACAAACGGACAAAGAGGTTCGCAAAAATTACCTACAACAGGCTTTGAGAAAAAAAAACGACAACGTTGTGGTATTCATAATTATTAGATTGCGGATTTTGACAAATTGCAAAAAAAAAAAATCATAAGACGCAGCAACTCTTTTTATTTATTTGATTAAAGGAAGCTTTCCGGCAAGCTCTTCTTCAAGCTAACTAAAATGTTAAAAAAAAAAAAAATAGTACAAATGTAATATTGTACTGGGATAAGGTGCATAAATTAAGAAAAAGGCATCTCCTTATCATGCAACTGAAAGTTGCTGATGGCTCGCGCCATCTATCGGAATAAATATCAACTATTCTCGTTGATTTTTAATTATTCCAGAATTGGCCAAATACCCAATCAACGAGAATAGTTGATATTTATTCCGATAGATGGCGCGAGCCATCAGCAACTTTCAGTTGCACGATAAGGAGATGCCTTTTTTTTAATAAAATGTTTTAGTTATCAGAAGAAGGGTTTGCCGAAATGTTTCCTTTGATCAAGTAAATAAAAAGAGTTGGTGCGTCTTATGATTTTTTTTTTTTGTAATCACAACGTTGTTGTAACAGAGAACCGTAACGAAGGAACTAATAGAATAAAATTGACGTTAAATCGTTCGAGAAATCGTTTCGAGATTTTATATCTGTTCTCAAATAATTATTCTTATTCTGAACAAAGAATTATTTCTAAATTAAAATGCTATAAGTAAATTCCAACGATTCTTACAGAAGATTAAAAGCAGGCCGGAATACGGGCTTTCTCCAAGACCATTTGGAGTGGTACCAGCTTGAGTGAAAGCGCATGTTTTTTAGACAAGATTGTGGCAGGTGTGAGACCTGGTTGTCACTGTTATGAACCTGAAAAGAATAAACAAAGCTGTAAATGGTTAGCGATAACAACTTCTTCTCCCTTTAAAATGCGCAACACTATCTTAATTTTACAGATTTTTTTTTTGTGATCCTTATTTTTTATAAGATGCAAGTCTACTCCAAAAGGTATGACGATGAATGCAGAAACCTACTAGAACACACTCTGTTATTTGGGCCTTATGATTAAAAAGAAGCGAAGAAAACAAATAACCAAAAATTTCGTATAGTTACTTACACGAAAACGCTTGTCTACACTGTGTGCCGATTAAACAAAATTTGCTGTAATCTTTTAAGTAGGATATAATGGATAATCCATCATACAGCCTGAACCTCGAACCTTGTGACTTCAACTTGCTTGGGCATTTTATGAAAGCTCTGAAGGGGACGCGCTTCAAGTGGAATTCCGGGTTCAAGACGCTGTCCGAATTTGGCCACGAAAAAATACAACTTATTATTTGAATAGGAACTAAATAGGCGTGTACAATAGTAGAGGGTTTGTCTGAAAATACTAGTGATTGTGTATAAAAAAATATTTGTAACTTATTTGAGCTTAAGAGACCCGTTTTATTATATATAAAACTTTTAATAATTGATTGCGGTCTGGTGAATCAAATTTACGAAACCGCTTAGAGGATCAACCACTGATGAGACAAAATGTCTCGAATATATTATTGACTTTCCGTTTCGTAGTTATAAATTTTATATCAAAAATAAATCAAAATATTTAGCATTAATAATGATGATAGATTCACATTTTACAGAGAGACGGCGCTGTGTATTGTGTCCAAACAAACCATTAGTGTTACCACATTAGCCTTTCTAAGATCTGTCTTCAGACAGCACTAAAGGGAACAGACTGGCTATTTTTTTGTAATTTGGAATTTCACAATACCGCAGCGTTGTGGCGGAGAAACAATGTGGCGTTATCATCACCATCACAACAGCATTGTTATCATCATCAACCATTCAGTTAAAGTAATTCTGCAGACAAAAGAAGACCAACTTCTTCTGGGCAGTTATATATGCTCCTTCAGATTTTTCTCATAAACTTTGTTTTTATATCTCAACATGACAATTATTTCCATTATGGAATAACCTCGCTGTTTTAGGTTATCCCCAGTGAGGTGTAGATATAGATGTTCTTTACGTACTACATAAAGAACAATATATCACCGTATATCATTCAATTTCTGTGTTCAGAAACTGTGATATGAAATTAATTAGTACCTTAGCGCATTTAAGCAAAATAGGCGGTAAGAGCGACGCCTATAATGTATTGAAAATATGATGTTCAGAAGGTTTCACATACTGAAAGTGAATTTGAAACGGTGCTTCGTTGTGAAAGGTTGTCATGATGCCTTTTGAGAGAAACAAAATTGCTATCCCACACGTTTCTGTGTTTGATATTGGTTGAATTTGTAGCTAGACGAGGTTACGGTTTATCATGGCACAGTATTACTTGTACTTCTCGTGTTGGTTGAGATCCCCTGACCGTTAGCAGAACATGGAATCGATGAATTTTCTGGATGGTCATACGGAACGATGTACTGGATCTTAGCATCCCGCTATTGTTAACAGCCGAGAAGACATCTTGTAACTGCAAGCTATATTACATCAGAGGCCATTAACGTATCAACAGTGCCCGACATACTGTCAACCGATGAGTCACAGTAAAATATCAATGACGATTGGGGATGCAACTTGTTGATCTCCTAACGAAGAAACGGTAGATCAAATGCAATACGACCCAGATATTTGTCACTAGATGATATCTAATATAATCTCTTTCATATTATGATGCATTAGCGCGCCATCTGTTATAGAAATTTGAAACTATTATAGACGCGTATGATTCTTTAAAAAAATTAACAATTTCTACTGCCCTTACTGCAATGGAAAAATTAATTGGAGGGCCTGGCTCATCAGTGGTGAACCATGAGCCAGGCCCTCCACTTAATTTTTCCATTGCAGTAAGGGCAATAGAAATTGTTTAATTTGTAAAAGAATAATACACATCTATAATAGTTTTGAAATTTCTTCCATAGTTGAAGATCCATAGGAGAAGGTTTATGATTCTCTCATCCAAGAAGTACAGGCGCCAGTTTAACCCAACGATGACTCGGCGACCTTGAAGGACTTTACCCGTCTGCTTTTATCCAGTAGATACTGCAGCAGGGATAAGTATAGCCAGTGATCAATGTATACGTCTTATGCAAGAGTGATAAGTGCTCGTAGATCAAATATGACCTTCGGTTTCTACATGTTTCTTCCTTGTCACTTTGATTTCCCTCATTTCCATCAAGAAAGCCCTCATTAGGTAGTTGAAAAAGCTTTGATATAGGTTTCAATTCTTCCCAAAAGATTTGCATTTGTCTTTGAGCTCGTTGATATTAGTTTTATATAAATATTAGTATTGAATCATCCACGAATTTTAAAAATTGAATCAAATTTATTCAGTTAATCAAATATTTTCAGAAAAGTTCAGATTAACATTTTAGAAAATGTTTTCTTCATAAAATTAGCATGGTTGTATCGGAGATTCTGGTAAAAAAATTGGCACTTAATCAGCATTTGCCCAAGGTGTTGATGAGACTTGTTCTTTGAATTTCTTTTGTACGTTCTACGCAAATATAATCAACAAAATGCATTGTTTTTGATGCATTTTAATAAAATTAAGAGGCGTTTATTCGCTAATGTATAACCCCGATTTGTAAATAGTTAGCCAAGGATACAATAACTGATCAATTTTCGCGGATTAAAAAAGGTTGAGAAATTCGTTTTTATGTCTTCTTATTTGTTCTCAATTGTAATCTTGCTTTATTAAAATCAGGAATTCGGCAAATGTCTTCTTCAAATAGAACATAATAATTATTAGTTTCATATTGCTAACGTCACAGATTCTCAGGGTAAAAGGTAAATAGAGAATGCCATGTTATATAAGAAGGGGCGAAAGTCCATTGAATCAGTTCTTGATGCAAGTCAACATCCTTCCACGATGTTTTCTTAGCCATCCATACATAGTATAAACAAGTTTTGGAACTCTAACTTTACCCCCATCATCTCATCTAGAACATATAAACACTCCATTATTGGCAAACAAAAGTTTATTTTTCTTTTATAGTTTTTTTTTAAATAAAATATGTTCGGTAGAATTTTATTTTTTGGGGAGATAAAAAGAGCTAATTGAATTGTGAAATTTGAATTATTAGGAGTTTGTAGGAGTCTATAGAGGTTTAATTTTATCTCCTTCTGCATGAGTATCAAGAGCTAGTTTTATAAAATCCTTGCGGGTTGACCGAGCTTCGCTAGAAATTCAAAATTCTTCTCATTATCATAAACATTATCATCATTAACATGAAGTGGTATAAATATTCGCAACAAAGTTTGACGGAGACAACCTAGACAACACCAACACGGAGAAACACTTTCAAGAAACCGAAACCAGAATATCTCGCTTAATAATATAGGACAAACGGCTAAGTTGTTATGGTATTGTTGAATTGTGATGAGAATAAATATATCATTGATTATATCCATGATGAAAACATACTAAAATATTCATTATGGTCCCAAAACGGGCTTCGTTAAAGTAGTTTACCGTATTTTATCTCGCTTTAGTGCAAATATGGAGAAATCCATTTTAATTACTATTCCATTCCAAAAGATTTAACATGAAATGAAAGCGAATGATATATTTCACATACCACTCACCATTTTCACACTAACAAACTTACTTCCGCTTTGTTCCATAGGCAATAGCTAACCTATCACCATATCTGATTTTTGCCACCAGGCGGCCAGACTGAGTGGACGTGTATTTCATCGCTCCGCATTTTCCGGTAAATATACTTTAAATTTGATTTGATTTTTGCTATATTATATATTTTGAAATAAAATTTAAATCCAGTTTATATTTAAACATATTGAATTTTGAAATTATATATTAATATTGCTAAATCTTTTGGAGAAAATTAAAAACTTTAAATAACGCTAACAATTCATAAAAATTTTACGCTGTCAATAGATATGCAAAACAATGAATGCATTAATATTAGACAGGTTGGATGAATTATGTAAATATTTTGTAGACAAATTTGATAACAATCAAAAAACGTTGAATAAACAAGATACTGGATATGTAAAAAGTACAACAAAACAGCTAAAGGATAGTGTAATAGAATTAGTGAAACTAGAACAAAGTTTAAATGGAATTGGGGAATGTATGCAGAAAAATTATACCGACATTAGAAACGATTTATCCCAAATAGTAAAACAAAACAGAAACAAGGACTCGTATGCAGAGGTGGTAAAATATGGGGAAGATAAATTTATTAAAAAAGATAAGCAAATTACTGAGGAACAAACTATCATAATAACTGCCAATGAAGGTCAAAACATCTCACGGGTACAACAAAAGGTGAATGATAGTATACAATTTTTACGACAGGAGGGAAATAAAATTAGGATTAGCAAGGTATTTAATACTAGGAAAGGTACAGTAATAAAATTGCCTAAAGATCAAGATATAGATCGAATGATAGAAAGTTTTACTAAGCAAGATGATCTAAACCAATGCAGTAAAATATATAAGCCAAAACTAAGAGATCCAAACATAGTCATAAAATCAGTCAACAAAATGACCAACTTAGCTAATTTATCGACAACGTTATGTGAGATGAACCCTGAACTTTCTCAACTCAGTGAAGAGATCAAAGTGCTATTTCCAATGAAAACCAATAGACCAGAGCAAGATGTAGTACTGAGGGTTTCACCTAGAGTCTACCAAATTATGAAGAGAAATGGAAAAATGTACACGGATATTCAACGAAGCGATATTAAAGATAAAATATTAGTGAATCAATGTCAGAACTGTTTTTTATTTAATCCTAATCATAAGAGGAATAGCTGTCCCAATCCCAAAAAATGTATTAAATGTGAAAAAGAGGGAGAACACGAATGCTCGACTACAATTAAATGCTGCAACTGCGTCAAACATCCACATTTTAGAAATAGAGATTTGGAGCATAAACCGAATAGTCAAGACTGCCCAATCTATAAAAAAGAGATGCAAATCATAATACAAAGAACTGACTATTCTACACATATAGAAGATGCGGGCCAATAATAAACTTCCAGAATGATGGGGCGAAAACTATATATTGACAAAATCAAAATTATTCAACAAAATACCAGAAAAAGCAAAAATTGCATAAATGAGCTTTGTGCATCTGATGAAATTAGAAATTCAGATATAGTAATGATACAAGAACCTTATATAATCAAAGAGGAGGTAATATTTCCAGGACCTTGTACAAAATATCAATTGATGAACAGCCCCAATATAAATACGGCAATAATTGTAAGAAATAGCAGCTTAAAAATTTAATTAAGTACAGAATTCACTAACTCATTTGCTACAACTATAACCATACAAACAAAAAGAAAGAAAATATATCTTTCCAACATTTATATACATCCGAATTCAATGAAAAGTGAGCACGAGGAATTTATGAAGAAGTTAATTAATACAAATTTACATATACCGGTGATAATTTGCGGCGATTTCAATGCCAGAGCTCCGTTATGGTATGATATCAGGAAAAATTATAATGGACATAGACTGATCCCTATCATAGATGAAATAAACTTAATTATCCATAATAATAAAACTTTCACGTGTCGTGATGCAAGTGTGATTGATCTCACACTAACAAATAAACAGGCAATTGCGGCGATCAGAAATTGGAAGACGCAGCAGATATCGCAAATTTCAGATCATGTAGCTATATCTTTTGAAATATATACAAACGAACAATTTAGTTCAGAAAAATATTATTCCACTTGGAAATTTAATGAGAAAAATGCGAACTGGTTAAGTTTTAGTCAGAGAATTAACATTACTGAACGAGAAAAAATTGAAAACTTACTAGACATAGTGGATACACCAGAAATGATTGATCAAACGGTAAAAGAACTTATGAACATACTGATTGAGGCAGCACATAATTCACATAAAGTAAATAATAATATGACAACCAAAAATAATATTAGTAATAAGTGGTGGAATACGAATTTACAGCTTCTAAAGGATCACTGTGTCATTATCTTAGAAACTGTTACTATAGAAACAAAAATTGCCCTAATCATATTAAACAATACTATAAAAGCATACGAAATAAGTATTTACGGGAAATAGAAAAAGCTAGGAAAGCATCATGGAGAATTTTTCTGGAGGAAAACAAGTCGAACAACCCTTATGGAAACTTATATAAGGTGTACAAAAACATCAAAAGTGGATCTAAGCGGAAGAGAAATATGCAAATTTTGGAGGGTAATACTGATATGGAATGTTTGCAGAAGGGTGAGGAATTATTGAATAACTTATTTCCAGATGATAAATGTGAAGAAGATACAAACATCCATAAAAGTATAAGAAATTATAATTTAAAACTACTCAATAAAGAAAAACAGATGGTTATGATTACTGAAGTTAACGACTTAATTGACAAATTAAATCCAAAGAAATCTCCCGGAATAGACAACATCTCTAACAACATGATAAGGCACACTAAACAATTTATAGCTCCTATATTGGTGAAACTATTTCAAAAATGTTTAGACCTACAATACTATCCTGCTGAATGGAAAAGAGCAGAGGCAATAATTATTCCGAAACCTGGAAAAACTGATTTTAATAACTTTAAAAATTATAGACCTTTATGTCTTAATTCCAACATTTCTAAAATATTTGAAAAAATAATTAATAACAGAATAATAAAATATTATGAAGATTTTAATTTACTAAGTGATCGACAACATGGCTTTAGAAGATCGAAGTCTACTATTACTGCACTAACTGAAATAATAAAAATTGCGTTAGAACATAAAACAAGAGAATATGCAGCAATAATTGCAGTGGATATTAGTGCAGCGTTTGATAATGCATGGTGGCCGGCCTTGATGAAAAGACTAGATGAAGATGGTGTGCAGGCTTCAATGATAAAACTTCTACAATCATACTTTGATAATAGAAGAATAAGATTTAGATATTCCTCAACTGAAATTAATAAGAAATTAAGTAAAGGATGTCCACAGGGAGGACCACTGTCTCCCACATTATGGAATATTCTTGTTAATGAGATACTGAATAATAGTCTGGATGATAATTGTGAAACAATAGGATATGCAGATGATATTACGTTAATATGTTGGAATAAAACTCCTGAACAACTAAGAAAGACAATAGATAATGTATTAAGAAAAATCAATAAGTGGTGTGAAAGTCGTAAATTAAAATTGTCCGATGAAAAAACAAAAATATTATATTTATATAAATGCAATAACGATATAATAGTTTCAGGTAGCAAGTTAATTAAACCGGTTGAAGAACTTAAGATCCTAGGAGTGACTATTAAAAATCACCGAGTCAGAAGCAAACTGGACTTTACGCCTCACGTTAATGAAATGATCATAAAAGTAACTAGAGCTAGTGGATACCTATTTGGCCCGACAAAGAAAGCATGGGGTCTAGATTTTAGACGAAGACTGATATTGTATAAGACATTATATCGAAGTACAATTACTTATGGTTATCCAATATGGTATCTATTCATAAACAAAAAGTCTAAGGACAAACTAAATTCTCTTCAATATAATATATTAAAACATTGTATACAGGCCTACAGTACAACATCATCGGATTGTACACATATACTTGCACAAGTCCCCAAACTTACTGATTATATCGAATCTAACATGTTGAAAACCGAAATAAATTACAACCGATTTGACTCTTCAAGTAGGAATATAATTTCTAATTATATAAGGGGAAAATTGCAGAAATACTATGAGAAGACTTATACCATTTTCAAGTCCTTCTTCACTGATTCCCAAATACCCAAATATGTCAAGCCAAATTTTTACAATGTCCAATTATTTACTGGACACGGTAACTTTAGATCATATTTGTACAAAGTCAGAAAGACGGATTCACCTAAATGCTCATGTGGTGCAGAAGAAGAAAATCCTGTACATATTTTAACGGACTGTCTACTTGTAGAGGACTTGAGAGTCAAAAATCAAATAAATATAAATTGTCTGAATCAAATAGTTAATAATAGATATATATATATAAATTTTAATAGATTTTGTAGAATGTTTTTTAGTAATAGATAGCCTGGGCTGTAATAACTGATATATAGATATATGCTGTAAATAGCTCTAAATTTCTGTTCTTATCTGTGATGTTCACTAATATTCATTATAGGGTAATTAAATCGTTAACTAACTGACAAATATGTTAATAATTTCTATTATAATAACTAAAATCATATTAATAATTACTGTAAATAAGCTCCCAAACTTGTGTATGCATGCAAATATCCAAGACGGATATCGCGTGCTTTGTAAATGATAATAAATAATATCTGAGCCATGTTGAAGATGTTTGCTGACTTTATACCTTTACCACTACCTGTACTATACCGCAAATTAATCGCAGTATGGGGCTTTCTAACATACTTGTCTATGATTTATTCTGTAACACCACAATAATGCCATTAAATAACAAAAGAAGAATAACCTAATCGACACTTTTGTATTTGTACCTGTAACATGCTTTGTATTTATGTGAAATATTTAATATTTCTTTGATTTTTCTTCATAGTTAGGCAGTCGTCAACACTGTACTTTTTTTCTCTAATTTTGGATAAAATTGTTTTTGTTATTATATATTATGATCACCTTGTTGTAATTAAATTAAATATCGAGCAACCCAAAGTATTGTGACTGTCCCTGATTTCTAAATAGGAAACGTTACAGCACCTAAGTCAATAACGGTCATCGTCAGATGGAAATTGATAGAATGGAATGATTGGTGCAAGATTATTATTGAATGGGATTAAAAATATTGACTAGAAACAATAGACAAAATATATTCGTAAGACTTTCATAACACAATAGTTATTTCACAGGAACTTATCTTGCCGCTTTTTTCGTAGCTATCAGCTAACTACCTCTAGTAGATATATTCGATTCGAAGGCTTGTTGTACGAGTATGTTGGATTGAAAATAAACTCTTTATCTCATAATAGAATGGCGCATTTGTTAATTGATTCCTAGTCAAAAAATCTCTCTCTCTCTCTCTGGGTATTATTATTCTTTAAGATCAAATTCATGATTATCAAATTCCTTAGCAAATCACATAAAATTCTTCTCATTAAGGAAATACAAATAAAATTGGAATGTATACTACAGAAATAAATATCCATATTTCCAAACTATATAACATTCTATATACAGTTACGAGCGTCATCTCTTTCACCGTTTGCTTTTTTTTTGGAATGGTGCTCTCCTATTGGTTGGCTACGATCACGTGGCTACGATGGCGTCGCCACTACGCGAGACACTTTGTTTTTGACTTTGCCCCCCCACTCGCTTTTTGGTTTTTGTAACTATTGTGTTGGAGCGGGTCGCTCCTTAAAAAAATGCATATATTAGTTAATAACTAAATGGAATCCTCTCTTTCTTTTTCCCAGTAAGAGACGCCTACGGAAGCCAACAGTACATAGACAGATAAAGCACATAGGCTATAGTTATTAACTAATATATGCATTTATTTAAGGCGCCAATTTATAATTGTAACAAATAGTATTTGAATCAAAACATTCACAATCGGGTAAAACACGGGCGTTGCCCGGGTCATTCGGCTAGTATATAATAATCTTCCAAGTGTAAGACATGGAATGGTTGAAATCACTTGAGGAATGAATGTTCCATCAACTAAGAACCTGGTAAATTTTGTCATAGAGAAAACTAGAAGCCATCGCCAAAAGTTTATTCTTAAATTCTCAGCCATCACACAGATGGAAGTATTCTCTCCTGATCGTGCAACTGAAGGTTTGTTCTAGCTTGACTATCTATTGGAATGGATATAAATTGAACGTTGATTCATTTTTATAATAAAGAGAGATTCATTTTCCTACTTATGCCACCTTGATTACGAACTTAAATACATTTCCCTCGATCTAAAGGCGTATACAACCACCCTGTTTGATTGTTAAAGTAAAGACTGCATCTCGCTGACAAGGGTCAACAGCCCGACGCGCATACATGGTTAGATTAAATTAGAAACCGAATCAGTTTAATCTGCTTAAGCGTCCTAAAGAAAGAACGTAAATTATATATTCAGCTGTATATTACATAAAATAACAAACTTAATTCGCATGTTCCCATAAGACATCCGTTGTTGAGCATTGTCAATTTTTTTTCTGCATTTAACATGATTTTATTGATAATCTGTCAATACATGAAAAAGTGCAGAGTCTTTGTACAATGATGATAATGAATAATCCTGATTTCAATTATATATATATATATATATGCTATATACAATGAATATTTACATGGCGTCTCTGTCACAGCTGCAGAGTTTGGTTGAGAATCGCCAGCGGGTCTCCAGCGAAGCCATGCATTACGCGATCTGTTGAGCATTGAGAAGACAAATATTTTCCCGTTGAGCTTCAGAAAATATGAAAAAAAGAAACTATAATCAGAAACCTTCAAAATAATAGATACCCGAATTCAGAAGCAAACCTACCTACAATCCTCCCTACAAAAAAACAAAAACGCAGTTTTCCGTACAAATTGTGTTACTTGGAAGTTTCACACACAAATGAACGTTTGAAGATGAATAAGCTTTTATTAAGTGTAATAAAAATGTTTTACGCATATCATTTGGAAAAAATCAAATAAACTGTCAATACATATGTATTTCGATATAGATGGTGCTAGCAATCAGCAACGTTCAGCTGCAGAGTCAGCATATGCTTTTTCTTTACCAATATTTAGGCCGGTATATACATTCTTCCATCTTTGTTATAATATTTCCTAAACTACTAAACATATATGTGATTTCAGAATCTGTACTCCTAGTGAGCGCAAAAACAAAACACTTTTAAAATATATGTGAAAAAACAATAAAAAATAAAAAAGTCAGGTGTTGATATTAAAAACAAAGGCATATCCTGACTACGAGTACATGTGATCGTGATCAGGATATGCCTTCTTTGTTTTTAATCTCAATATTTTTAAATTAATTGTTACAGATTTAATTGATAGATATGGAAATTAAAATTATACAAATCTCAATGTACTCTATTTAATTTTACCATATGTATAACTTCACACTTATAAATAAAATTTTAATATTATATAGACAAAATAGTTTCAATAATATTCTTATCGTTGTGTCTATGAAAAGAAATGGTACTGTATATTTTGCACGTGGCTATGACCTTCCAAAAAATGTTAATATTGTTGCACCAAGTTGCAGCTTTGCAGAGGGTCGTCTACCTTGGTTTCCTCCTTCTTGGTGTTATACACGTTTCCAGAGCGGGTTTCCATACTCAAAGCAAATAAATAAAAGTAAATAAAAAGTAAATTACCTTTTAAAGTTATTGCGTTTATTTATTCGTTGTCTTCCTCGTAGGTCGCGGTCCGCAGTCTTGGTCTAGGTCCTCTCTCGCTCCAATAACCAATCAAGATATATGTACAATAAAATATTACAAAAGGAATGAAACTTTAAAAAGGAATGATGATAATCTAAATAATCTGTTTTAAATAAATATTAACTATCATAGAATATTTTGAATAAATGTAAGGCGCATTAAAATTGTTGCAACAATATGCATTCAAAGATTGGAAAACGTTCGAAATACTCGATGATGTAGATATACTTTATGGCGATGGGATCAGTTGACACTGAGCGCAACAGTGATTGGCCCTTGACCCAGTAGCTAGGGCAGAGTCAGGACGGGATATAAGAAGGCCTGCGATAAGATTAGCAGAAGCTACGATGGACGCCCTCAGTGTGGTTGTCGGTATAGTGCTGCGGGCCTACGCCCTGTGCTATGACGTCCTGACAATGCCCATCTACCTGATGGTGCAGAAACCATGGATCATATGGGCAGAGAGGGAGAAAATCAGGGTAAGTACTCAGCTACATTCTTAATTCAGATCCGAGGTAAACTCGGTGTACGCTTTTCGCAATTGTGATTCAGACGAGAAAAATAACACAGAATGAGAATTTCTACATGTAATTTGTCACCAAATAGGTTCAGGTTATATTAGTATATTCGTAATTTACTCTATTCGAATAAAGAAAACTAGCTTTTTAGACAGAGTTTCTTCATTTTTTAGTGTTGCAAGCTTTCTAGCAAATTTTGCTTTTCAACAGTCAAATCAAAAACAAATTATCTGTAATATTGACTGTATAATCCACGCCCAATAATATTCATTTGTTTTTGGATTTGTCTTTTGAAGAACAAAATTTTCTCGAAAGCGTGGAAAACCTCAAAATAAAGAAACTTTGTCAAAAATTCTCGTTTTCCATTTTTCCGAATATTTCTATATGACTATCGTTCACATAATATACTGTATTAAAAAAACACAATATGTACACTTATATAGATAATTTATTTTTAAAAAAGTATTGGAAAAATGTTATTATAATGGCAATTTACTACTTTATTAAAAAATAACACGATGCATTAACATTTATCTGGATAATTTATCTATATAATAATTTCGGCGAAGGTAATTATATTGGCAATTTACTCTATTAAAAAAGAACACGATGCATAAAAATTTACCTGGATAATTTATCTATATAATAATTTCGGCGTAGGTCATCATATTGGCAATGTACTCTTTGAAAAGAACACAATGCGTACTTTTACATGGGTAACTTATTTTTACATTAATTTCGGCGTAGGTGATTATATTGGTAATTTTCTCTTTGAAAAGAACACAATGCGTAGACCTACATGGGTAATTTATTTTCGCAATAAATTCAGCGTAGGTGATTATATTTGAAATTTACTCTATGAAAATAGAGAACACAATGTGCGTACACTTATATATAAACATGGATAATTTATCTTCAAAATAACCTTTTCGTAAGTGATTAATATTGGTAAATTTACTCTCTATATTAAAAGAACACTATAATGAACACTCACAGAGAGGAATTTACTACAGAATAACTCAAGTTTGGTACTTTTATATTTGTATAATACTCTACACAGAGAATATGCGCTTACCTAGGTGATTTATCTTCATAATAAGTTTGTAAAATGTAATTGGTGATTCACTTATTGTTAAATACACTTGTGTAAGTACGAACTATTTAAATATACCGTCAGAAATATATTTCCTTTTTGTAATATGTTATAAAATTATTAACCCAATTCTCATCCTATTAAAGAAACAGCTTGATATCATAAATGGCTCGTAGTTCAAGCGTTTATATAGCGTATTAATATACACCGGAAACCAAACAACAATCAAAATAACAGGTTGATTCCGAAGAATCTGCTCCATAAAAAGAGAAGATGACCTCATCTGCCCGAATGATGAGCTGTCTAGACTACAAATGTTAGTGAATATTTTTACCTATCCGTATAGTACAGTTAGTAGAGGCCATGGTAATAGTGGCGACTAAACAGGGAATGCTTTTACTCTAAGTGCATCATATCCACACATATAGAAAAAGGTTCAACCTTTACCCTTACAAAGTACCAGAGTCCCTTTAAGTAACTTGTACTCACTGGTGGAATTGAGCTTTTGCAAGAAACGGAATCCATTGAGAATACTGTGGATTTCCAAACTAAATAATGAAGAGAAAAAGATTTATTTATTTATTTTATTCAAAGACACACACACAATTAGAAGATTTAAGATATTTGTGCTCTACACCGAAGTACTACACAAAATAGATAAAAATATCGAAAAAGAATATAGACTTCTGGAGATGATGGACCGGAGAAGAACCGATATGTTCGGACATATTGATTGTAGTATAGAAGTCTTAACGGTGTTACTGGAGGGATGTATGTAAAAAATACAGGGAAAAGGGAGATCAAGAATGGACAATTTATGGAGTATATACAACAGCAAAGACTAGTCGTGAAGCTCTAAGAAGAAAAAGGTACTGCCACCGAACTATGAGCTGCAGAGAAATAGAATGGTTTAGGGATGAGGTATTGTTTGAGCATAAGAATACAACCTGTAGGTGATATTGAACTTTATTTTAGTTCAGAACCCTGGCTGTTTTTTGATATAAATGGCATTTACATTCTACGGTCAAAGCTATGGATTTAAACGATTTATTGATGGAAATTTTCCGGGAGGGTATTGATAATTATAGAGGAAGGCCATCTCTCTCCTGCCAAAAAGGACGCAAAACTATGCGCCATCTATCGACCGTCTCTGCAAACATGCAAAATCAGGTCAATGGCAAGGGTACATCAGCTTTGGAAAATTACTGAAGACCCTAGATTTGGGCTAATGACCCTCGTCAGTTCGATGGCGCATTTTCGATTTGCGTTCCCATTGTTGGGAAAGGTGGTGTTCTTTAATTTTCTAGTTTTATGGATGATTTTAATAGAGTTGACTATTCGAAGTTTAATCAATTCGCCACCATATTAGATACACACACAAAACTTTATTAAGACCACCGGTCTTGTACAGATTAACCACAGGAAGGAAGCATTGAAAAAGCTCTTATACTTCAGGCAGCACAAAACCCAACAACAGCCTCCAGGTCCGACACATGTCCAGTGGCCACAGATTCCACCATACATTAGTCAAGGTTAGAGTATCACTGAAAAGGCTAGTGTGGAATCAGCCGTCTTTTATCTTCGCTTTCCTCAAAAAATGAACCACAGAATTTGGCGATTTCATTATTCCTCTCTGAACGCTAACTGCGGTTTTGTAGAATTTATATAAACCAAAGAAAGACCTTGATCAAACACGATTGTATTCATCCGGTTATATGCAGTTATCAAATACATTATTTACTTTTATTATAAATGTAAACTTCGTATTTCGCAGGGCGTATGTTTCTTTTCAAATGAAACAATTTTGTATACTGCCTTTACTGCATTGAAAATTAATGGGAGGGCCTAGTCATCAGTGGTGAACCCTCCAGCAGTTTCACCAGTTTAATCTACCATACCGCTCTAATATTGCATTTTGCTTTTTTTTTCTTTTATATTCGGTACTGAAGCTGAACTCACGGCAAAGGTATTCTAAACGAACTATGGACATAAACATTGAAGACGGTTCATGCATATAAATTTATTTGAAAAGACAAATTTAGAAGCGACCTATGTAATTTTAGATCAATATCCTCTCCCGGCAAAATTTCCATCTCTAAATATATTTATTGAAAAATTCTTCAAGCATTGCTTTTACGCAAGCAATTCATATAGGCATTCAAAATATAATTGAACAAGATGGCACGCTACTGCATGTTATATTCTTTTATATTTTTTTACGTTATTTCTATTTGCTTTCTCCAGATGCCAATGTTTCCTGAACTATAGGAATCCCGGTCTTGAGACGTAGCAGCAGTTAACCTTCGAGCTTGCCCAACGTCCGATAGAGAGAGAGGGCAAAGTCCAAAGTCAGAAGGACTGAACCCAAGATACCATCCCCGGCTATTTATCAGTTTACCCTCACTTTCTTAAATAAGATTAGAGGATCATACGATTCTTCCTTGCTTAGATATCCAACGTGTGAGAAGTAAATAAACGTAGCCAAGTTCTGTGAGGCCTTAGGAATGAAAGAAAGAGGAAGGCATGACTCAGAACTACTAGAACTTACAAGAACTAAATTAAATTACAACCCTAACTGCTACTGAGATCATTTAGCGAAAGAGTTAAAATTTTAAGATTAAAGTGTATGTATATTCATTCCTTATTTTCATAACAAAAATGCATATCGTGACTGCTTAAATGAGAAATTTCAGAAGACAATGTACCATCAATCAAACAAACATTGATTAAAGTTTTTTCAAGGATATTTTCAAACCCAGTTTATTTTGAATGATCAAAAAAATGAAACAATGTTTCGGACTGCTAGCACATGGTGTAAGCTGTACCAAAAAGATCCACCAAGGTTGTCAAAGAGGCTTATCGGAATATCAAGAAATGGTTATTCAGGGTCAAATTTTCATTAGAGATAATGGAATAAAAATCTATTTCGAAAATATGCTTATGGAAAAAAAAAAACCTGTAGTGTACAATTTCTAAGCTTAAATAAAAAAGATATGAGAACACGAATTCTGTAATTATATTTTTCTTAATAGCATTACTCATGCCACTATTTCAGGTAATTCTGGTTCTTGGAGCAACGCATGCGCGGTGTCATTTCATATTTTTGTCATTGCATTCACACAGGGCAGCGATCCTACACAATTAAGCTTTTTTTTGGCATTCTTATATGGTTATTTTTATTTCGTAAAGTTTATTTAGATGATCAAACAAGTAAGTCGTTTCGGTTTAGGTTGTCCTAAAGTTTCTACGTCTAAACCAACGTACAGCGGTTTGCAATAAATATAAGATGTAACAAGATTTCGAGTAAAACAACATTCACATTTTTTGTTGTAAATCTTTAGGATAAATATTGTCTTTGGACAGAATTCCATGATCCTAAAATAAATCAGCTGCAAGACTCATGTCATGGCATGTGCAGGATATATAATATGTTGTTCAAAATTATTTGAATAACTTACTGTAAAATATTTTTTAAATTGATACTTTATTGAAAATTCTTTTGGGTTTTACTCTTTTTCGATTTATATTTATAATGAGTGGAAGTATAAAATGAGTAATGAAACATAAAAAATGCAACATTGGTTAAAAAATAAAAATAGTAAATAAATAAAATAATAAATCTATAAAATAGAAAGCTATGTTTACCAAATGGTATGTTCCATTCATTGTAACTCTAGGCTGAGAAAAAACAAGGCCCGAAAGCTCCCATTATAATATAGTTATTAATAACATTGCGGTAAGTTAATAAAATAGTATAAAGGGTTAAATATTTTCTATCAATCTAACACTACACTAGTTGACAAAACTTAAGAAGGTGGAAAGTCTTTGATGTCATCGGGCGTCTGTTTTTTTTTTTTGTCTTTTTGTAGGAGATAGACGCAATTTTGTTCACACTTGGTTATTTCGTATGTTTTCACATTAATCGTCACTATGTATCAAATATTTCTTTCAGAGTTATTGTCAGAATCCCAGAGACTTCAAAGACCTTAAGTTTTGTTTATTAATTTATATCTTTGTATATATAGAAAGTAGTAGGTATGTGAACTAATTGATTTCATGAACATCAATAATTTAGCCACTTTTAAAACTGATTATAATGTAATCTATAGAATATAAACATTTAGAAATTGGAGATTTATAGAGAAACACTTTTGTTAACTACCTAACACACACAAGTATAGATCAACTATAAAACTACCCTGGGGGTATATGATCGCAACAGGAAACTACAGGAATACCGTGATGACACACTGGATGTTACATCTCCAGCTGAAATCTGACATAGGATGGTCTGTATAATGATCATTGTGAGAATAACAAGTTCTTCCTTAAACTTAAACCGAGCTGTATATACAAATAAGTTGTGAGGAATTTCTCGGTAGATATTTTTCGTTATACATAGTCTCTTATAATAATATCTATAAAAATAATGATATCCTGACCACGAGCACATGTGCTTTTTAGATGGCAGAGCTCCATCTAGTGGAGCAAAAATAAACTAAACGTTTATTTAACTTGCTCCGTGATATTTGGCTAACCCAATTTCTTGATAAATCAAGAAAAGCCATCCACGAACGCGTGGATCGTTAGCGTGGAGCAGGCTGTACCACTGAGACCAAAAATATTTTTGGTCCCAGAGGCTTCTTGAAAAACAAAGAAATAGGTATTTAAGGCCAAAATAATATTTATGATGACCAAACAGCAAAAAACCATAAACAGATGCATTGAAATAACAGAAGCATACGAAACAATATAGACAAATACTATCCCATAGATGTAGGCACTCTTCTATATTTACCACAATAGTTCACGAATTTATTAAATTCAGTTTGAAGTCTGCAGATATCGTTCAACCAGCACATTGATATCCACCATGCACGTATATTTTCAAAAATATATTTTTCATTACACACACACACAAATATTGTAATATATTTATCTCAATATCATAAGTATTTAAAATATGTAAATAATAATTTGTATATAAATAGTATATATCATCAATTTGTTAACATGATACTTCTGTTGAAGGACTGCCAAGTCCGAAAGCTTGAAAATAAAAGGTTTGTACAAGTAAATTAGCCCTGGAAGCATCATTTATTTTATTATAGTCTCTTTTAATACTGATCCCGGTGGCCTTTGTGTTTGCTTAATAAAGGTTATAATCGGGGCTCTGGCACATTTGTAAGCGCAAAGTCGAACTGCTTTTCACATGTGTAGACATGTGGTGCACACACAGTTAAAGTAGTCACTAACTACCCATCATAATCATCATGGCCTGTACCACGTGTACTAAGGATAAGCAAAAAATATTATAATTAATACTTATAAGCACAAGGCAATAAGACCACATCCAACAATATCTCACACAAATAACCTAGTACTATATTTATATAAAAATGGACGTACCTGGATCTGGGAAAGAATAAAAACTCTTTAAATATTTTGAGGGATTGCTCCCACTTTTATCAATTTTAAATTTATTGTGCCATATATTAATACATTTTGATAAATTTGAAATATTTTGAGATTATTTTTTTCACAGATCCAGGTACGCCCTTTTTATATACATACATTTAATGGATCGCATTTTGACGCAAATTAGAGTACTATATGATATAATTTTGAAATTAAATATATGCAATAATCATATAAGTATATGGGTTGTTGGTTGAAAATTTGTCTCACGTGATACTTTAAATGAACTATTTGTATAGATTTTCAAACTCACAATACTTATCAGTTCAGCTTTGTGTTTCAAAATCCAAGATGGACCTTTAAAAGTAAATATATGCACAGGTCTCTCATATATAAGAAGCATATGGGTTGTTGGTCAATAAATTTTTCTCAAGTGATACTTTAAATGAACTATTTGTATAGGTTTTCAATCTCACAATACTTATCAGTTCAGCTTTATGTTTCAAAATCCAAGATAGACCTTTAAAAGTAAATATATGCACGAGTCATATATGAGAGAGGTATATGGGTTGTTGGTCAATAATTTTATCTCACGTGATACTTTAAATGAACTATTTGTATATAGGTTTTAAATCTCACAATACTTATCAGTCCTGATTTGTGTTTCAAATTCTACAGTACTAAAGATGGACCTTTGTTTTCCATTAAACAAACACGTCTATCGGATCCCACCTAGATTCTATTATCTCAGTGCGTCATTTATGATAACGTCAGATAACTCTATTTGAACACTACAATGGCACCAGCGTTCTGTGAAAGAAGTTTTCAGAACATTCAAATTTTATAAAGTTGTCCTAAAAGTTCGTAAACATTTTATGATTATTATTTATTTTGCAAGTGTTTAAGAACTTTTGGGACAACCTTGTATAACTGAATATATTGTTTTTTTTATAATTATCCCCAGTACACGTGGTACAGACCATAATAATCATGGTGGGTAGAAGAAAGCGACTGCTTTTACTGTAAGTGCACCACATGTCTACACATGTAAAAAGCAGTTCGACTTTAGCACTTACAAATGTGTCAGATCCCTTTTGCTTACTGGCATTCGCTGGTGTGGATGAAATTTTCCAACAAACTGGGGTCATTGAAGATATTTTTTTTAATTAGAAAAAAGTACCCAATGCGGGATTCGATCCCGGGTCGTAGCGGTCCAAAACCAACGGTTTAGACCATCCTTCCACCGACTCCCCGAATTGATTGTAAATAATGATAGTATATATGTCGTTGAGCGGGGCGTGTTTTGTTTCTGTTGGTGGCGAATATATATTTCGTTCTACTGCACGGCAATGGAAGATGAAAGAGAACTTCTTCGCTAAGAGACCGGCTATAATAGCAATTCGCCTTATGTTTTAATGGCAAAAGTCGTAAAATTCAGACCCTTTGCATTCGCTTTTTATAAATACTGGAAATCAGCTCAATCAAAATGTCTAGCACAGACACCGGATCCAACTCGATAATTGGCCGAGGTCAATACCCAATATTGTATATAACTATGATGTTAATCTGTTATTTATTTATTTATTTTGTCCTACCGGGAGAATCCTGTATGGCACGTGTGCCCAATAAAGGCTATTGTTTTTTTTTGTTGTGTTGAATATATATTTCCATATCTGTATTGAAGGCATCACGTTGTTAATCAAAACATTTGCAAAAGAAGGAAAGACCCTGACAAAGATAGGCATACAACCTAGCAGAATATTAGATTTTTGTAATTAATAATTTTTTTAAAATTTTGATCCAAAATTTTCCATTTGATTAATATACACATATATATTACTTTTTTCCGAAGGTAAATTTTTCTATGAAAATAAAGATCTCCTTTCCCGTCAAAATACATGTAAAAACTAAGTGCCGTCTATTCACAGTCTCCGAAAACTAGCGAATTCAGGTCGATGACAAAGCTACAACATTAGCTTTGGAAAACTTAAAAGCGTCCACCTAGAAACCCATGGCTTCTGGTTAATGGTCTTTTTCTTTATATCCATTTGACTATATCTCGGAGCAGAAAAAAAAAACAATTTTTCTCTTTAGCCAGTAGAATGACATTGTGCTTGAAGGCTTGTGTATTATCTACCAATAAAAAAATACCGGGTGATTATTCCTTTTTTATTTTGTATTTTATGACCAAAGATTGCAGACGGACAGTTGCAAGTAAACAGACTATACAAGATATGCATCTGTTTGATAAATCAAATTGAGAATAGCTGAGGCACTGATTAGCCTAGATTTCATAATATTTTTATCTACCGTTTATTAATTGTAGGAATATGCCCCTAAATTGAAAAATAAAATAATCAGCGAAAAAAAATAGTACAAAATCTTGATTAGGATCAGGTGGTTAAATTTCTTCTCAATTTAATTGTGCAACAGAAAGTTATTTACTAAAAAAATAATTAGAGATGTTATAATAGGAATTAAGCATATTGCACTGTAAGACCGCTATTGTAGACATGCATTGAAGAATAACTGTGAATTGGAATAAGTTCAAATATACTATTTACAAGACAGAGAGAGAGAGAGAGATTTCGTCTTTTAGATTGATTCAATGAATAATTTCTAAATGGAACAAGCCTTGACTCACAAGCGCTTGGGTTTTTCATTTGATCCCTTGTCTATCTCATAGAATAAAGTCTGACCTAGGCTGACGAGGGCCAATAGCCCGAAACCACGGTCTCCGGGTGGGCGCTTCTCAGCTTGCCAAAGCTGGTGTTGTGGCTTTGTTTCTTATCAGAGCCAGCTAACTTGCGGCGACGGTCAATAGATGGCGGCTAATTTCTGTTGGTATTTTAAATATTTATCTAGTATCAAAATATTCTTCGGTAGATTGATTTACCTGTTAGGGTATATTCTTACTTGACTACGTTTAAAATCAAGACATCTTTTTTGATTAACATATTTATTTCATAACAGAAAATAAAATATTTACATATTAAGCTATTTTACATTGATAGAAATTAAAAACAACAATATAACATACTAATAGCAGCAAATTCTACAAAACTACTTAAACAAAACAAATGAGAGTTCTAAAAAAGCAATTACAATGTTGCCGAATATAATTAAACATAACAAAAACTATTCATAGAAATATATATCCAAATATATTTTCACAATATGTACAGAAGCCGTTGGCCGGATCCCAACAATGTTGACGTCTAGTTTGATGGTAGAGGTGACCTTTATATCTCAACTAGCTGAATGACCCGGGCAACGCCCGTGTTTTACCCGATTGAATGTTTTGATTCAAATACTATTTGTTACAATTATAAATTGGCGCCTTAAATAAATGCATATGTTAGTTAATAACTATAGCCTATGTGCTTTATCTGTCTATGTACTGTTGGCTTCCGTAGGCGTCTCTTACTGGGAAAAAGAAAGAGAGGATTCCATTTGGTTATTAACTAATATATGCATTTATTTAAGGAGCGATCCGCTCCAACACAATAGTTACAAAAACGAAAAAGCGAGTGGGGGAGGCATGATGGGGGGGGCAAAGGTGGCATGATCGTAGCCAACCAATAGGAGGGCGCCATTCCAAAAAAAAAATAAAAAACACAAACGGTGACAGAGATGATTAGGAGATGAAGAATGACGCTCGTAACTGTATATAGAATCTTGATTAATATCCTCCCGAGAAAATTCCCATCTTTTCATTTCACCTATGCAAATATGTATCAAAAGTAAATGTAACGTCAAACATTAAAATATAAATGCTATAATTTCAAAGTAAACTTTTCGAAACGTGTTGTTATTATTTTCTAGTTACAAAAATATTACAACGAAGAAAATATTTTTTAAAAGGTTTAGCGCATCAAAACATTTCATCCTTAATACTTGCAATAAACCAGTTTTAAACAGTTTGGCAATTTAAACATTTAAAAATATTTTATTCTAAGGTCTAATACACTCTAAGTAATAGAGCCATTTATATACTTTTTCTATATACATACTTCTGATTTAAACGGAAAGTATTGTACAACATCAGGTTTGTTAGAGAGCTACACACATTCTTATTGTTAAATTAAAATCAATCATTAAACTTAGCGTGAATTAAAAAAAAAAGAGAAGTCGATGGACAAGTAGTTAAAACCCTCTATTCCCTACAGCCATGAACCGGGATCGAATCCCCCATTGGAAACTTTGTTTTAATATATGAATAACCTTCACATATTATTCATTGCAAATAACATAAGCTAGATTGTTCTTTTTAAGCGGTTCCTAAGAAGTTTTTTTTTTTTTTTTGGAACCAACTTAGTGTGAAGGAGGGGAGGGGGGGGGGCGCTATACCACTTTGTAAGTGCAGCATAGAACTACTTTTACACGTGTCGTTATATGTTGTACTCACAGTGTAAATAGTTTCAGATTTTTTTCCACCAGAATTATCATCACCTATACCATGTATATTTAGGATACTTGTAAAATTAGCTGTTTATAAAACTATTAACGAACAACTATGCACGTTTAGAACATTCGAGTTTTAAAAGCGACATTTTTAACGATAGAATTTATTTGTCGTTATGTCTAAGGGTGTTAATTGAAGTTTTCAGGAATGGTACGCACAACAAAAGCTGCAAGCGGGACAGCTGCGTACGAGGACACCATTGAAGATAAGATACAAGCAACACAAACAACGTATCGGTTCTACAATAGAAACGATTACATAATGGTGACACCTCAAGGTTCTTGTTTGGATATAAATGGATGTCAGCAGAGAGAACAATCGTTTGATAAAACTTTTCCATAGTATACACGGTACGCTCTATAATAATTATAGGAAGTAGTTAGCCACTGTTATTTATTATAAATGGGACAAACCCCGGCAGGTACAAAATCCCGACAAATTAAATTTAAAAATAAATAAACAAAATTTTCTCAAAACCCCCAACCGTTAATTCAAATTTATCGAGGAGAGACTGTTTCTGTTTCAAATTGGCTGAATGCTATATAAGTACAGTTTGTCTATTTTCGACTTTCACTTAATAGGTGATACATTTCTGTTTGGTTACTGACACTTATGTATATATAGATACTTTTTACTACCATCCTCAAATCTTATGATCGTAGTTTTCCCGAATATTTTCACAAAGAATTCCTTCAAAGTGTCGGATATATAAGGAGAATATCCTACACAGTGCAATATATGAGCACTATGGCAGATTAAACTGGTAAAACCGTTAGGAGCTTTCCTCTCTCTTGAACCAAAAAAACTCTTCCGATATTTCTAATCGCATTAAGGACAAAAGAGGAACTTGTTCCATTAAAAAGAAAATTATCAAGCTGAATAGTTTAATTTCTTTGTCATTCAGTGTTAGACTTTTGCAGGTCTCACAATCCTTCGCAGTAATTTTTACAAATAGCTCAAAGCAGGATACGTTATTTGGTCCAAACCTTTTTAACCAATACTCCTCTACAATTTAAGATTTGAGAAGACTTAAAAACAATCATTCGTGAGATTTGTTAATAACTTCTTCAGAAAAAATAATGCGAATATTTATATATATATATATGAACACCGGAATTATCTTTATTTACGGTGCTTCTAACCAAAATAGATTATTTTTGAGCCCCGATGGACGCATAAAGCGGAATATAAACAAAGCACTATATACATTGCACTGTTGGAGGGGGATGGGTAGCCAGGGGATCATCGCCGGGTGAGGCCAGGAGAGCCGGGATGTAGAGGAGGATCAGTGGGGCAGGGTGGTGATCCGCGGAGATCAAGATATTTGAACACCATTTATTTCTATAGAGAGAGTGTCCAATATATTTCATCCAATACATTCATATATTATAAAATAAATGAAGCTTCCAGGGTTAAGTTTCTTGTTCCAATATTTATTTTCAAGCTTTCGGACTTGTCAGTCCTTCAACAGGAGTATCACGATAATAAATTGATGATATACATAGTGTGATCAATAATTTCCAGGAATGCTAAATATTTAAAGAAATACAAAAGTATAATGAAGTTTTATTTAAAATTTCTCAAAATAATCACCGTCACTATCTATACACTTGTTCCAACTTTTTTTCCAGATATTAAAACACCTCTGAAAATCCTCATCTTTCAGGCTTTTCAAAATATTCTTCGAATTCTCCTTTATTTCAGGTATTGAGTCAAATCGAGGTCCTTTTAAGACTCTTTTAATTTTAGGGTAAAGGAAAAAGTCGTTGGGAGCAAGTCAGGAGAATAGGGTGGCTGGGGTAGTAAAGCAATTCCTTGTTTAGCCAAATAGAGTGGTACAGTGACGGCCGTATTTGGCCGTGCGTTGTCATGATGCAAGAGCAAATTTTTCTTATGCCATTTTTCGGGTCTTTTCTAACGCACAGGCTCTCTTAAACGTCGCAATACATCAAGATAGTAATGTTGATTAATGGTCTGACACTCGGGCACGAATTCATAGAGTACCAATCCCTTTACATCAAATAAAGTGATAAGATGACACTTAAGCTTCGATTTGAACATCCTTGCTTTCTTTTGCTTATTCGACTAGCTTTTAATCGTGCAAACCATTCAAATGTCCTCGATTGTAATAGGGCATCTTCTTTAAAAGCCTGCTTCAAGATTTTAAATGATTCGGAAGCCGTTTTTCCTAATTTAAAGCAAAACCCTATGCAGACTCGCTGTTTTTCAATACAGTCCATACTGATATTCGAAAATGTTCTTATATACTCGAGCTTATAAATTCGATAAAATGTGAGCGCGTGCGTCTATGTGATCAATTTTTATTTCTACGTGTTGATAAATGTTTTATCTATAAGGTCCGTATAAAATTATTCCATTATTTTGAATATTTTACGTGATCCAGTCTCATTCCTGGAAATTATCGATCACACGTTGTATATTATTTTTATATACAAATTAATTTTTACATATTTCAAATAATAATGATATTGAAAGTGGGAGAAAATATATATTACATTCCTTGTTTGTTATATACAATTTTTGAAAATATACGTGCATGGGTGGAGGATACGTGCTGGTTGAATGATATCTCAAGATCTCAAATTAAACCCAATAAATTCGTGAACTATTATGGTATATATAGAAGATTGCCTACATCTATGGGGTAGTAATTCATATATTGGAAACTTGAACTATGAAAGCGTATAATTCATTCAAATGAAAGAATATCCTACTGCCCCTAAACTTCAATGAATAAAATAAGAGGACTAAGCATTTTTCTTTTATTTAAAAGAATCATACGCGTCATCCATAAGTCACCATGATGGGGAGCTGCTGTTGTTGATTGGCTATCCCCTACATGATAGTCAGACTTTGTCCCCCATTTGTCTCTATGACATTGTTTAATTATACAATAGGATAATAAAAAATACGCGTCGTAAATAGTTCAAATTTCCAATACCAGATAGAGCGCGCTAATGCAAATTGTTCATATTGAAATATGTTTAAAAAAAAAAGAATAAGCATTCATCCTGGCTATGAAAATGACTTCAACTTACATTAAAAGAACGCAAATCATTTGCCACTTAAACTACACTATTAACGACATGTATTTGAAGATTGATCTTGGAAAAGGGTTCTTCAGTTCTAAATGGCATATAGAAGAAACTTTCTATAAAACTTTCGGTGAAATCCAAATATGTCAACTTAATGTGAAAAGAGAAATAATAATTTAAAAAGGAATAGAATAAGATGGCCAGGAATTCCCCCGAGTGCAATTTCCTTCATACTGAAATTACATCAATAATAAATAGTAGAAGTGCCATAGAATAGCAATACAGAAGTAACACATAAATCACAGGCCAAAAGTGCGTGTGATGGCAAAAATTGTATTATATTAGTGTTTAGGTATTTGATTTGATTATTTTTTGCAATCCATTTAGTTGTTTCAAAATCAATATAGTTTGAATAGATGGTAGCTTTTCCATTAAACCCTCGAGGTACCTCGCCAGCACATTAACCTTTAAAATTGCCTGAGTTGAGTGAGTGACTGAGAAGTGCCCAACTTCTCATTAAAAATAAGAAAAAATAGGTTTATATAAAAAAATAATCCAAAATACTGGCATGTAAATATTCTTCTGTAATAAATAAAAGAGCACATGGAAATTAGGCAAACATATGTGTTTGCTAATGACTGCGACTTCATTTTAAACGATTTTTTTAAGATATAAAAAAAATGGCAGAACAAAAATTAATAAAAAATACGAAAGCCATTATTTACATACAGTAACGCTAATTTTGTAAAGTTTTTTTTTTAATTGCATTGTGTGCACTTACCGTAACTTAGTAATATAAATTTCTCTCTCAATACTCACAATTTTATTTTAAAAATAACACTCGTATGAAAATATATTCAAAAAAAAAAAGTACGCAAGCAACTTGAAAAAAAAAGCAGAACGCTCATTGGTCGCTTAATTGGCCTGGTGTTGTTACTTCGCCTCGTATTTACTCCGCGTAAAAAAGTTCTTCAAATGAAAAAAATAAAGACCCAAAAATACTAATTAAAATGTAGCCGAAAATTTTTACTCAGGTTTATAAAAAGCGACATGTTAAATTTAGTACTAATTGGTTCAGTAGTTTTTGAGTTTATCGCGAAACAGACAACAGACATTACAACAACAACAACAACAACAAAAAGCCTTTATTTAGGGTCACTGACCCTATACAGGATTCACCAGAGGTATGCATAAGAACAAAGCAGTGAGACAAAGGAAAACAACGATATAGACATAAGAAAAAGAAAAAAAAACAAGAAAGAGAATGAGGGAAGCAAGAAAAACAACACAAAAAGAGTAGCAGTAAGAAAGTGAGGAGTGAGTGTCACTTGGCCTTCTTCTGAGATATGGACTTGTGGAAACCATAAAACGCCGTAGCAATAGACAACAGACATTGACTTTTATATATAAGAAGATTATATATTGAATAATTTATTAAAAACAAAGTAGGCATATCCTGACCAGAATACTGTGCTTTTTTGCCATTTTATTTTTTTATGTTAATTGTATTTTCATGAATAATGCTTTTTTTATTTTTTCATAGATGAACTCTGTGACGCCGCCGTGGAGAAGTCCAGATGGCGCTGTCTAGATAAAAAGATTAATTGTTGTTTTTGCTAGAGAGAGTTAGGGTTGTTTCTTTTTCTTTTTAATCATGTAAATTGGCCATAATTTTTGTTAAGTTAAGTAATCTACATTTAAGATGCCTCAATTTTCTATTACTGTTAATTTGTGAAACTTTGACTATAGGTTACCGTAAATAAACCATTCAATAGTCTTCACCAGCTCTTTTTTTCTTCTAAAAGATCATTAATATAATATAGGAAAACAATATATATTGAAAACAAAGTAGGCCTATCCTGACCAAATACACATGTGCTATATATATTTATACATAATGTGTCTATATACATTTACACGTATTTATCTATTCGAAGGTAAATGACACATTCAAAATTAGGTTGCGAAGTGTTCTAAAATAGGAAAAGTTTTTGTTTTATGTCCCGCCTCTCCTGACTTATCAAGATAAGATTCTGTTGTAGATTGGAGCAGTCATGGCCTTCACTTCTTATCTCTCAGCTGATTAAATGGGGAGTTTGTCGATTAGCTCATGGACATATTGAAGTGCAGCTGTCCTGGCATCAGCCAATTTTGACAATCAGATGGCTTGATTTTGGCTTCGATGGCAGCGGGGACTCACCAGTTAATGCAAGGATTTGTAAAACGTTTATACAGGACGCACAAAGAAAGGGTTAAGACGGCATAGGAAGTGAAGATACTCAATATATTTACATATGTAGAAGTCAAGTCGATTTTATACTTAGACCGTTTTTAACCTTGAGGTAGAAAGGGTGCTGTGATCTACATTTTCAGCTAATATCTCCAGGATTTGTAATTCGTGTTAAAGCCAAGATTTTCCCCCAAGATGATATTGTCCCTATAGACGAGACGACGACAAAGCCGCTCTTCACGCCGCAGGAATTAAGACGTTAAAGTACTAGGGACAAAGTTCCGAGACTCAAAGTGAGTCCTTGGCAGAAGCACGTCAGATTCATGTCAGTAGAAACAAGATTTTCAGGCTGTGAGTCACAGCTCCCATAAGGAAGGAGTTATGTAGCGAAATATTTATTTTATGAATAGATTATTAATTTCGATATTTATACATATTTTGCTACTCTATATATTTCTTATATTGCTTCTCTTGCTTCTATTTTATAAATTTTAGTTTGTGCCTTAAATAAATTGCTGCGCCAGTCTGAAGCTTGTCTTTCCATTCTTCTACGTGACAATATTGTCAGAACAGTTTGGTCATAGGCAAAAAGGGTGCAGTAAAACTTGCAAAAATTTGAAACCTTTTAATTAATTTGTCAATGCTGAAGCTAATTCAATGCTGGTTTCCAATCCGTATTCCATTTATATAATAATTAAAGAATTGTGATATTCAGAATGACCTAACACAGCTGTTTGTCCATGACAGAGTCGCCATGTGGACCCTGATGACCTCCACAGTCCCATTGTGAGGATTCCCCATGAAGATGCCCTGCCTAGCAAGCCCCTCACCACCTACTGGCAGATGTGGGAACACGCTGTGGCCAAGTACGGCGACAAACCCCTGCTGGGACGGCGACCCCTTCTGGAGGAAGGCGTTGGCAAAACCGGCCACCGACAGGTAACTTTTGACTACTGTACTTGATCCACAGAGAGGCAACTTTTGACTACTTAAAGGTCATCGTTGTTCATGGATGGGTAAATTTCGACCTCATTCATACTGATTTTAACTGAAATTGTTTTTTTTTTTTTTTTTACCACAGGGACATTCAAAGTTTAATCACAGATATTATCTCTTGACCACCGTCAGGGAAATTTTGACTAAAAGCAGATTCGTTTTTACCAACGACAGGTTACCTTTGGTTGATTCCAGGTACCATTTGACTACTGACAGTTAAATTTTGACTAAATTGAGGCACCTTTTGACCACCGATAGGTAACTTTTGACTAAAATCAGGCACTTTTGAACCCAAAAGGTAACCTTTGACTAAAATCAGGCATTTAACCCCGACAGGTAACTTTTGACTATAATCAGGCAATTTTGACTAAAATCAGGAACTTTTGACCCCAAAAGGTAACTTTTGAATAAAATCAGGCCCCTTTTTAAACCTGACAGGTGTCCTTTGATTAAATTAAGGCACCTTTGACCACTGTTTTGACAAGAATTTTGATTATTTCATCACAGAGTTTTGATATGGATACAATCTGTAATTTTCACGTTAAAAGAATTTTCTTTGAATATAGTTTCAAAATTGCGTATAGATAGTTTTAAATTTTAGATCACATCGTACTACAAAGTGACACTATTTCAATTTTATTAACCTTCCTATATTATTTTGATATTGTATTCTTTAAATACAAGAGACGATTATTGGATTTTAGGAGTACTACTTTATTTCGACATGTGGTACAGTCTTTTTCATGTCCTTATAAAGAAGAACGTGTTGCTCGTCCAAATGTCAAAAGTCGAAATGTCCTAAGCATTACGTCTAAAATTCAATAGGCGCGCCTTTTCTTTCAAAATCATCTCTTAAGTACTTCGTTGAACGAAAGTACAAGTCTCAGGGATGCATCGCCATTTTTATGTTTTTTCCTCACCCTCCTCTTCTCAACAGGTTCAATATATCTCTTCAGTTATGCATATCTACAGTACCAGGTAGATATCAGCATTCAGAGAAAAAAAAAGTCCGTTCTTGCTGCAATCACAATGTTTACTGGACTTTTGCCCGTTGTTAGAAAAAAAGCCTTATCGAACTTTCTGCTGCTCTACTGACCTCACCCAATCTACTTTCTCATTACAACTTCCTATTGGTACACAGTGGAAACTTTCTAAAACAAGAGACGCAAGGCCATATTTCTATTATAGACAGTTTTCCCTTATAGAAATAGTCAATATATATTTATAGTTTGCATTCAATACTGTAAATATTGTTCGTTATCGAACTTTTCAGAACAGAGTGTTTAATTTCAAAGCTTTTTTTTAAAATAGTGTTATTATAGAACCTTTTCGCAACACAAAGTTGAATTAAAAACAAAGTAGGCATATCCTAAACAGGAGCAAATGTGCTTTTCAGAAGGCAGAGCGCCATCTGGTGGAACAGAAATCAACTAAACATTAATGTTCGCTTATATCTGGTCAACCCAATTTCTTGATAAATCAAGAAAAAACATCCAAGTTTAATTATCGAGCGTTTTTGTGACAAAAATATCGTTATAAAGCGTTTTTTTTAAATAAAGAATTTTGTTATAGAATGTATTAATTGATACAAGATGCTTTATCTTGGAAAAGTCTATCTTAGTTACGGATAGAGCTTATTTAAGCGTGATCTTTTATGAGGTATGTGGTCTTTAAAGACGTGTAATCTGTAACGAAGCGTGGTCTTTAATGAGGCGTGATCTGTCACGCGGCGTGGTCTTTAATGACACGTTATATTTAATGAGGCGTGTTATTTTTAACTAATATTCTCTAGAATGAAACTAAATCGATGTTAGACAATATTTACTCCGATAGATGTAGAAATTCATCATCAGCGTTCTGTTGAACTATCATAAGGTCCGTGTTTCTTAGTCTCACCACCTGAATTGATGTATTCAAGGCTGTGTGATAATATTTTGTGCCGGGCTGTGAGGACAAGTGTGTGTCCAGGTGATGCTGGGAGACTACGAGTGGAAGAGCTACCGCGAGGCTGACCACGAAGTGAAACAGCTGCGGCTCGGGCTGCTGGAAATTGGCTGCAAAGCTAACCAGCCCGTCACCATTATGAGCGAAACTCGGCAAGAATGGTTGCTCACAGCTCTGGCCTGTTTCAAGCTCAAAATACCAGGTCGGTAGCATTGTCCGAGTGGAATCTGTTTGTTGATTTATAGCATCAAACTCAGGATATTAGATCTCTGTGACAGCATATCCTTTGATTGTCTAGAATGGCTATCTGTTTGTTTATTTCTAGATTGAAACTCCAGATCTCTGAGGCAGTATACACATTGTCTGACTTTAATGGCTATATTTTTGTTGATATATAATTGCAAACACCCAGTCTCTGTGGCAGTATACCTATTGCCAGACTTGAATGTTGTTGATTTAGCTTCAAATTCAGAATATTAGATCTCTGTGGCAGCATATCCATTGATTATTTAGAATGGATGCCTGTTTGTTGATATCTAGCTTCTAAATGACAATCTTTTTGTTGATTTCTAGCATCAAACTAAGGATAACAGGTTTCTGTGGCAGTATGCCCATTATTTGACTTGAAAGAGTATCTATTTGTTGATATATACTTGCAAACTCCAGGTCTCTGTGGCAGTATACCCATTGTCTGACTTGAATGTCTATCTGTTTGTTGATTTCTAGCTTCAAACTCCAGTTCTCTGTGGCAGCATACCCATTGTCTGACTTGAATGTCTATCTGTTTAGTGATTTCTAGCTTCAAACTCCAGTTATCTGCGACAGTATACCCATTGTCTGACTTGAATGGCCATCTGTTTGTTGATTTCTAGCTTCAAACTCCAGTTCTCTGTTGCAGTATACCCATTGTCTAACTTGAATGACGATCTGTTTGTTCATTTCTAGCTTCAAACGACAGGTCTCTGTGGCAGTATACCCATTGTCTGACTTGAATGGCCATCTGTTTGTTGAATTTTAGCGTCAACTCCATGTATCTGTGGCAGTATCAGTAGTAAAGACTCTCAAAGTTTTCGCCAGTTTAAACTCCAGACCGCTCTACCATTTTATTAGGATGATATTCTTATACAGTCTGCATTTATACAGATATAGAGGGCGAAATAATATATTAAGGACACTATGGACATAGGCGCTCTCAGGACTGTAAACAATATATACCTTAAATTGACGATTTAATGCACATCGAGCAATAATGTTTAATGCAATTATCTATCCATTTTGAGAGAATCCCTCCGTAGATATCAATAAAAGTCCAAGGAGAGAATACAGCCTATTAACAACTTCAACTGTTCAGGTCCAAGTGTGTCATTTAGCATTGTAACTTACCATCATTAATACGAATAAAGATTCTGAAATACTTCCATTTATAGGATTGTTATTAAAAGTTGATGCTTTCGGGATACTTGTACGTTTTCAGTAAAAATGAGTTGAAAGCATATTGATATTTCGACAAAATAATTCTAGCCAGGAGTCGGTCGTTCATATTCTAACAAGCATTTAACTCCTTATTTAGGCATTACACATATATATTATCTATATAGGTCTCTCTGTGTGTGAATATCATCCAAAAATTACGATATAATTACGGTTAAAACTTCTAGAAATTTACCTAGTTCCAATTAAAGCGAGTTTGGCTCAATGGCCAGTTTTGAGAAAGGTGCTAATGACAGTAAGTGCGCAAGAAATTCTGGGAACAGATAGGGAAATTGCTTGACCTCTGAGCATGTGATAGCAGGGGTCGTGCAGGACGTAGGACTTCCGTTAGTTATCAAGGGCTATTGACCTAGACCTGGAAGGACAAATCCTCGATACAGCTACAAGACTCTAGGTCAAACACTAGTGGTCTTTGATTGGGCGTGGTCTTTATTGAGTCGTGGCCTCTAATGAGATGTGATATTTAATGAGGCGTGGTATTTAAGGAGATCTAGTATATGTGGCATATTCTGAAGCGTAGTCTCTTAATGAGGTGTGGTCTTTAATGAAGGGTGGTCTTTAATGAAACGTGCTCTTTTTAATACGATGTGGTATTCAATGAGGTGTGATCTTTAATGAGAAGGGGTCTTCAATTTGACGTCGTCTTTATTTAAGCGTGATTTTTAAGGAGGCGTGATCTTTAAATAAGCGTGATCTGTAACGAGTCGTTGTCTTTAATGACGCATGATCTGTAACGAGGCGTGGTCTTTAATGAGGCGTATTCTGTAACGATGCTTGGTCTGAAACGCGGCGTAGCTTTTAATGACATATGATATTTAATGAGGCGTGGTCTTTAAATATGCGTGATCTGTAACGAGGCGTAGTCCTAAATGACGAATGATCTGTAACGAGGCGTAATCTGTAACGAGGCTAGATCTGAAACGCGGCGTGGCTTTTAATAACACGAGATATTTAATGAGGCGTGGTCTTTAATGACACACCTATGTAGCTTGAAATAAACTCAATAATTCGACAACGATCTGTGATGGAGTTCCTGTTTAGGTCCAGAGATATTTCACCCACTGTAATTCACACGAAGTCTGTGTATGGAAACCCAGCCATGATAGAAGCACAATGCAAAGATGAATTGAGCGCTTCAAGACTGGTGATTTTAATATTGGTTATAAAGAAAGGTCAGGTAGACCAACCTCTAAAATAACGAACCAAAATTTTAATAAGAAAATTTAACGATTGTGTATTATCTTTGACCAAACCTCGTAGATTAACAAAAGTGCAACTGCGCAATGAACCACTACCAGAGCTGAATGTAGTTTGTGTGATTCAAGGTGAGCTGTGTGATGACAGTGAGCACCCTGTACGCCACCCTGGGAACCGAAGGCTTGATCCATGGCCTCACTGAGACCGAGGTCGAGCACATCTTCACCTCTTCTGACCTTCTGCCCAAGCTCAGGGTGAGTATCGGGCAGACAGAGCTGTCATTCTTTTGACTCTTATTGCATAACGTAAGACAGCACATAATCATTTTTTCTTTTAGATTTCCTATATAAACAACAGTCGCGTACGATTTTTTTTAAATAAACAATTTCTACTGCCCTTACTGCAATTGAAAAATTAATGGTTTCAAATTTTGATAACAGATGGCGCACTAATGCATCATAATAAACAATAGTGTCTAGGTATGTGCTCTGGTTTATAAATTCAGTGAAAATTTCGAGAAATTTCTTTAAATATATTTGTAAACCGATAGTAAAGAAATATTAAATTATTATTAAGGCGTAAGTGCAACATCTGTATTTAAAAATTGAAACTATCTATAGCAGTTGTTTCTTGTTGAAATCTATTCCTACCATCTCTCTCTTAATGTCTATACTTTCCCTATGAATACATTCATCAAAAATTATTGTCAATTAATCAAAACAGCGCAATACAATAATAGAGCGGCCCGGTAGATTAAAGTGGCAAAACAGCTTCAAGAGAACGTTCACCACTAATGAGTGAGGCCCTCATAAAATATAATTTAAAAAATAAAATCATTCAAAGATAAGTTTTCAATATCCTAAATGCAAAATGTCTACATTTTTACCCATGTTCATCTAAATTTATTTATTTTTGTTTGGAAAGTTGGTAGTAAGCAATCAGGAACATACAGTTTAACGATCAGATGATTAGAAAGAACGCTTCGAAATGGATTAATTTGACAGATTTCAATATAACTGACGGCCGATGTGAGGAAAAAAAGAGGAGCCATTGATTTAGTTGTATAAACAATAAACAAAACGTGAAAAAATAGTACAAATGTGATATTGTACAGGGATAAGGTGCATAAATTAAGAAAAAGGCATCTACTTATAGTGCAACTGAGAGTTGCTGATGGCTTGCGCCATCTATCGGAATAAATATCAACTATTCTCGTTGATGTTTAATTATTCCAGAATTGGCCAAATACCCATTCTTGATTAATCAAGAAAAGCTAACCACGGACGCGTTTCGGGCTGTTGGCCCTCATCAGCGTGGTGCAAGCTGTACCTCAACGACCAAAAAAATTGGTCATTAAAGCATCCTGAAAAATCATGAAACGGGTAGTATCAACGAGAATAGTTGATATTTATTCCGATAGATGGCGCAAGCCATCAGCAACTTTCAGTTGCACGATAAGTAGATGCCTTTTTCTTAAAATAATAAACAAAACGGCTTCCGAGGATGTTTCTTATTTTATTTTATATTTTTCCAAGCTAGGGTGATACGAACACTTCTACACAGGAGTATTTTATCATATATTTCTATGAAAGGTTTTGTGATACCTGAAAGCTTGAGATGAATATACAATAAAACAAGAAACTCACCCTCGGATGCTGTTTTGTTTATCATTTACTAGCTGAATGACCCGGGCAACGCCCGGGTTTTACCCGATTAAATGTTTTATTCAAATACTATTCGTTACAATTATAAATTGGCGACGTGGATGTCACTCTTGTGAAACGTCCCGCTCCAAATTTGTGTCTAAGAAGCAATATTTTTATAGAGAGATGATATGACTTTGTGTCTTCTGCTCGAATGAATTTTTTTCTGTTAGAATCTTGTTCCTGAATACTAAAAATTAACTGGCTTCACCCGTGGTCTCTGCTTTTTGGAATTTTTCCCGATATAATTTTGTATCTGATAATCAAATGATGATACAGCAATATTATCATCATCATTTTCTGACAAAAAAAAAAAAACAACAACAACCTTTTCTGCCCGAAACCTGTCAATTTCAATTTTTCTTGGCTAAAAATGCGACAAATATCTCTTCCATATTTTTCTCTATGTCCTGTTAAAACCCCTTTTTACATGTACATTAGGTCAGCTGATATTACCTCCCATCTTCACCGCTAGAGGCGCTGCTTGCGAGCGAAAGGGCAAATTTGCAACGCAATTTGCAAATAACTCGACGAATATTCGGAATAGAGACCTGAAATTTTCACTATAAGTTTTTTTCAGATTCTACTCTATATACTGTTAAAATTTCAGTCAGATTAGTTACGTATTGTGGACGTGTATAGCCGACATAGGAACAAACACACATACATACACTGACTTTTATATATATAGGGATATGTATTACAGAGAATTTTTTACTTTTCCAATGGTTTGGATGTTGACAACAGGTTACCTCTTAAGTAAAAATATTTTTGACTCGATTGTAATATGGAATGGGCGGGTTTATTGGTACAGTACTTTCATTTATAACCAATTTGTAAAACTGTATGCTGCAAAATGTCTAAAACATAATTTAATTTTATCTTGGTTTGAAAGGTTTGAACCCTTTTTGCACCTTATTCTGTAGGATCTAACATTTTTGTACCTTATTTCCGCTATTTTATTTTTTAAAAATATAATTTATAATTCATTAAAACTTTAAAATAATGTAATTTTGCTGTTACACTTTGTTATATTCAAATAACAAAGTTTAACAGAGCAAAATTAAATATTTTAGGTTAAAGTTATTAGAAATAAAAATATGTTGTTTTTAAACTGTAAAATAATAGCATTAAGATATAAAATGTTAGAAATACTAAACTACAAAATGTTGTCATTAAAGTGTAAATTATATTTGCTAAAATATACAAAATGTTGTTATATAAGTGCAAAAGCTATATACAGTAGCACCTCCCTGTAAAGGACACCTAATTGCAGAGCCAAAGTATCCTTACCTTAGGTATTTTTTACCAGAAAGTTGCTGAATAGTAAAAAGGGTAATTTTGAAAATAAAAATTGTACTTTCTAAAGAGGTGTCCTCTCATGGAGGTTCAACTGTATTAAAAAAAAAAAAACATTTTCGCAAATAATTTTTGATGCTTTTTAAAAAATGCACTTTTTTTAGAATTACAAGCACTTTTTCCATGAGAATTGTGCAATTAGTACTCCACCTTTTATCAACATGGAAGCCGTGTCTCCAGAACCTGGTGCCAAATGCTCCTCGGGTCAAGTGTATCATCTACTACGAGGACCACAACAAAATCGTCGACACCAGCGGCTTCCCAAGCGACGTCTCGGTCATCTCCTACTCCCACCTGAAGAAACTAGGGAAGCAATCCAAGAAAAGTGAGTCGCGTCCCCTATGTCATGTCTCACTGTGCTTACAGCTCATGAATGTCCAGATATCGAAGACCATCCAGTGTCCCAGTCAACTGATCTCACTGTCATCATGTACACCAGCGGCACCACCGGCACGCCTAAAGGTGACACGTCGCGACACTTGAGACAACGTCGCGTGGTGGATTTAGTTTCAACACAGATTATATGTTAAAAACTACAAATAACTTCTCATAATGAATTTCTTCTTATTTAAAATTACAAGCTTTCAAGCTATAATCGCTCTGTAAGTAATAACAAATTGTTTGAATAAAGCCCGTTGAAGAGCGATTATCACTTGAAAGCTTGCAATTTTAAATAAAAATAATTGTAAGAAAATATTGGTAGTTTTTAAACGCTTTTCACAATTTTATCTTGAATCATAGATATAGTTTATATGTTAGGCGTACATGTTGATTATCTAGTAATATGCAAAATAGAAATAAATATGCATACACCCAATCAATATTAAACACATTTTATTGCTAAATGTAATTTCATAATTGAAAAAAATTTATAAAGACGTTTGTTTATTGAGAGAAAATATATTTTGGAGTATTTGTCAATATCGCGAATCATATCAAAGTTTTCGTCAGTTTAATACGCAGCCTGTATCAGTCTGTCATTCTGTTTGGCTTATACAATTTGTAACGGCATTCATCGCCTTCCCAGAGAACTAGACACTTTCACACCTTCTAATACAAATCAGACCTTCTCAGCGCAGACTAGACTGATCATCCAATGAAAGACTATGTGCTTAAGTTAAACTTAATTGATATAGTTCGAAAGTGTGTGTGTGTGATAGAATGTTTTTCCAGTAGTGTAAGATTTAAAAATATTAAAATGAAAAAATTAAAGTTTGAAAAAGATGAATAAACATTTCATATATTAACAGATTACTGTAACTATGAAGAATATGGTTTAGAATGGAAAAGTTTATTTTTTTACTGAACAAAACGTATGAAAACTTTAGCAAACGAAACGCTATCAGACTGTAGAAATGTGAAAACAGAGAGAATATTTGATAATTAAAATAATATTTGGACTACAACACTTTGATCTTAGCCAAAGGCCGAGAAGCGATTTAAATAGTATTTAGAGAGGATGTAGTTTATAAAGGTGTATCGAATATCTTTCAGAGTTAATATCCGAATCCCGATATAGATGCTAAAAGGTACAACTTTCTTAAGTTTTGTCCATTAGTGTATATCCAGAAATATATATTAATAATAAAGTATAAATAAAATAAAGAAAGGTATTGTAGATGTTTAATCAGTATTTCTCACCTTATTTTACTCCTTTTCGATAACATTTTTTCCCCTTGGTATAGTTACATATTCAGGTATCATGAACAATATCTGTAACTAACTCGTTAACATGTGGGAATATATGTAAATAAGATTGTGTGTGGGACAGCCATTGCCCTGAACAACCTCCACCTCACGTCGGTCATCTATATCTATGAGAAGCAACTTGACTTCGCCATTGAGTAAGTTGGAATTTCAAGAGAGACTCTTATTGGTTAATATTGTATACCTTTACAGACGGTTCTTTTACTTTATAAAGGAAGGCTAAACTGTCTGCGAAGCGTTTTTTATTTATCGTTTTTATACATATAAAGAAAACATGACTCTCCCTCGGACAGGTTTGGGGCAATACTAAGAGTTTTATATATAATAGTTACTGATTGAAGGTTAAATAGTTTAACTATATTTCAACATTAGTTTATAAATATCTAAAAGGATTACCATCTCTAGATGGGCGATTATAAAGAACGCTGTGTCATCTTGTTTTAGCTATTTTCTTTCTATATTTATGGGGATATGAGTGGATTAATTCACTGAGATGTTTATGCATTCTATTTGGTAAATATTCTTGCTATAATTTTATCGCATACTGACCCTTTATGTGTCCAGAAACACTGCCTACGCTGCCTACCTGCCCCTTGCCCACATCTTCGAGCTCGGAGTCGGTAGGTGTCTGCCTCACTGCGACTACAATTGTGTTATAGGAATGTTTTTTCTTTTGCTTATCCCTAGTACACGTGATACAGGCCATGATATTTATGGTGGGTAGAAGTAGGCGACTGCTTTTACTGTAAGTGCACCACATATCTACACATGTGAAAAGCAGTTCGACTTTTGCACTTACAAATGTGCTATAGCCACGTTATAGGGATGGTAGATAGACAGGTAGTATGAGATTCTCGACCTACAGGATCAAAACCCGCATTCATGGATCACCTTTTCAAATCAACAAATTACTTTAATAGAGAGAGAGAGAGATTACCGATATTTTCATAAGTTCAACTTCTAGCGACTTCAAGAAATCCAATAGATCCCCTGATTCAATTTAGATTCTGAATAATAGTCTCATCCCAGGTAATAATTATAATCCAAATAAAGTATTTGCGACGTTTTGGTGAGACCGTTGACACCATCTTCAGACTAAAGAACTGAATGTCTTTCATCGTAAAGATAGAGGCTGCCTGGCCGGTATTCATATTTCTTGAAATTAAAGATACTTCGGCCAGTAAATATTTTTATTACCTCGACGTTTCGACAAAAATCTTTTGTCCTCATTAGGAGCAAACAAAAATTAAAACATTTAGCATGGCGTTAAAAATCTGAATGTCTTTCAGTAACAACGATGTTTCTAAATGTTACGTATAATGTATTTATTTATATTCGTAATTGCGTTACCTTGTAAGGGGGCTTCTCTTATATTACTATGTGTTTTTGTGCAAAAAATTCTAAATGCATCTACATGTATTAACATATTTTATGTATTTACAATATAAATGGAAATAAAAACTCTAAATAAAGAGTTACGTATCACTGCATTTTCATTATTTTTAAAAAGACACAATATTCATAAAAAAAAGTTCAGTTTATTTACATTGCTAACAGACTAGCAGCATTCTTTTGCATAATCGCGTATTGTCAATATCATTTTAATATTCGTGATGAGCTAGTTTTATGGGAACTAGAACAATTTGTATCCTACTTGGTGGACAGTACGTCGTCCATATTTGACACTGGTTCTGTTTGGTTCAGAGACCCTGTGTATCTGGACCGGGGTCCCCATCGGGTATTCCTCCCCACTGACCCTCACCCGGCAGGTAGGTCCTGGGACTCGGGTCTCTATGTCACAGCTTCTCACTGCCCTGGGTAGAGTCCAGGATTGATGCGCGGCTGCAAGGGCGATCTGGATCTTATTCAGCCACGTTTCATCTCCCAGGTCCCGGTAAGTCCGCCGTCCCGTCATGATAGAACTCGGCTAGCAAGTGGTGTGACAGCTGACACTGGACAGAATCAACAAGGCCATTATGTCTCAAGTGAAGTCCAAGGGTCCGCTGGTCCAAGCCATGTTCAATACAGCTGTTGACTACAAGCTCCGGTGGTGGAGGAAGGGATTCGACACACCTCTGCTGGACTAGTACGTTGATTGTTCCTTTACAGTGCTGGCCTCTCATGTTCTCTAAATATACAGACACATACATCACCAAATAATCAATCAAGTACTCCGCAGAAAAATTCTTCTCAAATTTATTATCAATGGTAAGCTTTCGAGATAAAAAACTTTTCTACAGGCGTTTCTTCCAAGTATAAATATTTAAAAATAAATATTTGTAAAAAAACCCTTATGCGTCACTGGAATCTAGTCTATCAGACTTGCTTTGAATATTGCTTCTATTTTGAAATGTTTAAACTTGTGAGAAACGCCTGTAGAAGAGTTACTTGAAGGCTTGCAAATGCTTATAGATAAGAAAAGAATTTTTGCGGAGTACTTGATTAAGTATTTGAAATATTTTTCAGCAATTTTCAACCTGATGGAACATACGATACTTGTATATTCCAATAACGGGGCGTATTTTGGATTCAATAAAACAACTTTATTTTAAAAAATAAACGTAATTTTTCGAAAGGCTGAACGTCACCCTTTTTTAAACAGCTCCTCACAAGGTAGATGCGGGCATCCGTAGTGCTGCCGATGTTAACTGTTGATGAGTCTTTTAGAATCAGATTTTATGAATTTTATGTAGTCTTGAGTACTATTACTCTTTAATTCTTTTTTGTTGATTCTCTTTTATATATTCTCCCAATACTACTCATCATTCTCAAAATCAGGTCCTAGAAAATCACCAACAGTCCACCTTGGTAGCACTAAGGAGACGCTAAATCCACCTCGTGAGCGATTGTTTGAAAAGAGAAATTCGGTTGAAATATTACTTTTATTTTTATAAATAAAGTTTTCTTGATTGTATTCAAAATGAGCTTCGTTATTGGGTATATTTTACCTTCGCATTGCGCTATATTCCTTCAAAATATACAACTTTATATACCTATATTGTTAGGAAAGAGGTGCGCTGCTGGAGTTGTTGCTAACGTGTCACTTTTCAAATTCACTTGTTTTCGCTACATCTTTTCTCATAGACTTAATTGTAACTTTTTACAACTTATTTATTTTTATTACCTTTCATGTATAAATATTTTCCATACTTTTGTATCGTTGAATTTGTATACTTTTTGTCCTTGAAGATTATTTAAAACATTTAGTTAGAAGGTGTTCTTTCTAAAACCATTAGTCTTTGAATAAACGTCAAAAGTCGGATGTTTTGTCCCAGTACATTAGGTCACCTGCGCAAAAATATGAGAATTGAAAATATGTAGTACAAATCATTTCGTAAAAAAAAACAGATTTCTTATATACTTAGTGCAATACTGGAAGGCCATCAATGGTGAACCTTCTCAGCAGGTTTGCTAGCTGAATCTACCCTACAGCTCTAATATTGTATTAATACTTATAAAATGAAAGGATTTAAAAGCACGAATGTTTCTTTTATACATAATACAAACCTCTACTGCCCTTACTGCAATGAAAACATATATTGGGAGGGCTTGGCTCATCAGTGGTGAACCCTCCCAGCGGTTTCGCCAATTTAATCCACCAGACCGCTTCTCAGAGCTCTAATACTGTATTTGATAATTCTGCTTATATATGCAGCACTGAAGGATGGAATATCAGCAATGGTTTTCAAGAAAACTATGGACATAAGCTTATAGATATATGCATATATGTATAGATGGCGCGTTATTGCTTTGTGTTATTGTATTAATATATTTTGCTTATATAGCTGTAAATTTGGTTGAATTATTGATAATTTAGTTAAGAGGGGAACTATGTAGAGGGTAAAGTAGGACATATACATTTAAATGCCTCGAGGAATTCTCTTCCGCAAATCATGTTGATTTATATTGCAGTTTTCGATCTTACAACAGAACCTTGTATCTTACCTTATATGATATTTGATATTGGTCATGGTCAGAAAATATCTTTGTCATCTCTTTATTCCTCTTTTTGTTCCTTCTCTCTCCCTCTATAGTATCATACCTATGCCCATTTATAGTATGATGCATTAGCGCGTCATCTGTTATGAAAATTCGAAACTACACTGTATAACAAAATATTCGACGCACCAAGAAGGAGTTGTCAGATTAGGACAAATATTGGTGTATGTAAAGAGCATGTATAGGGGAAAAAACGATTAAAATTTCAGAACAATTAATTGTTTTATTTTTCAGAGTTTGATCGTTACAAATTGAGAATGTCAATATGTCGTTGGACCCCCGTTGCATGTTTGGTCGAAACCTCTTTGTATACGTATTTTCATATAAATCGGACAACTGCATCTTGGTGCGTCGATTTTTTTTGTTATAGCGTATATTATAGACGCGTATGATTATTTTATAAATTATACAATTTATCCTGCTCTTTCATTGCAGTAAGGGCAGTAGAAAATTTTTAATTTTTAAAAGAATCATACGCGTCTATAATAGTTATAAAATTTTTATAAATATGTCCATATTTGTTCATATCTATAAACCTACATGTGAATACCATCCTGCTGTATGCGCACACATACACGGGAGGCAACCTATTACATATAAAATATCCTAGCGTCCAACAAACCGTACTGCGATAATTGAATACATGACACTTATGGACAAAACAAGTAGAACGTCTTTAGTGTCGCCTGTCGTTTGTTTTCTGTTTTTTTTTTTTTTTTTTAAGGGATGAGAGGCATTTTTTTCAAACTTTGTTATCTCGCGTGTCTTCAATAAAGGTCACTGTGTATCAAATATATTCGGAGTTATTGTCTAAATCTCGATATACATGCTAAAAGGTACAGCTTCCTTGTGTTCATGAGTTTAGAGTCCATTAGAGGGCTTGGCTCATCAGTGATGAACTCTCTCAATAGTTTTGTCAAATTATTCTCCAGACCGTTCAACTATTGCTTTGGAGATATGTTTTCCTATATTGTCAACATTTTATAAGGAAGGTATATTAGAGGTATTTTCAGATTATATCAATGGGCATAATAACCTAGGACTACAGAAGTATAGAAACACAAATCGACCCATTTGTATAAACAAATGTACAATGGAGTATCGGTGGAAGAGTAGTCTAAACCGTTGGTTTTCGACCGCTACGACCCAGGTTCGAATCCCGCATTGGACACTTTTTTATATTAAAAAAAAAAATATTCTCAAATGGCCCCCGATTATTGCAAAAGCCCAACCCCACCAGAGAGTGCAAGTAACTAAACAGGGCTCTGGCATATTTGTAAGTGCAAAGTCGAACTGCTCTTCTCGTGTGTAGATATCTGGTGCACTTACAGTAAAAGCAGTCGCCAACTTCTACCCACCATGAGTATCATGGCCTGTACCACGTGTACTAGGGTTAGTTTTTATTTTAAAAAAGTACAATAAATTCTATAAATGTGGCACATCTGTAAGTACAAAGTCGAACTGCTTTTCACGTGTGTAGACATGTGGTGCGCTTATATTAAAAGCAGTCGCCAACTTCTACCCACCATGATTATTATGGCCTGTACCACGTGTACTAGGGATAATTTTAAAAAAGTACAATAAATTCTATAGATTTTTTTAAATTTTATTTTATTATTGCAGAAGCACGAAGTCTATCAGACTATTGTGCTATATTAGAATTATTTACATATATATCTTTAATACATCTTACACGATGAATTAGTAGTGATTTATAAATCTGTGTACAAATAGCTCTAAACTCACCAAAGTTTTCATTAGATTGAGTATATACAGAATTCTATAGATGGCATTCAGACTGTAATTGCTACAAAGCTAACAGACAATGTGTGTCGCAGTCTGATATTCCGACAGGTCCGGCAGCTACTGGGCGGAGAGGTACGGGTGATGCTGGCAGGGTCCGCTCCTCTGTCCCAGAACACTGAGGAGTTCGTCTCGGCCATCATGGGAGTGGACATCTTACAGGGATACGGCATGACGGAGACTGTAGGCGCTGGAACCTGCGCAATCAGTAAGTACTCCCAGACAACCGTTCACATACCTATTGATTTGAATTATTAACGAAAGAATCCTCTGCAATTTAAATTACTTAGATAATAAAAAGGCATATATTGGATTTAATAAAATATTTATTTTGCCAATATTTCGGCTGGCTGAACGCCAACCTTTATCGAGGCATTACATCTTTGTATACACAAACTCAGCGCCGCATTGTACAGGGTGATCCAAAAGTCCCACACTATTTTAAAAATTAATAACTCCGCGAATATTTGCGCTAGAGCAATGCGGTAAACACCATTGTATTCAGGATGCAATGGGATTTTTTATGGCAAATAATGAAAAATTCGAAATCGATTTTAGTTACAATTTTATTCGCCAGATGGCGCTCTACCAGAATCAGAGATTCAGCGGCCAAATTGTTTGATAAATTGAAAAATATAACTGATCGACACGTATTTTTCCTTTTTGAATACCAGGAAAGAACCCTAATAATATCAAATAACAAATTAATAAAACACCACTTCGCCAAAAGTATGAAGAATTGGTTAACGATTTTCAAATACAATCAGAGATATGTAAAATAGGTAAATGCAAATTAAAACATGTAGCAAAATATTTATTTTTATATGAGGTTTTGTAAAATAGATTGAATGTTTGAAAAACACTGCTGATATCAATACACGAATTTTTGAAATGTTAATAAGGTACCAAAAATTATGATGGCACTATTAATAGGATTTCTTGCTATAAGAAATGTGTAGTTTCTTGACTGATTGGCGACCCTTGACTAACTGGATATTTGTCATGATCCAACAAATGAAATATAGAGGGGAGTGACAAAATATATTTGTCGTACTTTATTCCATATATCCTATGTGCTTGTCAAATGTTATCATTGTTTATTATACTGTACACAATTTTTAAAATGTGTCCCCTCAAATAAAAATAAATTTTAAATCGACCTTTTGCGTTGAAAAACGTGGTAGTAAAATCATTTTGTATTATTTTTTTTCACAAAATTTCTAAAGTTATTGGTGTACAGAAAATATTCCTTATGCTACATGTATTTCTTATGTATGTATTTCTATGTTATCTATTATCTATGTATTTCTTCTAATGAGCGAAAAGCGAAAAACTAAACATAAGGGGTAAAATTGTGTGTACCAGTGTTATCCGAGAAGTTATAACACTCTGGTTTGCACGACATAATATGTGAGCAAATGACAAACAAAATATTACTGTTCACAAAAAAAGAGTCAAGATGTGAGGACAGCATTCATTATCCCCATATCCCAACACAAAGAGCTGCAAAATATTGATAGATAATATAATACATGGCGGCTTATACAACACATGAGGTAACTGCCTTCTCTCTTGTATTAGGTCACAATCCTTGCTCAATGTGGCACCCTTCATTCTCAATCACCGCCTGCAGACGATAAATGACAGAATGGACAGCAATAAATAAAATATCTGTTAAATTGGTAAAGCGTGCCATCTGATAGAAGCCTTCAACATGGCCAATGTGGTAGGCCAGCATCGATAAACACACGATTTAATGTATCCCCATAAACAAAAATCGCAAGGCGTCAAGTCTGTTGATCTTGGAGGCCACTGGTATATAAAGTGGCGACCTATCACACGATTTTCACCGAACGTATCCTTCAGCAATTGTTTGGCACCTCGGGAGATATAAGGAGGTCCTCCATCTTTCATGAATGTTATTTCGCTTAGTGCTTTTACCCTGCAATATGGGAATACCCTTTTCTCATAACGTTCACCAGTTACAAAAACGGTTTTAAAAGTTCTTCCATTGATTTTTCAAAGAAAAATGACCCAATAATAAAAGAAGTGAACCCACACAAAACTGTAACTCTAGGCTGGTAAAGTGGCATTTCTGTGAAAATACTAGGGTTTTCTGTTGCCCAAATGCGGCTGTTTTGAATGTTAAATTCTCCGTTTAGAGAAAAGTGAGCATCATCTGTCCACAGAACATTCGACAGCCAGTTTTCATCAATATCAATTTGCCGGAAAACCCATGCAGCGAATTCTTGACGCATCTCAAAATCGCCAACTTTCAGCTCGTGAAATCTTTGCATTTTGTATGGGCACACACAATAGAGACATTAAGTGAAGCGTCTTCGGATATCGCAATCATACTTCGGCGAATTTAACGCCAAAAGTTCAATTCGGGGATCACCTGTCCAGGATAACAAAAGTCAGTAGGTTGAGGACATGCTAACCGACCTCGACCTTACACCGTTAAATAACGGAGAGAACGCCTATCTATCTAAGTCCACAGGCACAGAATCCGCAATAGACATCACAGCGATAAATTACAACATCGCACCCACAACACAATGGAAAATCCTGAGAGGTGCAATCAGTGACCACAGACATTTTTTTAACAACCCTAAACTACAAAATTGAGAATGTCCATTAGAATAAAAGAACATGGAACTTTAGGAAAGCCGATTTGAAAAAAAATCACAGAAAATCTTGAAGAACTGTGCAACGAAAAATTGAATTACAGAACGCTTGACAAAAGCTTGGAAAAATTCTCTTCGAACATTTAAAAAGCTGCAAAAGAGCATCGATAACTAGAGGTAGACGTAAAGACCTGTGGATACCTTACTGGAAGGACCACAACATCGAGGCAATGATTTCAGAGAGAGAGACAATATCAATGGACTTCTTAAAACAAATAAAACAGAAAGGAACTCATTGAAATTATTCACAAAATATAACAAGAAATTTGGATATTCAAACAAGAAAAATGGCAGAATTCTGCGAAAAAAATGGATCCAAGAAAGGACAGCCAACACTGGAATATAATTAGAGTGTTAGAGAACAATCAAAACCAACACCAATCCTCCAATACTCTAACCGATATGAATAGAACAGCGAGAACGAGAACAAACAGATGGCTGACATAATTGCTGAATATCTTTCAAGCACTTCCATTCTCAACTATACGAATGAAGACAGGACTCTAAAAATAATATAAACCAGTTAGTTAAACAAGCAAGAAACTTCCATCAACAAGATATTTTCTCGAGAGACTTCACACTGAATGAGCTAAACTTATCAATAAAAAAATCCATGAGGTCACCAAGCGATAATCTAATCTTTGGTCAAATGATTAAACACTTTGAAGTCAAAGCTAATAATCAACTCCTACGAATACTGAACATTTCATGGCAAACTGGTAAACTACCAAAGAATTGGAAGATATCAATTATAGTGCCAATACTGAAGCCAAATAAAGATGCCAAGGAATACAAGAACTATTGGCCAATTGCTCTCGCCAGCATACTTTGTAAACTACCAGAACGAATTATCCACTCTAGGCTCATAGTCTGGCTCACAAAAAATAATAAAATAAACCTCTACCAAACGGCCTATAGATCCCAGCACTGCACAACTGATCAACTGTTCTACTTCTGTCAATCAATAATAGATTCTTTCCGGGAAAAACCGCCAAAGAAGACCACGGCTATATTCCTTGATATGACCTCAGCTTTTGATCGAGTGTGGAGGGAGAAATTACGTGAAAAGCTGCACAACATCGGAGTAGGAGGAAAAACCTTAATCTGGATTGCAGACTTCTTAAGGGGAAGAAGGTTAAAGGTTGGGGTTAATGGAGAATTTTCCAAGGAAGGAAGAACATGGGCTGGTGTACCTCAGGGATCTTTGCTCAGTCCTCTACTCTATCTGCTATATATTAACGACATACATCCTTACCTCACTGAAGACACAAAGGTTGCCTGTTATGCAGATGATAAAGCCATATGGCACACAAGTAGCAGCATAGAAAAATCGTAAAAGATACTGAAGACATCAATGAGAGGACTGGAGAAGTGGGCAATGGAACTCCAAATGACCATAAACCCAATAAAACCAAACCTATGCGTCTTCTCCACTCCCAAGGAAAAAGGCATAAATATAACCACAAAATAAGCATAAACAAACAAATAATTGATATATTTAGAAATCCATAATACCTAGGTGTGATACTGCAGTCCTGGATCTTTCCAGTTGGTCTCGAGGACCAGGCCATCACCATCTCCTAAGCGGCGAAGTACGCGATCTACGTATTCATCGTAGATCGCAAAATGCGTGGTGTCGCTGGAGACCCACTGGCGATTCTCCACCAAACTCTGCAGCGCTGGCAGAGGCGCCATATTCATTGTACATAGTGTATATAATGCATATTATCTTTTTTTAATAGTGCAGACTGTGTATGTATTGACAATATGTCAACAAAATTATTTTAATTATTATTTATGAGGAATTTTAATTTTCATAGCACATAATTAGCACCTCAAATAGAGCTATCAGAAAACTAAACATTCTGAGAAGGCTATGTGGAACAAATTGGGGAGCAAAACCCAGAATTCTCAGAACAACATATACCACCTTAATAAGACGGTTAATGGAATATGCAACACCGGTCTGGGCTCCCTCAAGCTCATCACTAAAAGTAAGACTAGACAGTGTTCAAGCAAAAGCGGCCAAAATAATCACTGGTGCTGTTTCATCCACCAACAATGAGAAAATTCAGAGAGAATGAGTTCTAGACCTACTCGCTCGAAAGCAGAAGACAAAATAAAACAACTTGGATCGGCACTTCGGAAACGAGGAACCAGAGGACGAGATCTCTCTGACCACTTGTGGCTTGGTGAATCCGCCCTTTTCTGAGAATGAGGTGAAACTGACGGCTTTCAAGTTCGGGAAAAGGAAATCTTCTGGTCCCGAAGGGATCGATAACACGGTCGTGAAAGCCCTGGTAAGGATGCACCCATCGCTTCTTTCCAGGTTATTCAATAAGTGCCTGGACACTGGTACATTTCCTGAGGCATGGAAGGTTGCCCGAGTAGTGCTTCTCGAAAAGTCTGGTAGAAAGGGTAATTCTCCTAATGATTATCGTCCGCTTTCTTTACTAGTGTGTCTAGGTAAGGTCCTGGATAGCCTACTAGCTCAGCGACTGAAGCACTGGCTAGAGAGTAATGAGCTCCTTTCCTCTTTCCAACATGGTTTTAGGGAAGGGAAGTCCACAACCACAGCTCTGAACGAGGTGTTAGAGGGGGTAAATAAGGGTGCTTGGGTTCTTTTCGTGGCCCTGGACATTGATGGCGCGTTCAACTCCATGAGCTGGAACAAGTTGATGAGAAATTTGATGGACATGGGTTGTCCTGATAATTTGTGCAGCTTGATTCGTGACTTCCTGAGGGATAGACGGATTAGCCTCAGTTTTGGTGGGCGGAAGTTTGAAAGAAACTGTGCTAGGGGTTGCCCCCAGGGCTCTTGCTGCGGACCTATTCTGTGGAATATCCTGGTAAACACCGTTTTCCAGGAGGAGCTCCATGAGAGAGACAGGCTGGTTCTCTATGCTGACGACCAGTTCCTCATCATTGAGACTGCTTCGAGAGAGAAGTCTGAGAAGTGTGTTGAAACTTCTCTCCAAATTTTCTCGATCTGGGCCCATGATTCTGGCCTTAAGTTCAATGTCTCCAAAACTAAAGCCCTCAGCTTTAAGCCTAGGGACATAAGAACTAAAAGGAAAGAGAACAAATGGGAACACAAGCCGGCTATCCGGATGGAAGGACGGAGGGTAGCGTTGGTCAATAGGATGACCATCCTGGGGGTGGTCATTGATGACAAGATGGGTTGGCAATACCAGGCGGAGGAGATGGTGGCGAGAGGCAGGGAGGCGTTGTGCAGGCCTGTCCTGGTTGGCCCTCAACAGGGGGGGGGGGGAGAAGGAGGGTACTATTTTTAGGAACCTCTGCCTCTCCTGTGTCGAGACAATCCTGCTATATGCTTCCGGGGCTTGGTAGCGCCGAAACAGGGATCAGAAGGTGGCAACAACTCTAGAGAGAGTGCAGAGGACAGCGGCACTCAGAATCACAGGGGGATATCGCACTACCAGCAGTGAGGCCTTATTGGTCCTCGCTGGGCTTATTCCCCTGGGATTGAAACTAGAGGAGGAGACCATCAGACAGAAGATCTGGAAGAACAGGGAAAATGCCCTGGGACTTGAAGCTGGGGCCCTGGAATCGAAGAGGGATCCAAGGAAGCCTCCGCAGTGGTTGCCAAAGTGGAATTGGAGTCCTGGAGGATTGGCACGGAGGTTTTCACTGATTGTAGTAAGTCTGGAACCAATACTGGAGCTGGGGGTAGTGATTTTCACTAATGGAGAGCTGATCTTCCAAGAAAGTTTAACACTCAGAGTGGACGAATTGGTCTTTTCAGCCGAGCTGGTTGCGATCAGGGTAGCCCTCAGAGTGTGTGCCGAGAAGAACTTCAGCCCGGACCGCCTCTATTCAGATTGTATGACGGCCCTCGTCGTTATCAATCTGGAGAAAGGGCAACTCGCGCATCAAATAATCCAGGAGCTGGAGATGATGACGCGGGCTCCGGAGCTCCCTTGGTTTAGGAAACACAGCCTCATCGAAGGTAATGAGTTCGCAGACAGGATCGCTAAGGCAGGATGCTTTAGAGGTAGATCACTGAGGACCCCAGTGACCAAGAAAGAAGTTTATAGGAGGATCAGGGGTCACGTCCAGGACTTATGGTTGGACAGATGGAGGAACAGTGTGAAGGGGAGAGAGGTATTCAATGGGGTAACAACACCCAAGTACCTCTGTAAGGTAATGTCCCACAAACTCATTAGGGTAGTTCGGGACATGGGCTCTTCCCCAAGTCTCCACAGATTTAAAATTAAGAGAAACCCTGATTGCGTCTATGGAGAAAGGGATGTGAATGCACGCCACTACGTCTTGGATTGTCCAAGGGTAGTAGGTGTGCAGGAAGAGAGAAGGAGGGCGAGGGGCGCGATCGAGAGTAAGCTGCTGAGAAATCACAGCAAGCTTCTTGAGAAAGCCCACGACGTGGCAGCTGAGCTTTTCCTCAGCTGTGAGTGAACAGAGTCGACCTGGGGCTGCCTCCCCGCGGTCCCTGCTGGACACAGTAGATAGTTTCCTATTTTGCTGTGATTAAAGGCCACCGGTATAGAAATCCTTCCAGACACGTTGTCTGGGAGGTGGTGTTTCCAGGTACAATGTCCAAGCACTAGCTTGGATACCGTTACTTGGCTTATGAGTTGAACAGAATAGCAGCGAAGGGCATGCTTCGCATGCCGGCTTGTGGACTGAAAGGTCTGGGTGGCCATCTGCTTCTAGGGTGTACCAACTGTGCTTAGGTGGGATCTTCCAGTTCTTGTTTATTTTGGATACTGTTTCTATTTCTTTAAAAGTAAGTTTATTTTTCTGTAGCAAGGGTTCTTTTGTGCCTTTTTTCGCTAGCGCATCAGCAGCTTCATTGCCCTCAATGCTAACATGTAAGGGTATCCATTGAAGGTGAATTTTTGAGGTATTGAGAGTTTTTGGAGATAACCAATTATGTTCCTGCTTACTTTGTCTCTAAGTTCCCCTGTGTGACTCAAGTGTTATATGGCACGTCTACTATGAGTAAGAATCCATATATCGTGATGTTTAGTATTTCTGATGGATTTTAAGACTTCATAGATGGCTATAAGTTCTGATCTGAAGATTGAGCAAAAATCTGGGTTTCTTCTGTTCATTTTCTCATTGCCATTTGTGGTTTTAATGAGAGAGCCACTGCCAGTGTGTCCCAACTCGTCTCTGCTACCATCGGTATAGATAGTTATTGCATTTTTAGGAATTTTATTAATTATTTCTAATGATAATTGTTTTAAGTATTCTGGATTTTGGTATTGTTTGTTGGTGGGATCGTTTAAAGTGGCATTAAAAATAACATTTTGTTAGTGGTTCGCATGTAGATATTTTTTCAGCTAAATAATATTTTTCCACTTTATATTTTAAAAATCCATTTCTTTTGGCCAGGTGGAGAGGGCCTTCTTTTTTGAGTCTTATATTGGGTTCCCAAATAAGTATGTAATTGAAAGTTCTGTGTTTATTTTCATAACTCTTGATTTTGTTTATATATTTTGACAGATTGTAGCTTATTCTATCCTTTAAGGGCATAATGTTTGCCTCGCAAAGTTCAATATTATTAGGGCAGGTATTTCGAAGACCTGTAATAATTCTAGGTGCATTTAGTTGTATCCTTTCCAGTGTTTTTAGATTTGTTTCAGATGCTGTACCATAGATTTCATATCCATATTCCAAGATAGGTCTCATTAGAGATGTGTAAGTTAATTTTAGTGTTGTTGCTTCAGCTCTCCACTCTTCCTGAAATATATTTCAAGATTTTTAGTCGGTCTCTTCCTTTTATAACAACTCCTTCAATATGTTAACTGGAGTTAATTTCTGGATCCAGGGTGTAGCCGAGATATTTAGGATGTTTATTATATTGCAATTGTTGTTCTTTCAGAATAATATTTGGTCTTATTTTGTATAGTTTCTTATCGGTAGTAAAAGACAGGTTTCAGATTTTTGGGGGTTAAATTCTAATTTATGTTTATTAGCAAATTTTTCTGGGTGGAGAAAAGTCTTGTTCAAATCTCTTTCAGCTTTTTTCCAGTTATGTTGCTGCTCCATAGAATAATGTCATCAGCGAAAAGTCCAATATTGGTTTTATGTGGAAATTTGTCGTCTATGCCTGCAATAAATAGGGTGAAGAGAGTTGGGCTAAGGACTTATCCTTGTGGTAATCCTTGGTACAATTTGAAGGTTTCAGATAGAGTGCCATTATATTTTACCCTGATGTATATATTTTTAAGGGAATCATTTATCCAAGTGATAGCTTTTCCATCAATTTTGAAATGTTTGTATAATTTTGTAATTAACTTGTTTTTCCATACCCCTTATCAAAAGCTTGCGTAAGGTCTAAAAAGCAGCTATGGTGTGGTTAGTTGGCTTTTTGTTTTGTGCATCTTTTACCTTTTGTGTGAAAAATAAGAGTTGGACTATTGTCCCATGTCCTTTCCTAAATCCATATTGTTCTTCTGGTGAGAGATTTCTTGTGTCGGGGTGGTAGGTGAGTCGTCTGAATATAATTTTTTCCATTAATTTGCAGCAAATATTTGTGAGGGAAATAGGTCGGTAGTTTTTTGGGTCATCAGCAGATTTGTCAATTTTTTAATGGGAATTATTGTTGCATTTTTACAGTCTTGAGGCAATTTTCCAGTTTTCCAGGAGTTATTGAAAATATTAAGAAGTCTTTCTTTGCCAATTTTGCCCAAGTTTGATATCATTCGGCCATGGATTCCATCTGGCCCAGGAGTCTTGTTTAGGTCAGTGTTTTATAATGCATAAGCTAGCTCTTTCATATTGATTTTTTTCATGGAAAATATTATGAGTGCTGGTGACATTTTTACAGTCATGAATAATCTTTCGGGCCTTTTTTCAACCCATATTTTACTACTTATTTGATATGAATTACCTAAAAGATTGGCAGCAATTTTGTCATTAGTTGCTGGTGTACCATCTGTATTCTCAATCATATTTTTGTTTTCAGTTTGTGGCTGGACTCTGTCAATTTGTTTTGCCAAATTCCAAAGTTTTGTATTTGGGTTTCTTGGGTTCAGGTTTTCACAAGTTTGTTTCCATTTTTCCCTTTTCACATTTACGTATAATCTTTTTATTTTTGCAATCACAATGTTCAGTTCAGTTCTACAATTTGTTTGGTTTTGGGTGCACTTTTTTGTAGTTCATTTCTTTTAGTTATAAGTGTTTGAATATTTTTTGCCTGGTGTTTATAATTTGGAATCCATTTCTTAATATAACCTCTTGGTATTGAAACTTTGGCTGCTTTAATAATGGTGTTTTCGAAAGATATCATATTATCCTTTTTGAAGTTCCATAATTTTTCTTAATTGAGCTAGTTTTGGTCTTTGTGCTAATTTCTATCAAATTAGGCAAATGATCACTTTCAAAACCTTTTAATATTTGCTATTTGCATTTGTGGAAAATGTCAGGATAGTAAAAACTTATATCAAGGGCTTGTGCAGTATTATAGCTGTAGGAATGATGGGTAGGATTCCCATCATTTAAGCACATGAAGGCATTGTCGTCAAATATGTTTGATAGTATTTTGCCTCTTGGGTTTGGCGTAGAACATCCCCATAGTTGATATTTGGCATTAAGGTCACCTAAAATAATAGTGTTGTCTGTAAAAAATTGAGTCATTGTTCCATCGTCAATAAATGTATTGTTTGGAGGGTGATACATATTGTATATGTTGATGACTTTGTTTTGATTGAGGTAGACTTTGATACCTTGGGTTTCGAGGTCTAATGTGTTTGGAATATTAACGGCTATGTCCTCATAGTACAAATTATTGAATAAAAAATGCTAGGCCACGCCCTTTAACAGCATATACAGATGGATCTTCAGACCTTACCCTGAGTAATGGAGGGGCCGGAATTAACATAATACTGCAAGATGGAACAAACATCAAAATCAAAGAAGGAGCAGGACAGATTTCGTCAAACTTCACTTGTGAACTGACAGCTATCTGGAAAGCCCTTGATGTATGCCTTAACCAACCATCCCTGCATCAAGCAGAAGGAATTTTAATATACAGCGACTCCATATCCGCTCTAGAAGCAATTCAGAAGGGCAATACTAAAATCACACAAAAAATACACTCGTTACTTACCCAACTGGAACCATTGGAGAATAACTGCATTCTACATTGGATCCCTGCCCATGCTGGGATCGGGAGTAATGAAATGGCATTTGAATTGGCAAAGGAAGCCAGAAAGTTGAGCCAAAGGAAAGAACAAATGTCATTATTTGACGCTGATTCTTTGTCAGAATACAAGATAATTAAACAAAAAAATAAGAAAAGATCAAAATGCTAAATAAACTCCGAGAGAAAAATGACAAAAACTATAACAAGACTTAGAACAAAACACTATAAAGGAATGACAATACATCCAGATGGCACAAGAACCTATAGGGCATGCAACAATTGTCCTGGTGTGGAACTTACACCTACCCACATATTCTCATGTCCAGCAATGGCCGCAGCATGCAGAAATTTGACATAGACCCAGAGCAGCAGCTTTACACACCCAAGATAGTGGACATTGCTGCTGATGTGATGGAGATGCATGGTACATCTGAGGCTCTTTATTGGACACGACAACAACAACGGCATTCCAGAGTAAAATAAATTATCAGAGATAGATACATATTTTTCAAATGATTTAAAATAAATATAATCGATACTGAGTGAGAGTTGAATTAAAAATATTAGAAATTTATTATCTTCGAAAACAAACCGTATCTAAAATATCAATTTTCTTTTTGCTACATGTTTTTATTTGCATTTACCTATTTTACATATCTCTGATTGTATTTGAAAATCGTTAACCAATTCTTCATACTTTTGGCGAAGTGGTGTTTTATTAATTTGTTATTTGATATTATTAGGGTTCTTTCCTGGTATTCAAAAAGGAAAGATACGTGTCGATCAGTTATATTTTTCAATTTATCAAACAATTTGGCCGCTGAAACTCTGATTCTGGTAGAGCGCCATCTGGCGAATAAAGTTGTAACTAAAATCAATTTCGAATTTTACATTATTTGCCATAAAAAATCCCATTGCATCCTGAACACAATGGTGTTTACCGCATTGCTCTAGCGCGAATATTCGCGGAGTTATTAATTTTTAAAGTTGTGCGGGACTTTTGGATCACCCTGTATACACAGTTTGTGTATACAAAGATGTAATGCCTCGATAAATGTTGGCGTTCAGCCAGCCGAAATATTGGCAAAATAAATATTTTATTAAATCCAATATATGCCTTTTTATTATCTAATGAATTAAATATAGATTGCTCTATTTTCAAAACAATTTAAATTACTATAAAGCGAAAACTCCGAAAATGAGTTTCCTATTTTTATTAATTACTTCTCAAGCTTCAGGTAATGCCAACTCTTCTTTTGTAGCAAATATATAAACGAAATGAATCTAAATTTTTTAAACTATTATTTATATTTTTCGAGTCAAAAGGCGATCAATCAATTAAGATTATATAAAAGGGCGTATCTATATTAATTTTCATAATATTTTTATTTTATTCTTTTTAATTTTTTAATATATTATTATCAATAATTATTTTTGGGCAATGAAAAATTTGTTTTCATGTGATCTAAAAGAATTTGTGAATTAAATTTACTGTACAATAAATTGATAAAGAGGGAGCAATCTCTCGAAATAGTTTGATAATTTTTTTTTTCTTTACAGATCCAGGTACGCCCTTTTATATAATTTTTATTTATATCTTATAAATTATTTACCTATTTCAAATGTGCTATGAAATGAAAAATGTATAAATTATAAAGAAATCCATAAATAGATTTTCAATTAAAAAAACGTACGAAACAATATGGACAAATACTATTCCATAGATGTAGGCAGTCTTCTATATTCAAATAGTTCACGAATTTATTAAATTCAGTTTGAAGTCTCGAGATATCGTTCAACCTGCGGGTATGTATGATGTATATATTTTCAAAATATGTGTTTCTTAAATGTTGTAATATATTTCTGTCTCAATAACATAAGTATTTGAAATATGTAAATAACAATTTGTATTAGAATATATATCATTAATTTGTTAATTTTATACTCCTGTTGAAGGGCTGACAAGTTCGAAAGCTTAATGATAAGGCACAATTTGGATTATAGAGTACTTTCAGTATGATCATTTAGTACTTTTGTCTGAAGATGGTAACAATGCTGTTACCGAAACGTCACACACTATTTATTTATTTGGAGTTGGTCTTATTACCTTGAGTTCGAAAGCTTGAAAATAAAAATCTACACAAGAAATTTAGCCCTGGAAATATTGTTTATTTTATTATTAAAAAGCATATATTGGATCAAAATTTAATTTATTTACCATTATTTTAGTTGTCTGTGTGAACGCCAAACTTTTACAAGGTATTAAAACATATTAATTTGTCAACAACAAACTTAGCGCCACATAACGTCAATAGAATTAAGTTTAAAATTTTTACACAAATAAATCTACTGGCAATTTCTTTCTTAAAATAATATCATCAATATTATCTCTACAGTCCTTACTACAATGATATGAGTTATTGAGTGAGAGGGCTTGGCTCATCAGTAGTGAACCCAAATATTTTAACGATAGAAGGCAATTAAAATTTAAGAATTAAGTTTGGCGTCAGCCAACTAAAATATAATGGTAAATAATTATATTTTGATCCAATATATGAATTTTTAATTAAATGCTTATTTATAAGAAATTCAAACTATTTTTCACGAGTATGATTCTTTTTTTAAATAAACAATTTTCTACTGCCCTTACTGCAATGATAAAATAATGGAAGGGCCTGGCTCAGTATCAATGTAGTACAGTAAGGGCAGTATAAAATTGTTTTATTTCAAAAAGAATCATACGCTTCAAAAATCGTTTATTTTTTTCTATAACAGATGGCGCGCTGATGCAACATACTTATTGATGCCACAAAGATCTATGAATTTATTAAATTTAGTTTTATGTCTCGTGATGTGTGATATCTTTCAACCTATGTGTTTCTAAGATGTATATATTAAAAAAAAAGGAATTGGGAATTATAAATGAGCTTCCAAGTAAAATTGAATGCATTAATTTCGAATTTCTTCAGTTTGGTAATAAAAAATAATAATAGATGTTTGACCTACTTAGATATTTTGGAACATATCTTGCATTGGACTATTTTGGAATATTTCAGTTTTTCCAAATCTAAGGGTGTAGACTAGGTAAGGAATCCTGTAATTCAGGTTTATGTCGGACCTATGAAACAGTGGTGATTATAGAACAGGAGAATAAATACCGAAAGTTAGTTGTCATCCACAGGCCAGAGTGACACAGAAAATGTGATAACACTAGGTCATAACAAAAGACCAATATAAGCACACAAACAACATTTTACACGGACAAATACCATTGTAGGCAAATAAGGGTCACTGAATGTTAACAATGACTTTCGTTGGTAACCAAAGACCAATATAAGTACACAAACAATATTTTAAACACACATGTAGGTATTTAAGGGTCACTGAATGTAATATGAATAATCCCCTCCTTGCTGTCTGACAAGCTAACCGCGGGGACAAGATCCTAGGGTGAAGTTGAGGAAAGATGGATGGACTTCAGCTTCGGGGGGGGGGTGGCCCACTAGGAAGGGAAACAGGCGCCGAGACGGTATTCCAGTGTGAGGGTGTGACATATACGGTAAGAGAAGATGCGGAAAATTGTCTCAGCGAGTATGGGCGTGTGGAGGGTCCTGCAAGAGGATGCCAGAGTAGCTTGCTAACCTGGACAGGAGCAAGAAGTGTCATATCAATATGTAGCAGCAGACCTACCTCAGCTGAAACCCTGACGTGTTTACAGAGGGCCTCAGGAAATGTGGTCAAGTCGGTCCTCCCATCTACGGTGCCCGGATCAAGATGGATGACTGGGAAGAAGGTAAGTCTACCCCGTGTTTTCTAAACAACAATTTCCTTGTTTCTAAGATCAAGTCGTCAGAGGTAGATATAAAACAATAATCAGGACAAGTCTAGATTGTTTCGTGAAACGTATTAAATATATGTCATTAACCTCTTAAATACTATGTAAAATAATCGACATTTCTCTCTGTTACTTCTTACAAAATTATACAGAAGCAAAATCTTTTCATTAAGACTTTTCCTCTCACATAGACTCGCGCGTCTCGGAGTTGAACTGATGAACCAAGTCTTCTCAGTATTTTTCATCTCAGTAAAGAGGTATACGTTTTTTTTTTTTGTGTGTCTGTAAAAGAAACATTGTGCATAAATGCTTGTTCTAAAATTTCGTGTTTTTCTTAAAACGTTTCTTATTACTTGGCTAATAATATTATTACGGCCAATACATAATAATACACATAATACAATCCCTTTATACATAAGACAAATACATTATACATAACGGCGAATATTATTGCGAATAATATTGGTATTTCAATTTTTTTGCAAGTGTTTACGAACCTTTGAGACAACCTTGTATTTTCTACATATAGTAGTAGAAGGACATTTGACAATTATCCTGCATGGGTTTCTTTTGAACGAAAAATTGAAATTTATTTTAACGAGAAATAACGATCATTTCTATCTTTAGGGATGAAGTATGAAAGGATGAATTGTGAATAGTAACAATAAACGGAAAAATAAAAGTGTCCAGGGATGGGAAACGAACACACAGTGTTCCGCTTACCGGGAAGATGCCATGTCCACTAGACTACCCTGGACATATTTTTTCCTTTCATAAATATTTCCGAAAGTTTATTTATAATACAATTCCGTTCATCATTACTCTTCAAAATTTATCCTTGCATACTTTTTATCCCTAAGGATAGAAATAACGTTATTTCTCCTTAAAATAAATTTCGATTTTTCGTTCAAAAGAAACACATGCGGGATAATTGTCAAATGTCCTTCTACAATCATAAGCCGCATTAAATTGTATTATGAATTGCATACAGTAGTACCTAACAGCGAGGATGTCCAGGAGGCTACCGAGTAACTGACCACCCCAACCCCCGAGGAGAGCTGCTGGTGGGGACGTCCTTCGCCCCCAACTCCTACTACAAGAAGCCAGAGCTGGGAAAGGATACCTTCCTCAGCATCGACGGCATGACCTACTGTCGTACGGGAGACATCGCCGAGTACCTCCCTGATGGCACCTTCAAGATAATCGGTAAATCTTGTGATTTTATAACTCTTCCATACAGAACGGGCTAGAGTCAAACTTTCTATAAAATTATTGTATAATTTAAAGTTCATCTCGGTTTATACATGATATACACTCATGAACAAAACTTGAGGAAGTTTAAATTATTTGATGTCGAAGAGTCGTCTGTGTGTCGTTATGTTCACACTAGGTTATCTCGTGTGTCTTCAATAAAGGTAATTGTGTATCAAATATCCTTCAGAGTGATTGTCTGAATTCCGAAATACATGCTAAAATGTAAAACGTTCTTAAGTTTTGTCCACGACTCTGTATCTAGAAAGAGGGATGAAAAAGATAATCGGCTGATATAGATATGACAGGATAGAATGGGTAGTAGAGCGTCCCCATGATGAGTTAGATATGTCCGCAATGGGGGATAGTAATATATGTAATTAGGGCAGTATATAATGAACTCTGGCTTTTAGCTAACTACTAAGTGACAACTGACCAAAGTACTAACTACTTTAAGCAATAAATTAACATTCCAGACTCGTGAAGGGTACACATTTTATCGAAAGTTCGTGTTATTAGGAAAAAGGCATCTTCTTATCGTGCAACTGAAAGTTGCTGATGGCTTGCGCCATCTATCGGAATAAATATCAACTATTCTCGTTGATTTTTAATTATTCCAGAATTGGCCAAATACCCATTCTTGATTAATCAAGAAAAGCTAACCACGGACGCGTTTCGGGCTGTTGGCCCTCATCAGCGTGATGCAAGCTGTACCTAACGACCAAAAAACTGGTCCTTCAGGCATCATGAAAAATCACGAAACGAGTAGTTAAGGCCAGAATTGCGTGAGTCCGCGACACAATGTCAAAAAGTTTCAGTTCATGTTATATTTCAGTGTATAGTTGTGACCACCGTATATGTGGTGTTATGGAGGGCATTCAGGGTAGTAGTAATAAGAATAGGTAAGATGTAAACGAGGAAGATAGAAGTTCGAGTCCAACGGAAGGAAGAAATACGTGAATTCGGCGTCCAACTCTACTCCTCTAACGATCATATTTAAGAGATTGATTTAGCTGTGTCCACCAATATGATCGAACCGGAACACTCTGTACAATAAATTCAAGGCTAAGTTAATTACCTTCTCTGCAAAGGGAAGAGAAATTGCATCAATCAAAGGACTGACTAGAGCAGAGCTCGGCAAATTGCGGCTCGCGAGCCACATGCGGTTCTTTGGATGTGAAGCTGAGGCTCTTTATATAGTTCCTACTCAAATATTATTTATGTGATTACTATTTATTGTTGGCAAGAAAATAAATTGTGGCTCTTTAAAAACTTTAATATTTTGTAAATTGTAATTTTTGACTCATCCGACTCTGTTTGCCGACCTCTGGAGTAGGACTAAGTTGAAATTTTGATTTGAATACTTATCATTCATCTTATATACATACTTACAGGAAATTTTAATTAAGTAATTCATTGAAATATCTGATGTAATAAGTGGTTTTCAATAATGAAATAAATACCTAGTTATTCAGAATTAATATCACTATTAAGAGATTGATTTTAAAAGAGAGATTATTGAACCCTTGAAATTTGCTCACTAATCTAACTTGAAGAGCAATTTATTATAAATATATATGATATTTAACAAATAAAAACATCAAGATATGAATGTTTCTTTTCACAAATAAATCAATATTCTACTGTCCTTACTGCGATGAAAAAATAGTGGAAGAGCTTGGCTCATCAGTGGTAAACCCTCCCAGCGGTTTCGCCAATTTAATCCACCAGACGGCTTCTTTAGAGCTCTAATACTGTATTGGATCATTCTGATTTTATATACTACAAAGCCATTAGCCAAGCGTTTCCACTATTTTTTTCATCGCAGTAGGGACAGTGCAAGTTTGATTTTTTTTTGTGAAAAGAAATATTCGCGTATTAATGTCTTAATTTGTTATATATGGATGGCTTTTTATTGCTTTGCATTAATATATGATATTTGATTCATATAAGAGAGTAATGAAAGAAATACAGTTCTAACATAATACGAATACAAATAAAATCATAAAGGATGAGTTTCTTTATTAGAAACTCATCCTTTATGATTTTATTTGTATTCGTATTATAATATATTGAAAGGATTACTCGTCTTAAACAGTTCTAACATGCGTAAATATCAATCACACAATAATTAAAAAATAATAATAATTTTAGAATCGATTCCAGTTTCTATACCTTTCGTAGACGTTTACACCTTTTGTATATTCACTATTGTTTCAAATATAAAGTTGTAAAATGCCAATGAAAGAAATGCTGTGAAAAATAAACACTTCGGCTAGTTAGAGTTTTTTATTTTCTCAACGTTTCGACGAAAATCTTTTGTCTTCGTCAGGAGAAATAAATAAAAAAGAACAATTTTAACACCTTGCCAAATGCTTTATTTTTATTTATTTCTCCTGACGAAGAAAAATAATTTGTCGAAACGTTGTGAAAAAAAAAAAACTCTAACTGGCCGAATTGTCTATTTTTCACAGAAATATGAATGCCGGCCAGGCAACCTCTAACTTCAGGAAAGAAATGCTGTTCTGTGTGTTGAACCACTGCCGTGTGACAGACCGCAAGAAGGACCTGGTGAAGCTCCAGTTTGGGGAGTACGTATCTCTGGGCAAGGTGGAGTCGGAGCTGAAGACATCGCCGCTGGTGGACAACATCCTGGCGTGTGGCAACGGCTACTCCAGGTACCTCGTGGTGCTGGTGTCGCCCAACAAGGACCAGTTGGGACAGGTGGCCCGGGGACTGGACAAAGCCCACCTCACATTCGAGGACCAGTGCGAGGATGACGAGATTGTGAAAGCCTGTACCGAGTCGTTGCGGGAACACGCTAAGAAAGGTAAGCCTTCCGTTATACCATCACTAACAGGAGAGTTCACTTGGAAATTCTATTCATAGTAATCTGGATATTGTTCTATAAAAAGGTGGTCACTTTAGCTACAAAATGGATGACAAAACTTTTGCGCCATATATTCACCATCTTTGCAAACAAGAAGAATTAAGTAGGTCACAAATCCACCACACCAGAAAACTCACCTGTAAACCATTGTTTCGGGCTAATGAATCATGTCAGTCCAGGAAGGGCTTCTAAATTTGCCGAAGCTGGTGTTGTGTTTTTGTACCAAACTTGATTCTTCAAGGTTGAAAATGGTTTACAAGAGACCGTGCACTCTCTGGCTGGGATATAGTCACCTTTTAGACGACCTGGATATACGCAATTGCAGAAATACTCCTTATACGGCAAATCGCTCTTTGTGTCACTTTTGACGTAAGAAATGTATTTCAAGATAATAAAACGTATCTTTTGCTATTACAAACCAGAAAATATTCAAATAGTAAATGTTTATTTCTTTTAGCAGAAGAGGCATTAGCGCGTCATCTACATACATTCAGCACAATATTTTCTTTTTCAAAGTGAAAAGATTATTTATTTTTACTACGATGAAAAAACGAGTATTTGGCCCCTGATTCTTGCAAAAGTCCAACCCCGCCAGCGAGTGCAAGACACCAAACGGGGCTCTGGCACATTTATAAATGCAAAGTCGAACTGCTTTTCACATGTGTAGTAGACATGTGGTGCGCTTACAGTAAAAGCAGTCGCTAACTACCCACCATGATTATCATGGCTTTGAGATAAGAAAGAAGACGAAACTAAAATACTCGTTTTTTCATCGCAGAAAAATAAATTATCTTTTTATTGGAGCATTTTTTTTTAAACAGAAAAAGTGTCCAATGCGGGAATCGAACCCGGGTCTTAGTGGTCTAAAACCAAACGGTTTAACCAGCCTTCCACCGAACCCCCCAAAAGGTTTCGTCGAGTATCTGATTTGGTAGTTTCAATAAACCACAACTGCGAATTATCCTGAAAGACTGACGTTTTTTGAAATATATAAACATCCTCCCACATCTTTATACTTAAAACGCATAGTCACACAATGGCATAGAAAAATAGCCTATTTTAATGAATATATAATAGAATTTTGCCAAACATATTTCATTGTCTATCTACAAATGTTTATACCATAATGTTTTTAGCATCAGGTAAATAAATGTCTTTGGTTTATCAACGTTTCTTTGACTTATCTGTCGTCATTTTCAATTATTTCTTATGAGAAATCAAACACCATTTAGCATGAACATTTCTTTTCTCAAATTAAAATATATTTTTACTGCGATGAAAATATTATGAGGGATCTATACAGTGATGAAAGCACCATGTTTAATTTAGTTAGAATATTTATGTTTATTTAAAGGTTTAATATAATTTTTCTATGATTGTGTAAATATTCATTGAATTTATCATCATCATCACCTTTTTGGTTTACAAAAATGTTATATGAAAAATAAAGTAATGTAATTGAACGAAATGGTTGCCCTCATGTTTACTGATTCAATGTTTTAATAATCTAAGGTTTATGTTGTAAGAAAATTATACATTGAGAAGAATTATACACACCAGTTTAATCAAAGTCCCGCTCTAATATTGCATTTGTCTGTTTTATTTATATATCCGGCATTTTATATAGAGGGATTCTTGGTTAAGATATTTAGGAAAACTATAGACATAAATTAATAAAATGAAAAAGGCAGCTTCTTATCGTGTAACTGAAATTTGCTGATGGTTTGTGCCATCTATCGGAATAAATATTTAAAAAATCATCGATTTTTAATTATTCCGGAATTGGCCAAATACCCATTCTTAATTAATCAAGAAAAGCTAATCACGTATGCGTTTCGGGCTGTTGGCCCTCGTCAACGTGGTGCAATCTGTACCTCAACGACCCAAAAAACTGGTCATTCAGGCATCCTGAAAAATCATGAAACGGGTAGTTAGGGCCAGATTTGCGTGAGAATGCGAAGCAATGTGAAAAAATAGTACAAATGTGAAATCGTTTTTTGATATGGACATAAAGGTTTATAGACAGTAGAAATTCTTTGAATACTTTCATCGAGGAACGTTCTCGTGCAAACAATACACTATAGCGCGGTTAGGCATAAATTAATTCTCTTATATTTAGAGGTTTGTTTATGTGTAAAACGAGAATTAAAATTATACCGCGAATGTTTCTTTTTTAAAAATCGAAATTTATTTTCAAAGAGAAATAGCGACATTTCTAACTTTGAGGATGAGGTATGGAAAGGTGAAACATGAAGAGTAATGGAGAACGGAAAAATAAAAAGTGTCCAGGGGCGGGAATCGAACCCACACCCTTCTGCTTACCGGGCAGGTGCCTTGTCCACTCGGCTACCCTGGACGTATTTTTCCGTTCATAACTTATATTTAAAGTAACATTTAAAATACAATATAACGCGGCCGATGATTGTAAAACGAGAATTAAAATTATACCGCGAATGTTTCTTTTTTAAAAATCGAAATTTATTTTCAAAGAGAAATAGCGACATTTCTAACTTTGAGGATGAGGTATGGAAAGGTGAAACGGAAAAATACGTCCAGGGTAGCCGAGTGGACAAGGCACCTGCCCGGTAAGCAGAAGGGTGTGGGTTCGATTCCCGCCCCTGGACACTTTTTATTTTTCCGTTCTCCATTACTCTTCATGTTTCACCTTTCCATACCTCATCCTCAAAGTTAGAAATGTCGCTATTTCTCTTTGAAAATAAATTTCGATTTTTAAAAAAGAAACATTCGCGGTATAATTTTAATTCTCGTTTTACAATCATCGGCCGCGTTATATTGTATTTTAAATGTTACTTTGTTTATGTGTGTTAAGTAAACATTTTGATGGTGATACGGATTTAAAGTTCTGATATGACATTGTAAAAACACCCCTGTACCCCTATCAACTCGAGTAGGTTCAGTATAGCGAGTCTGTGTCCAGGGCGACTCCACGGTGCCGAGGTCCCAGCCAAAGTGAAGCTCTGCTGTGAGGCCTGGACCCGGGAGAAAGGTCTGGTGACCGCTGCCTTCAAGGTCCGCAGGAAGGTACTGGAGCAGCACTACCGTGAAGACATCGACAAGATGTACCAGTCCCTTCTCTAGTCCTGCACTACAAAGCCTACGTGAAGTCTACCTCATCTTTAAACATAATCTAACCGACAAATTGATACCTACACGGCCAACCTGATAAGCGAGCTTTAGCCGCATACTTGGAGCTCTACAAAGAATCTACTTCTCAAGTTTAAATTACGTATTCTCCTCTTTTTGTAGGCCTTCTTCCTCTTTATTTATCTGTATACATATATTTAACTGTCCATTTTTAATGATAAGGCAATCCAAAAGTTATAAAAGTTCTAACTGTACTTCGATGGTCTACATGGAGTCTACCCTACTTGATACTCTTTTTAAACACTCCTTAGTATATTTCTCTCTTCCAGTCTCTATACAACTGTTTATTTAACTACAAACGTGGCAAAAATATATAACATTTCGGTTCTTAATAAGCACATTCGTGGTCTACATGGGGTCTACATCATTCTCACTCATCGTAGATCCCTCTCCTCTGTGTGCTTCTAGTCTATCTTTTCTTTAGTGCCTATACCAGTTGGTTCGTATCTTCATTTCAATATGGGGAGTGAGCTAATAAAGAAGGGGCATTCTTTTTTTCTCATTCATAGAAATAAAAATCATAAAAACGTTCAAATATGTAAATAGTTTTGTTGTGATATATTAAACACAACCTTTTTTTATATATTTATTCCCATTATATATATATATATATATTTCATTATAAAATCATAATTTATGTACCCTATGTGTATCTTGTTTTTTTAAATAGCCGTTTAATATATAATATTTCACTACACTGAAAAATATCTATTACAATAAAACGTATAAATTATTGTGCAAAGCTTCCATAATATATACGTTTTGTTTGAAAAACTATAATATTTCATAATATAAAAAGAATATCAATTAACAACTTTTTCTTGTCTTTCTATCGCAATTTTTATAATGCAGTTTTCTTCATAAAGTCTCCACAAAGTATTAATATAGCACTGAGTGTGATACTTGCAATTAACCTCGGTGTCAAATCAAAACAAATATCATATTCATTGTGTATTTATTATATTTCCTGTTATATATATTTTAAAAATAAATATTTAATATGCTTCTTAGTGTGTGACCTTATTTTACACCTCAAGACATATTGTATGTTAATTTTTTGTTAAAAAGAAATTAAGGATACACATATTATAAAGCTTTTATTTAACTTACCTCCCTGTCCGTCTGTCTGTCCACAAATCTTGTGATCGAATTTCAGTATACTTCTAGAGCACGTAGACATCTGAATTTTGGTACACTTGACTAGAAACTAACTAAATAATTAAGTTTAGTCAAAAGGCGATTCATCAATTAAGATTATATAAAAGGACGTACCTGAATCTGCAAAGAAAAAAAAAAAAACAAATTTTCTCAAAATATTTCGAGAGATTGCTCCCTCTTTATCAATTTATTTCACACATAAATTTTTACAGATCCAGGTACGCCCTTTTATATAATCTAAATAATTAATGATCGAAAATACCTTTAAAAAAGCTTTTATTTAAATGCACTAAAAAGGAAATAATAAAATATTGTATATTTTGTCATTGAGCAATTAGATGTATCTGAGTGAAAATAAAAGCGGCGGGTAACTATCATATTTAAAGAAGAGGTAAAAATATAGCAAACACTTATATAAAAAAAACGCTAATCTGCTAATACATATTAAATGACATTAGGTTCGAAATTCATGATGATCGTCCCCCGCCGCTTTTATTTTTCACTCAAATACATCTAATTGCTCAATGACAGTAGAGATAAAATTTTTTTTTTTCTTTTTAGTGTACTTAAATAGAAGTATTTTCCAAAAAGGTATTTGTATTCATTAATTATTAAAAGTAGAATTGTTTACTGGTTCATCAAAGAACCATCCTACAAATATAAAGTCATATATAGGTTCAACTTGCATATTATCCAATTTTAATCACTAAGACAAAACAATCTCCAACTTTATTCAAACGCATAGCAACTATCATGGTGGCAAAAATATATGGAACACATATAGAATCAATTAAAACTTATTAAAATTTTAGAGGGAGGCAATTCCTGATCGTGCAAAACTGAAAGTTTCTGATGGCCTGCGACATCTGTCGGAATAAATATCAACTGATCTCGAATAATCAAGAAAAACTAATTTATAATACAATATAATGCGGCTTATGATTGTAGAACGACATTTGACAATTATCCCGCATGTGTTTCTTTTGAACGAAAAATCTAACTCTCTTCACAATTCATTCTTTCATACTTCATCCCTAAGGTTAGATATAATCGTTATTTCATCTTAAAATAAATTTCGATTTTTCGTTCAAAAGAAACACATGCGGGATAATTGTCAAATGTTGTTTTACAAGAAAACCTAAGTTGGAATAATTAAAAATCAACGATTAATTTATATTTATTCGGACATGGGGGTCGGTGGAAGGATGGTCTAAACCGTTGGTTTTCGACCGCTACGACCCGGGTTCGATTCCCGCATTAGGTACTTTTTTATGTTAAAAAAAAAATAAAATAAAAAAAAGCTCCAATGGCCTCCGATTCTTGCAAAAGTCCAACCCTTCAGCGAGTTCAAGTAACCAAACGGGGCTCTGGCACATTTGTAAGTGCAAAGTCGAACTGCTTTTCACATGTGTAGACATGTGGTGCACTTACAGTAAAAAGCAGTCACCTACTTCTGCCCACCATGATTATCATGGCCTGTACCACGTGTACTAGGGATAGGCAAAAAAAAAAACATTTAAATAATACACTAAAATATTAAACAGAATAAAAAATATATATTTTAAATATGAAGAAAACAGAAATTTCAAGTTAATCAAAGTTTTTAAAACGAAGTAAAATTCCTGAAGGCGCGTGTGTTCAGGCATTAAGGGAATTAATTATTACTGTACCTGTATGAAGCGGCCATTCTGGATACTGGGTTAGATGTCTGGAGGTATTTTTTCGAGCAATATAATTAACTACAACGAAAAAAACAAATTATGAAAAAAAGCCATATCCTTAGCGTGCAACTAAAATTTGCTGATGGCTTGCGCCATCTATCGGAATAAATATCAACTATTCTCGTTGATTTTTAATTATTCCAGAATTGACCAAATACCCATTCTTGATTAAACAAGAAAAGCTAACCACGGACGCGAAAAAACAAATGTTTCAATTTTTTCAAATTCAAATATTAACAATATTAAATACTTGCAACAACTCTGTCAAAATTAAAATTTAATTTAAAATAATATATTATATTAAAAATAAAAAAGGCATATCCTGACAAGGAGCACATGTGTTACAGATGGCAGAGAGCCATCTGGTGGAACAGATATCAACTAAACATTGATTTAGCCTGTTCCCTGATATTTGGCCAACCCAATTTCTTGATTAATAAACAAAAGCTATCCACGAACGCGTTTCGCGCTGTAGGCGCTCCTCAGCGTGGAGTAAGCTGTATCACTGCGACCAAAAATATTTTTGTTCCCAGAGGCTTCTTGAGAAACCAAGAAATGGATATTTAAGGCCAAACTTGCGTAAATACGCTTAAAACATGAAAAATAAATTTAATAATACTATTTATTCAGTAGATATATTTTCTAAATAAAAATAAATCCATAGGTGCCGTGAAAAGCTATGCGCTATTTTGAAACTTATATTAGGTTTATAAAAATAGTTTTTGTAGATAGAAATTTTATTGCCCTTGATACCAAGGATTGCGTATGAAAACAAAGTTGGACCAGTTGTGTCTCATTGGTGTATGAGTTTCTTTGATCTTATTTAGAGAAAACGCTTTAAATTGAGGAGGATCCAAGAACATGGTTTATGTATTCAAACGAAATATTCATTATTATATCCACAAAATATATTATTTGATATTTTGTTAATCAGCAAATTTTCTCCTTGATTCATTGTAAATAAATTTAATTTGTGTTTTTCAAATCAATTACTTTTTTATCATCATCATTGTTACATTTCTTCCTTTTTACGTTACAGTATCACTGCGAGGTCTTTCATGGGCGACACATCTGGTAAATAATCACTAAAGGACGGACTTTTGAACGCGAAAGTTTCAAGGAGAAGGTGCTGAAAGTTCGAAATGAAAAAGGCAAAAAAGTGCAAATTTATTAGCTATCTAAGATTCTATAGAAAAATAAATATGGTAGATTTTCCTATAAAAACCTAAATAATTGCAATCAGTAATTTAAGGAAGAAAAATATTTTTGCAACAAGTTTCTTTTTTTTTTTTGCAAAAATATTTTTCTTCCTTAAATGGTAGATTTTATTTGAAACATATTATATAAAATATAAACATAATATATATTATAGAAATTTTATTTAATTTGACTTTTTTTTTTCTAGAACAACTCTGTGGAGTAGACCGCCAGGTGGCGTGGCTTTAAACTATATAAATTTATTGTCGTTGTTTTCTATTGGCCGGCACAAACATTCTTGTAATTATGTAAATACTAATTGTTTCTTTTATTTTGTTTATTCCTCACGCGTCAATTCAGGTATTTTTTCTTAAATTGTTTTATCAGTTCAATTAAAACGGACGCGCGCTATTCCACAGTATAAGACAAAGATAGCGCCCACCTACAAGGTGTGCGTAGTTGATAGCGTGTTCTGTTGCAGATTCAGCTCTTCAGCATTGCTAGAGTTTCTCTATCTAATAAATTATTCTAACGTAGAAATTCAGGAGCGACAAACTTCAGTATGATATAGCAATTTATTTAAGACAAGAAAATAATCAAAATTTATAGAATACAAGAGAAGCAATGAGGGAAGTTTTACATAGTAGAAAATATATATAAATATCAAAATATTAATAATATATTAACAGAATAATATATACATTGATGCAATATTTCAAAAACTGAATTTGAATGTTTTCTAGCTCCTGAAAACTCCTTCTTGTAATACATTGAAATAGATTTCAATTTTATTGAAATCCATCAATTATAATTCTACACACAAAGTTATGAGATGTATGTTATGAACGAAACTATAAACTAATACAATTATATGCGGTTCAGGAATTTTTTCTCTTTTCTTCAACGCGGAACACTGAAATAATCTTATAAGATAATATTATTAAAAATTGCATATCCTGACCAGGAGCACATGTGCTTTACAGAAGGCAGAGCGCCATCTGGTGGAACAGAAATCAACTAAACATTGATTTAGCCTGTTTCCTGATATTTGGCTAACCCAATATCTTGATAAATCAAGAAAAGCCATCCACGATTATAGACAACGATGTTTTAACAATGAACCTTGTGACAACCAATCTTCCAACGTTCTTCACTAATTTTCTTTCAATATTTAAAAGTTTCCGGAAATTTCAATTTTTAACCAAATCTATGTAAAGAAGATCTTTATATAAAGAATTTTAGAACGATTATTATAAATAATATTGAAGAATAAATGGGTTTCTTTTTTATTTTTGTGAAAAAATGAATAAATTGCCGTGAAAGCTTTAAAAAAACTTCAAATAAAATAATTAAAGATAACACTGTCTGACTCTCTGTCCTCGAGAACCTCGCCTGAACACAAGAAAATTCTGTGCGAATTCCTCAACATTGCCATTGAGCATGTTGGGCACAAAACTACACAATAAGCAAGGTCCACACTCAAGGCGGCTTGTAGCTCCTGATAAAATCCAGAAGTTCCTTCAGAGAAGTCTGGTGTAAATATTTTCTATTTTTATTACAATACTGTATTTTGATTTTTCTGTGAATTTAATATATTGCTATTGACTAGGAGTCAATAGAGTTGTTAATTAAAATACGAAACTATTTTAGACGCGTATGATTTTTTTCAAAATAAAACAATTTCTACTGCCCTTACAGCAATGGAAAAATTAATGGGAGGGCCTGGCTCATCAGTGGTGAATTGCAGTAAGGGCAGTAGAAATTGTTTTATTTTGAAAAGAATCATACGCGTCTAAAATAGTTACGTATTTTGATAACAGATGGCGCGCTAGTGCATCGTAATATAATTTTTCGAATAAAAGACACAAATTGATATTTGCGGAAGAGCGATTGCTCGAAGCATATTATATATTTATAATTATATGTAATTCTGCTGTCATAGAAGCTTATGTCCATAGTTTATCTAAAATACCCATTCCAAGAGTCTAGCATCAGTATCACTATAAAAGGAACTTCCAAAAATGCAATATAACAGCGGTATGGTAGATTAAACTGGCGAAACCGCTGGGAGGGTTCACTACTGATGAGCCAAGCCCTCCCATTAATTGTTCCATTGCAGTAAGGGCAGTAGAAATTGTTTTATTTTGAAAAGAATCATACGCGTCTAAAATAGTTTCGTATTTTGATAACAGATGGCGCGCTAGTGCATCGTAAAGTAGTTAATTGTCATCGTCTCTCTCTCAGTTGTACGAATAGGAGGTACCTTTGTATTATATTTATACACTGAACCCAGTACGGTGTTACTTTTATAGTGTTATTTCATATTGATTCTATCTGTTCTAGGTAGTTTAACAGGGTCATTGAGAACTAACGTGTTGAAGCCTATATTAGATTTAAACACTTTCAGATTGCTCGGACAACGCGCATCTCTCTTTTGAAAGTTAAGGCTATTGTCATCCTCTGGGTAAATTCAAGATTAGAACACTTGAACCATATAACATATCATTCTTTTGAAATATATTTTTGTTATTATTTTATAGTTTTGCGCAGTTATTATTAATAACATCTTATTAAGAGAGATAGGGACGTGGAAATATTATCTACACTCATGGACAAAACTTAAGGAAGATGGAAAATTTCCTCCCCTGGCAAATTTTCCATCTATATTCTGGCCATAGATTTGGCCCAGCCACCTTGCAAGCAAAACACCTCTTTGGTAGATTGTCAAGATTCCATTAGATCCCGTGTGGATCTCATGGAATAAAGTCCGCCTTAGACTGACGAGGGTGATTAGCCCGAAACCATGGTCTCTAGGTGGACGCCTCTCAGCTTGCCAAAGCTGGTATTGTGGCTTTGTCACCGACCCGAGGCCTCTAGTTTGCGGCGACGGTCAATAGATGGATTCAGGTTTTTGACGTTTATTTTGACGGGAGAGGCGCTCTATGCCTCTATGGAAAACTTAAGGAAGTTGTACCTTTCAGCATTCGGGATTCAGACAATAACTCTGAAAGATATTTGATACATAGTGACCTTTATTGAAAACACACTATGTAACTAGTGTGAACAAAATTGCCTATGCCTCTTTCAAAAAAGAAAAATAAAAGAAGTAGAAGACAGCCGACATCAAATACTTTCTACTTCCTTAAGTATTGACAATGAGTGTAAATAAATTACATATGTTGAGTTTGTGTTTGTGTTCATTCCATACAAAGAGTTTCACGATATTTTAACTATCTGGATAAATACTTTTCCAACGTTATAGGGATGGAAGTTACTGATATAGTTTCAAACCGGGGAAATATCATGCTAGTAATTCTACCCAAACCATGTAATTATTCAATTGTTTATGTAATATAATATCTTGCGTTTCTTGACGCAAGCATCCCTTGTGGGGATATCACGTCTGATTTGATGATAATAAATAAATACTAATTATATAGATTTGATTTACTTCTAATCTTTATATACTATTAATGCTACCATGACTGCAAATGTAATACATTTTTCTTAAATGTTATAAAATTAAATTGGTGAGGGAATGTCTTTAAAGCGAGATTTTTTCTGAAGCCTCGCACCAAAACCTGATAATAATATTAAACGATAATGACATTTTATTGAAGAAGCGTCCTTGGGGATCTACACGAAAAAGAAAAAATATATATATATTTCGAGGGATTGCTATCTCTCTTACTCAATCAATAAACTGACCGATAGAGAAAGTACTCGAAATACTTTGTACCTTTTTATTATTCACACAGATCTCTACGTCACAGATTTCATACGTCATCCAATCATATATAGACCATTACTCTTCATATATTCAACCTTTTCATACGTCATTCAAAAAGTTAGAAATAGTACATATTTCTCTTTGAAATTAATATTGATTTTTCACAAAAAAAGAAACTTATGCGGTGAAACTTTAAGTGTTGCTTTATAGATCTCTAGGTATATTTTATCTATTATACCCCGTTTTAATAGGCCGCGACAATTAATTCAAACTCTACTTGAGTTAGAAGATACAATCCATTGAATATAATTATATAGAATGGGGATATGTAACATTCTTTGTATTTATTTATGTAAAATATTTAATTATTCTGTTATTTTTATTCATAGTCAGGCAATCAACACTGTACTTTCTTTCCTTTTGTAATTTTGCATAAGTTTGTTTTGTTTATATATTTTTATAAATTTTGTTGTAATTAAATTAAATATAAAAAGACAAAGTTCGATAAAATAATCCCTTGAATCAATATTAAAACAAGAACATTAAGCCTCCAGGGAAAGGTTTCTTTAAAAAATACTTTTTTTAATTTAAAAATCTCTCTAGCTTTCGGGCAAGAAAGCCCTTCTAAGGGAGAAAATATCTTATATTATTAAAACGCTGATAAAATAAGAATAAAAATTAAATAAATTGCTTTGGCTGTTTACATTTGTTTCAATGCAAAACAAAGTATTGTGACTATCTCTTATTTCTAAATACAGGGGGTATCTCAATCTGTGAGAATCTTTTCACAGATCCAAGTATACGAGTATATGCATTTTATATATATTGTTTGAGCAAATATGGACTCGAGCACTACCCATACGTAGCCAGGTCATTCATCTAGCTTTAAAAAACAATAATAATACAATAGATAGCTTTCCATATTTAGTAGGGAAGATTTTTTATGCGAGGGTGAGATAAAGTGTCGTCACGGACTTTAAGCTGTCGCCAATCGAGGCTACTTCTATACGAACTTTGTTCCCAGGAGAGATAAGCTTCCGCTCTCTCCAGTCAGTTGCCATCATGGGCCTTGTCAGCAAGCTGGTCCTTTCCTTGGTGCGGATAGCCTCGCTCTTCTTCGACCTCTTCACCCTGCCGCTCTACCTCGTGCTGCAGAAGCCGTGGATCCTTTGGGCGCAGCAGAAACGGCCGCAGGTAAACCCTCCTTATCTCCCACCAGTGACCTTCCTCAATGCCGCTACGTACTATAGCGACCTGTACCTTCCTGAATGTCGCCATAGCATCCTGTGCCTTCCTCAATGTCACCACAGCGATCTGCATTCAATGTCGCTACCTGCCATAGCGACCTGTACCTTTCTCTATATCCCTACCTGCCATAGCGAACTGTACCATCTTTAATGTCCCTACCTTCCATAGCGACCTCAATGTCACAATAGCGACCTGTACTTTCCTAAATGTCCCCATAGCAACCTGTACCTTCCTCAATGTCATCATAGCAACCTGTAACTTCCTCAATGTCACCATAGCGACCTGTACCTTCCTCAATGTCACCATAGCGACCTGTACCTTCCTCAATGTCACCATAGCGACCTGTAACTTCCTCAATGTCACCATAGCGACCTGTACATTCCTCAATGTCACCATAGCGACCTGTACCTTCCTCAATGTCACCATAGCAACCTGTACATTCCTCAATGTCATCATAGCAACCTGTACATTCCTCAATGTCATCATAGCAACCTGTAACTTCCTCAATGTCACCATAGCAACCTGTACATTCCTCAATGTCATCATAGCAACCTATACATTCCTCAATGTCACCATAGCAACCTGTACATTCCTCAATGTCATCATAGCAACCTGTACCTTCCTCAATGTCACCATAGCAACCTATACATTCCTCAATGTCATCATAGCAACCTGTACCTTCCTCAATGTCACCATAGCAACCTGCCCGTTCTGCGAAGTGGTATTCTCCTAATCCACCAGCGACATAGGATGGACAACCTTTATAAAAGACGAATATAAGAGTATAGATTTCAATTTAATTATAAGGAATTATATAACATACCATTTACATATAAGAGATAAATAAAACTATTATAAGCGCACACACAAATTTTCTTCCTCAAATAAAATAATTGCAATTATAAGAAAAGCTCTTTCTTGATATATTTTCTCATTGCTGTGAGGAGAAAGTTTGTTTCATTTAAGGAAAACACATTCGTGTTTTGTCTATAAATAAACGAATCTTTTAAAATTTTATTTGAAATTTCGAAGTTCTAAAATTATATTTTAGCTTACTATTGTCGTGTTCCACTGCTAAAAACGTTGTATCATATGAATGTGTCAAGAAAATATTGATAATATTTGACCAACTGTATTACGTCGTAACCTTTTACACAAATTGAATAAAAGGTACACAAGAAGTTGTTGACAAGTATACCAGAAGTTGAAAAAATGATATAAGAAATAGACAATAAATCCCACCATGCGTTACGTATATCATTCAAGCCAGTATGTACAATAATGGACAAAATTTAAGGAAGTTTCACATTTTTATATCGCCGGTGGTCTATTTTATTTTAAGAAGACAGAGGTAATTTTGTTCACAATTGTTTATCTCGTGTGTCTTCAACAAAGGTCACCGTGTATCAAATATCTTTCAGAGTTATTGTCTGAATCCCTATATACATGCTAAAAGATAAAATTTCCTTAAGTTTTGTCCATGAGTGTAAATATAAATACCCGCAAGGTTCCAAAATGAATCCGTCCCCATGTTATGGAGAAAAGCGTCAATAAAAAAAGAAAAGTTATCTAAACATAAAACACTTTTTATCTGTCAGACGAGTAAATATTTTTATCACTTTGTGTTAACCATTTGAATGTAAACTGACGAAGGATGCACCACTGATGAGTGAGCTAGGTTCTTCACACCTTCCAGACAGCGTGGATTTAGGAATTTGTTTTTTATAAAAGTGACCTAAAGAACTAGCGATAACTAAATATAAGTTTACGTGAAAAAGTAAGTTCTGTTAATTCGTAATTAAATACGTTGAATCATCTTTTTTAGATTCTAAAACCGAAACCAGGAAAAGTTATACAGCATACAATATGAAAATTACAGAAATATAAATCGGATTATTATACATGTTCATGTTATTAAATGGCAACAAATTCATTTTAAGCACCCATTCCTCTACGGGTATTTAATTTATATATCATATAAAATGAAACCTGCACTACGAATATACCATTTCTCTTTGAACTCTGTCAAGTTTCAGAGAGTCAATTCATTGAAACCTCCTACACTTGTATATGTTGAGTAAAATCAATCATTCCTCCAGGGAAAAGTGTCTTTCCCTGGAGGAATGATTGATTTTACTCAATATTTATGCAAGGTATTATTTTATAGACTTGTATATGTGTTCTAGAAATTATGGCAAATTTTTCATTAATCCACGACACCAAATGAATTAATCCCTTTCTTTTTATTTTGCTTATCCCTAGTACACGTGGTACAGGCCATGATAATCTTGGTGGGTAGAAGTAGGCGACTGCTTTTACTGTAAGTGCACCACATGTCTACACATATTAAAAGCAGTTCGACTTTGCACTTACAAATATGCCAAAGCCCCGTTTAGTTACTTGCACTCGCTGGCGGGGTTGGACTTTTGCAAGAATCGGGGGCCATTGGAGCATTTATTTTTATTATTAATCCCTTTCTTACATGTGTTGAATCTCGAAGAGGTAGAGTATATTTGAATCGAAATACCTCTTTAATAATGTTACCACAACGAAGTTGAATTTTGGCTGATAGGTCAACATTACTTTGCTCCTTACTCATGTTGGATACATTATTCCCTAGGCGAGTTTCCACTAGCGAACCAAAGCAAATACCTAACTGGTGAGCAATACGTTAATTGTAGATATCTGGTTTGTATACAGTTCTCTTTTTTCTTTAAGGTTTAGGAATTTCATTTGTCCTTAGAATGTGTTTATAAACTCTTACATATGAAACCTTTTTTCTTCGATTTTATTAAGAATGATAAATGAACTAATTTTTTTGTAAATATTTGATGATAATGTTTCCTTTTTTATTTATCCTTGTTAATATCCTATGACTATTCTTTACGGCCTAAAATTATTGTAAATATGTATAGAAAATTGTAGAAACATACATGTATGTCGGTGAAATTGCTCCTATGGGGGCATAGCGCTTTAAATTGTAATAAAATAAAAAGCCAAGGCAAATACTTAACTGATAAATCAATTTCCCTTAAAGAAAAGTTTATTTATCAATTCTCTTTCTCGCAGGTGATGGTCTTCTGGTCGGTGATTCCACCATAAGGTGATGACTTCTTCACGACAATGTTCAAAGAGGCGTGTAGTGAGAGTGTTGTTATAAATATGAATAGTAATATAATATATATTGTTTTTCAAATATATCAATGAAACTAAAATTATATTATTATATTGAAGAGATAAATGAAAAATATTATTATAATAGAATTTATTGCGCACAATATATGAGTATCAAATATGCTGAAGAAATATACTCAGCCTCCCATTTAGCCAGTTTATTTATATTCTATATGGTGTTTGTCTTCTATTTTATCTCTTAATATTGCTACTAACTGCTTCCTAACATTTGGTGATAGACAATTTTTGACAAATCAATATATTTTATTGATACTCTTTGTTAATTGTTACAAAAATCAAATATAGAAGCAGACCTATTTTTCTTTAATCGCCGTTGTGTGCTCATAGGTTGAGTGATATATGTTGAAGGATAAGTAGCTCATTTATTCCTTAATTACTGGTAGGTCGCGAACCTGCTAATAAATAAGTGAGGCGAGAGTCAG
>CP092872.1:23948884-24025038 GCA_030710605.1 Cordylochernes scorpioides
TAAATAAAACAGACAAATGCAATATTAGAGCGGTGTCTTTGATTAAACTGGTGTGTATAATTCTTCTCAATGTATAATTTTCTTACAACATAAACCTTAGATTATTAAAACATGGGATCAGTAAACACGAGAGCAACCATTTCGCTCAATTACATTACTTTATATTTCATATAACATTTTTGTAAACAAAAAAGGTGATGATGATAAATTCAATGAATATTTAGACAATCATAGAAAAATTATATTAAACCTTTATATAAAAATAAATATTCTAACTAAATTAAACATGGTGCTTTCATCACCTGTAGAGCCCTCACAATATTTTCATCGCAGTAAAAATATATTTTATTTGAGAAAAGAAATGTTCATGCTAAATGGTGTTTCATTTCTCACAATAAATACTTGAAAATGACGACAGATGGTCAAAGAAACGTTAATAATCCAAAGACATTTATTTACCTGATGCTAAAAACATTATGGTTTAAACATTTGTAGATAGACAATGAAATATGTTAGGCATAATTTTATTATATATTCATTAAAATTGTGGCTATTTTTCTATGGCATTGTGTGACTATGCGTTTTAAGTATAAAGATGTGGGAGGATGTTTATATATTCCAATAAACGTCAGTCTTTCAGGATAAGTCGCAGTTGTGGTTTATTGAAACTACCAATTCAAATACTCGACGAAACTAAAATACTCGTTTTTTCATCGCAGTAAAAATAAATAATATTTTCACTTTGAAAAAGAAAGATTGTGCTAAATGTATGTAGATGACGCGCTAATGTCTCTTCTGCTAAAAGAAATAAACATTTACTATTTGAATATTTTCTGGTTTTTAATCGCAAAAGATACGTTTTATTATCTTGAAATACATTTCTTACGTCAAAAGTGACACAAAGAGCGATTCGCCGTATAAGGAGCATTTCTGCAATTGCGTATATCCAGGTCGTCTAAAAGGTGACTATATCCCAGCCAGAGAGTGCACAGTCGCTTGTAAACCAATCTTGTAAACCATTTTTCAACCTTGAAGAATCAAGTTTGGTACAAAAACACAACACCAGCTTCGGCAAATTTAGAAGCCCTTCCTGGACTGACATGATTCATTAGCCCGAAACAATGGTTTACAGGTGAGTCTTCTGGTGTGGTGGATTTGTGACCTACTTAATTCTTCTTGTTTGCAAAGAAGGTAAATATATGGCGCAGAGTTTTGTCATCCATTTTGTAGCTAAAGTGACCACCTTTTTTAAAGAACAATATCCAGATTACTATGAATCTAATTTCCTGTTAGTGATGGTATAACGGGAGGCTTACCTTTCTTAGCGTGTTCCCGCAACGACTCGGTGCAGGCTTTCACAATCTCGTCATCCTCGCACTGGTCCTCGAATGTGAGGTGGGCTTTGTCCAGTCCCCGGGCCACCTGTCCCAGCTGGTCCTTGTTGGGCGACACCAGCACCACGAGGTACCTGGAGTAGCCGTTGCCACACGCCAGGATGTTGTCCACCAGCGGGGATGTCTTCAGCTCCGACTCCACCTTGCCCAGCGACACGTACTCCCCAAACTGGAGCTTCACCAGGTCCTTCTTGCGGTCTGCCAAACAGCAGTGGTTCAACACACTGAACAGCATTTCTTTCCTGAAGGTAGAGGTTGCCTGGCCGGCATTCATATTTCTGTGAAAAATAGACAATTCGGCCAGTTAGAGTTTTTTTATTTTCTCAACGTTTCGACAAAAATCTTTTGCCTTCGTCAGAAGAAATAAATAAAAATAAAGCATTTGGGAAGGCGTTAAAATTGTTCTTTTTATTTATTCCTCCTGACGAAGACAAGAGATTTTCGTCGAAACGTTAAGAAAATAAAAAAACTCTAACTAGCCGAAGTGTCTATTTTTCACAGCATTTCTTTCATTGGCATTTTACAACTTTATATTTGAAACAATAGTGAATATACAAAAGGTGTAAACGTCTACGGAAGGTATAGAAACTGGAATCGATTCTAAAATGATTATTATTTTTATAAAGATTGTGTGCTTGATATTTACGCATGTTAAAACTGTATTTCTTTCACTACTCTTTTATAGGAATCGAATAGCATATATTAATGCAAAGCAATAACGCGCCATCCATATATAACAAATGAAAACATCAAGACACGAATGTTTCTTTTCACAAATAAATCAAACTTCTACTATCTTAATGCGACGCAAAAATAGTGGGAGCGCTTGGCTCAAGGCTTTGTAGTATATAAAATGAGAATGATCCAATACAGTATTAGAGCTCTAAAGAAGCCGTCTGGTGGATTAAATTGGCGAAACCGCTGGGAGGGTTTACAACTGATGAGCCAAGCCCTCCCAATATTTTTTTCATCGCAGTAAGGACAGTAGAAGTACGATTTTTTTTTTTTTTTTTGTGAAAAGAAACATTCGCGTCTTGATGTTTTCATTTGTTAAATATCATATATGATGCATCAGCGCGCCATCTGTTAACAATATTCGAAACTATTATAGACGCGTATGAATATTTTGAAAATTAAATAATTTCTACTTAGTACCGCCGTTAAATTTCATTTTTGAAACTTCCTTTTATAGGGATACGCAAAAAGGGCAGTATATATTGTTTAATTTTCAAAATAAATATCAAATATATTTATAATAAATTCTTTTCAACGACCATGTTAGATTAGTGAGCAAATTTCAAGGGTTCAATAATCTCTCTTTTAAAATCAATCTCTTAATAGTGATATTAATTCTGAATAACTAGGTATTTATTTCATTATTGAGAAATCATTTATTACATCAGATATTTCAATGAATTACTTAATTAAAATTTCCTGTAAGTATGTATATAAGATGAATGATAAGTATTCAAATCAAAATTTCAACTTAGTCCTACTCCAGAGGTCGGCAAACAGAGTCGGAAGAGTCAAAAATTACAATTTACAAAATATTAAAGTTTTCAAAGATCCACGATTTATTTTCTTGCCAACAATAAATAGTACTCGCATAAATAATATTTGCGTATGGAACTATATAAAGAGCTTCACTTCCAAAGACCGCATGTGGCTCCCGAGCCGCAATTTGCCGACCTCTGTTCTAGTCAGTCCTTTGATTGATGCAATTTTCTCTTCCCTTTGCAGAGAAGGTCATTAACTTAGCCTTGAATTTATTGTACAGAGTGTTCCGGTTCGATCATATCAGTGGACACAGCTAAATCAATCTCTTGAATCTGAATATTAGAGCAATATAGTTGGACGCCGTTTTCACGTCTTTCTTCCTTCCGCTGGAGCCGGACTTCTACCTTCCTCGTTTACATCTTACCCGTTCTTACCACTATCACCCTGAATGCTCCTCATAACACCACATATACGGTGGTCACAACTAGACACTGTAGAATAGCATGAACTGTTGATAAAATATGTATCCTTCACAAGTCTGGAATGTTAATTTATTGCTTAAAGTGGTTAGTACATTGTTCAGTTGTCACTTAGTAGTTAGCTACAAGCCAGAGTTCTTTATATACTGCCCTAATCACATTTATTACTATCCCCCATTGCGGACGTATCTAACTTATCATGGGGAAGCTCGTCTGCCCATTCTATCCTGTCATGTCTATATCAGCCGATTATCTTTTTATCCCTCTTTCTACATACAGAGTCGTTGACAACTTAAGAACGTTTTACATTTTAGCATGTATTTAGGAATTCAGACAATCACTCTTAGGATATTTGATACACAATTACCTTTATTGAATACACACGAGATACCCTAATGTGAACATAACGACACACAGACGACTCTTCGACATCAAATAATTTAAACTTCCTTAAGTTTTGTTCACGAGTGTATATTATGTTTAAACCGAGATGAACTTTAAATTATACAATAATTTTATAGAAAGTTTGACTCTAGCCCGTTCTATATGGAAGAGTTATAAAATCACAAGATTTACCGATTATCTTGAAGGTGCCATCAGGGAGATACTCGGCGATGTCCCCCGTGCGACAGTAGGTCATGCCGTCGATGCTTAGGAAGGTATCCTTTCCCAGCTCTGGCTTCTTGTAGTAGGAGTTGGGGGCGAAGGACGTCCCTACCAACAGCTCTCCTCGGGGTTTGGGTGGTCAGTCACTCGGTAGCCTCCTGGACATCCTCGCTGTTAGGTACATGTAGATAATACAAGGTTTTCCCAAAAATTCGTAAACACTTGCGAAAAAAATTGAAACACCTTTATTATTCGCCGTTATGTATAATGCCTTTGTATTATGTATAAAGTGATTGCAATATGTGAATTATCATGTATTCGTCGTAATAATATTATTCGCCAAGTAATAAAAAACGTTTTAAGAAAAACACGAAATTTTGGGACAAGCATTTATGCACAATGTTTATTTTACACACACACACACACAAACGTATACCTCTTTACTGAGATGATAAATATTTAGAGGACTTGGTTCATCAGTTAATCTCTGAGACGCGCGAGTCTATGTGAGAGGAAAAGTCTTAATGAAAAGATTTTGCTTTTGTATAATTTTGTAAGAAGTAACAGAGAGAAATTTCGATTATTTTATAGAGTATTTAAGAGGTTAATGACATATATTTAATACGTTTCACGAAACAATCTAGACTTGTCCTGATTATTGTTTCATATCTACCTCTGACGACTTGATCTTAGAAAAAAGGAAATTGTTGTTTAGAAATCATGGTGTAGACTTACCTTCTTCCCAGTCATCCATCTTGATCCGGGCACCGTAGATGGGAGGACCGACCTGACCACATTTCCTGAGGCCCTCTGTCACACACGTCAGGGTTTCAGCTGAGGTAGAAATGCTGCTACATATTGATATGACACTTCTTACTCCTGTCTAGGTTAGCAAGCTACTCTGGCATCCTCTTGCAGGACCCTCCACACGACCATACTCGCTGAGACAATTTTCCACATCTTCTCTTACTGTACATGTCACACCCTCACACTGGAATACCGTCTCAAGCCTGTTTCCCCTTCCACCTGGTTCATCCCCCGAAGCTGGAGTCCATCCATCTTTTTCCAACTTCACCCTAGGATCTTGGCTTCTCGGTTAGCTTGTCATACAGTAAGAAGGAATTTATTCAAATTACATTCAGTGCCCTTATATACCTACAATGGTATTTGTACATCTAAAATGTTTTTTTGTATACTTATATAGGCCTTTGATTACCAACGGACACATTGTTAACATTCAGTGACCCTTATATACCTGCAATGGTATTTGTGCGTTTAAAATATTTTTGTGTACTTATATTGGTCTTTGGTTACCAATGAAAGTCATTGTTAACATTCTCTCTTCTCTCTCTCTCTCTCTCGAGCGGTAATTTGAGCTGCGAGGATGCACGGGCGCGCGCTCCTGCCCCAAACTTTGCTGGCATTTTAACCGCCTCCGAAGAGAAGAAAAATATTATTTTTTTTTATGGAATTCCCCACCGACTCTACAATGGCCTTGGCTGAAAGCTAATTGCCATCTGGACTTGCTGATGTTATCAGCGCCCCTCAGGCCACTGCGGCATTTGTTGGGGAAACAGAGCAACCTCGGCCTGGAACAGGCAAACCTTCTACCAACTGGGACGAGCTCGTCGACCAGGAAAAAATCAACTTCCAATGGAGAAAGACATCACCGGCTGAAAATACCTTCTTTTTTTTCTGCATTACACTATATATAATTTTATATGAACATTAAAGTATGTTTAACCGTCTCTCTCTCTCTCTCTCTCAGTGACCCTTATATACATACAATGGTATTTGTGCGTCTAAAATATTGTTTGTGTACTTTAATTGGTCTTTGGTTACCAACGAAAGTCATTGTTAACATTCAGTGACCCTTATATACCTACAATGGTATTTGTGCGTCTAAAATATTGTTTATGTACTTATATTGGTCTTTGGTTACCAACGAAAGTCATTGTTAACATTCAGTGACCCTTATATACCTACAATGGTATTTGTCCGTGTAAAATGTTGTTTGTGTGCTTATATTGGTCTTTTGCTATGATCTAGTGTTATCACACTTTCTGTGTCACTCTGGCCTGTGGTTGACAACTAACTTTCGGTATTTATTCTCCTGTTCTATAATCACCATTGTTTCATAGGTCCGACATAAGCCTGAATTACAGGATTCCTTACCTAGTCTACACCCCTAAGATTTGGAAAAACTGAAATAGTCCAAAATAGTCCAATGCAAGAAATGTTCCAAAATATCTAAGTAGGTCAAATATCTATTATTATTTTTTATTACCAAACTGAAGAAATTCGAAATTAATGCATTCAATTTTACTTGGAAGCTCATTTATAATTCCCAATTCCTTTTTTTAATATATACATCTTAGAAACACATAGGTTGAAAGATATCACACATCACGAGACATAAAACTAAATTTAATAAACTCGTAGATCATTGTGGCATCAATAAGTATGTAGCATTAGCGCGCCATCTGTTATGAAAAATTTAAACTATTTTGAAACGTATGATTCTTTTTGAAATAAAACAATTTTCTAATGCCCTTACTGTACTACATTGATACTGAGCCAGGCCCTCCCATTATTTTATCATTGCAGTAAGGGAAGTAGAAAATTGTTTTATATCAAAAAGAATTATACTCGTAAAAAATAGTTTGAATTTCTAATTAATAAGCATTTAATTAAAGATTCATATATTGGATAAAAATATATTTATTTACCATTATATTCTAGTTGGCTGAAAGCCAAACTTAATTCTTAAATTTTAATTGCCTTCTATCGTTAAAATATTTGGGTTCACTACTGATGAGCCGAGCCCTCTCACTCAATAACTCATATCATTGTAGTAAGGACTGTAGAGATAATATTGATGATATTATTTTAAGAAAAGAATTGCCAGTAAATTTATTTGTAAAAAAATTTTGAACTTAATTCTATTGAAGTTATGTGGCACTGAGTTTGTTGTTGACAAATTAATATGTTTTAATACCTTGAAAAAGTTTGGCATTCACACACACAACTAGAATATTGGTAAATAAATTAAATTTTGATCCAATAAATGCTTTTTAATAATAAAAAAATGGCTGCCTGTAAAGTCGGTTTTACGGGCGAAGATTTTACGTGACAACGGTAGAATATTTATTGATATGAATATAATTAAATTGCACAATAGGAACAAGGAATTGAATGAAAATAAGAATTGCACAAATTTTAACTATAGAAATATATTTTGTTTACTAAAACATTGTACATGTAAACTTAAACTTAACTAATTCCTATTTGAGTGATTTTGTTGAGGATAGGACGATGATAGGAGAAATATGAAATGAAAGGAAGTGTTTCTGCTGTAATGTGTCTTGCGAAAGTCAAGTCGATAGTTGTTCCTTTTAACGTAGTTGACTTAGAAACGTTTGATACGCAATCAAGATTATACGTATTTTTCATGAATTTAAGAAACGAGTTGTCAGGCTTTACGTTTTTGTTAAAATCACCACACAGAAGAATCGGTATACTAGAATCAACTTGCACGAACGGTGGCACGTACTGGCTGTTGTGAATGTACGGACCGAGTCCTTGCCATAGTAACATTCCAATATCCTGCATACTAGCTCCTGGATGAATATATACAGCACCGAGTATAAACTTGAAGCTAGTATTAGCGGCGAAGCAAGTAACTTCAGTCATGCACATGTCACCCTTGGTTTTAATGACACGAGTTACGTCTGTAATCGCAACTTGGAACACTTCCGCCGTAGATGTCGATGATAATTTACGATAGATCGCCACTCCACCAGCCGCGTTGGTATTTGAAAATCAAAACACTTATTCAGATCGAAGGTTCAAATTTTTGCTAAATAAATTTGAAATTAAATAAAATTTGTAATTGTAAATGATGAAGTTGAAAATTAAAACATTTTCTTAAATTAGATGTTAAAATTCTTGCTCAACACAGTTTAAATAAAGTTTTCTTATATCTGCCACTTTTTCTTAATATTTGTAATTTTAAAGAATCAATTCGAAAATCAAAACATTTATTCAGATCGAATGTTCAAATTTTTGCTAAATAAATTTGAAACTATTTAAAATTTGTAAAATAATAATTAATTAATTAATTAATTTTAAACTAATAATTTACTTAACACTATCAACATTTATCAATAGTATGACATAACCTATAAACTCAGTTTCTCAACTTTTGTGTCAATCTAACAATTAATCAATCAATCATAGTTTACGATAATGAAATATCAGTGTACAATTATTTACCTTTATTGTTGTAGTTGTTGTAAATGACGAATCTAAGCACTCCACATTTTCACTACAGACACAGCTGACGATACTTTAACCACACGTGTGAACTTGTATTATGACGCTTTCTTGTTTTTCCAACGCCAAGAACGTTCGAGAAAGACAAAGACAGAGACAAGCATGCGCCGATTCAATGCGCCTAATTCTCTAGCGCTGCGCGCGCAGCTGCGCGCGCAGCACTATCGTTCGATGACTCATCGTAACGTTACCGGGCGTTACACTTTTTCACAAGTGACTCCCAGCCGCAACCTAATTTAAGACGTTGTCACGTCAATAAACAATATTTCCAGGGCTAAATTTCTTGTGTAGATTTTTATTTTCAAGCTTTCGAACTCAAGGTAATAAGACCAACTCCAAATAAATAAATAGTGTGTGACGTTTCGGTAACAGCATTGTTACCATCTTCAGACAAAAGTAGTGAATGATCATACTGAAAGTACTCTATAATCCAAATTGTGCCTTATCATTAAGCTTTCGAACTTGTCAGCCCTTCAACAGGAGTATAAAATTAACAAATTAATGATATATATTTTAATACAAATTGTTATTTACATATTTCAAATACTTATGTTATTGAGACAGAAATATATTACAACATTTAAGAAACACATATTTTGAAAATATATGCATCATACATACCCGCAGGTTGAACGATATCTCGAGACTTCAAACTGAATTTAATAAATTCGTGAACTATTTGAATATAGAAGACTGCCTACATCTATGGAATAGTATTTGTCCATATTGTTTCGTATGTTTTTTTAATTGAAAATCTATTTATGGATTTCTTTATAATTTATACATTTTTCATTTCATAGCACATTTGAAATAGGTAAATAATTTATAAGATATAAATAAAAATTATATAAAAGGGCGTACCTGGATCTGTAAAGAAAAAAAAAATTATCAAACTATTTCGAGAGATTGCTCCCTCTTTATCAATTTATTGTACAGTAAATTTAATTCACAAATTCTTTTAGATCACATGAAAACAAATTTTTCATTGGCCAAAAATAATTATTGATAATAATATATTAAAAAATTAAAAAGAATAAAATAAAAATATTATGAAAATTAATCTAGATACGCCCTTTTATATAATCTTAATTGATTGATCGCCTTTTGACTCGAAATATAAATAATAGTTTAAAAAATTTAGATTCATTTCGTTTATATATTTGCTACAAAAGAAGAGTTGGCATTACCTGAAGCTTGAGAAGTAATTAATAAAAATAGGAAACTCATTTTCGGAGTTTTCGCTTTATAGTAATTTAAATTGTTTTGAAAATAGAGCAATCTATAGATTAGATAATAAAAAGGCATATATTGGATTTAATAAAATATTTATTTTGCCAATATTTCGGCTGGCTGAACGCCAACATTTATCGAGGCATTACATCTTTGTATACACAAACTGTGTATACAATGCGGCGCTGAGTTTGTGTATACAAAGATGTAATGCCTCGATAAAGGTTGGCGTTCAGCCAGCCGAAATATTGGCAAAATAAATATTTTATTAAATCCAATATATGCCTTTTTATTATCTAAGTAATTTAAATTGCAGAGGATTCTTTCGTTAATAATTCAAATCAATAGGTATGTGAACGGTTGTCTGGGAGTACTTACTGATTGCGCAGGTGCCGGCGCCTACAGTCTCCGTCATGCCGTATCCCTGCAAGATGTCCACTCCCATGATGGCCGAGACGAACTCCTCGGTGTTCTGGGACAGAGGAGCGGACCCTGCCAGCATCACCCGTACCTCTCCGCCAGTAGCTGCCGGACCTGTCGGAATATCAGACTGCGACACACATTGTCTGTTAGCTTTGTAGCAATTACAGTCTGAATGCCATCTATAGAATTCTGTATATACTCAATCTAATGAAAACTTTGGTAAGTTTAGAGCTATTTGTACACAGATTTATAAATCACTACTAATTCATCGTGTAAGATGTATTAAAGATATATATGTAAATAATTCTAATATAGCACAATAGTCTGATAGACTTCGTGCTTCTGCAATAATAAAATAAAATTTAAAAAAATCTATAGAATTTATTGTACTTTTTTAAATTATCCCTAGTACACGTGGTACAGGCCATAATAATCATTGTGGGTAGAAGTTGGCGACTGCTTTTACTATAAGTGCATCACATGTCTACACACGTGAAAAGCAGTTCGACTTTGTACTTACAAATATGCCAGAGCCCTGTTTAGTTACTTGCACTCTCATTGCAAGAATCGAGGGCCATTGGAGTGTTTTTTTTTTTTTTCAATTATAAAAAAGTGTTCAATGCGGGATTCGATCCAGGGTCGTAGCGGTCGAAAACCAACGGTTCAGACCACCCTTCCACCGATACTCCATTGTACATTTGTTTATACAAATGGGTCGTTTTGTGTTTCTATACTTCTGTAGTCCTAGATTCTTATGCCCATTGATAATCTGAAAATACCTCTAATATACCTTCCTTATAAAATGTTGACAATATAGGTAAACATATCTCCAAAGCAATAGTAGAACGGTCTGGAGAATAATTTGGCAAAACTATTGAGAAGGTTCATCACTGATGAGCCAAGCCCTCTCATAGACTCTAAACTCATGAACACAAGGAAGCTGCATCTTTTAGTATGCATAACGAGATTTAGACAATATCTCCGAATATATTTGATACACAGTGACCTTTATTGAAGACACGCGAGATAACAAAGTTTGAAAAAAATGCCTCTCTCCCCTTAAAAAAAAAAAAAAAAAAAACAGAAAACAAACGACAGGCGACGACGTTCTACTTGTTTTGTCCATAAGTGTCATGTATTAAATTATCGCAGTACGGTTTGCTGGACGCTAGGATATTTTATATGTAATAGTTTGCCTCCGGTGTATGTGTGCGCATACAGCAGGATGGTATTCACATGTAGGTTTATAGATATGCACAAATATGGACATATTTATAAAAAAAATTATAACTATTATAGACGCCTATGATCCTTTTAAACATTAGAATTTTCTACTGCCCTTACTGCAATGAAAGAGCAGGAGAAATTGTGTGCGCATACAGCAGGATGGTATTCACATGTAGGTTTATAGATATGCACAAATATGGACATACTAGCCGAGTGACCCGGGCAACGCCCCGGGTTTACCCGAAGGACCCGCAGGTGAGAAACTATAGAAGAAAAATTTTAACAAATCAGAAAATGAAATTGCAAACAACAGAACTACACTTCTTTAAGGACATGAGAGCACATGCACTGTATCACCATACGTGTACCATTTTCAAAGACCCTGCTTAGGATTAAAACTTCTCAGAAGCATAACAATAGTACCAACCTAGAGGTTAACTGGTGTGGATGCATTCCTCTGGGAGTAAGACTATTGAGAAATTCAGTAGGGAGTTATTTTGCTTCTCCGCATTCTAACACTCCAACTGTTAACACTGTGGAAACACTGACTCATGTTTGGTAAGCAATTTCAGGGAAGAAACTATAGACATTGGATTAAATAAATTATTAATTAAATTGCATTAAATAAAAATTATTAGATTTAAATAAATATTATTAGAGTGAAAAAAAAAGAAAAAATTAACAAATTAGAAAATAAAATTTCGAAAAATACAACTATATTGCAGATAAGATAAGAGGACCTTATTAAAAAATAAATAAACAAACTGTAATTCGACACTTTCGATAATTCGACACTTTCAATAATTCGACCATTTTAAAAATCAAATTTACAAGGTTGATTGTTGTTTAAATACAACTTTGATTTTGCATGCATAAACACAGGCTCTTGTAGCAAGAACCCAAATATTATTTATAGTCATAGCAAAAGCCAACTTTAGTGAAAACTGATGCCTCTTCAGAATGAATGGAAGACTGAAATCTGAAGGAGCAGAAGATATGGGTCATCTTTACATGTATGCTATCCAATGTTCGCACACTTGAAAAAGCCACATATAAAGTTGTCCGTGCGTAAACACAGGCTCTTGTAGCCAAGGTTTGGCCTTGAGCCTTATTTATAGTCATAGCAAAAGCCAACCTTAGTGAAAACTAACGCCTCTCTAGAATGAAGCGAAGGTTGGTATCCGAAGGGGCCAAAGATATTTCAGACACTATACAGTGTGTTCAACTTTGGGCACTGTCAGTATATGTGCTTCAAGGACATGAGAGCACATGCGCTGAAACACCATACGTGTTCCATCGCAAAGATCCTAAAGGCATTGGTGAAAGTATAAATAAATATTTTGGAAATGAAAAAAAAATACATATATATATAAGAAAATAAATTGAAATAAAAATTTACAAACTATATTTCAGAGTGGATACATATTTGAAAGGAAAAAAAAAAGAAAATTGCAAACAACAAAACTATATTACAATATGACATGAAAACTAACGCCTCTCTAGAATGAAGCGAAGGTTGGTATCCGAAGGGGCCAAAGATATTTCAGACACTATACAGTGTGTTCAACTTTGGGCACTGTCAGTATATGTGCTTCAAGGACATGAGAGCACATGCGCTGAAACACCATACGCGTTCCATCGCAAAGATCCTAAAGGCATTGGTGAAAGTATAAATGACCCATATCTTCTGCTCCTTCAGATTTCAGTCTTCCATTCATTCTGAAGAGGCATCAGTTTTCACTAAAGTTGGCTTTTGCTATGACTATAAATAATATTTGGGTTCTTGCTACTAGAGCCTGTGTTTATGCATGCAAAAGCAAAGTTGTATTTAAACAACAATCAACCTTGTAAATTTGATTTTTAAAATGGTCGAATTATCGAAAGTGTCGAATTATCGAAAGTGTCGAATTATCGAGTGTCGAATTACAGTTTGTTTATGTATTTTTTAATAAGGTCCTCTTATCTTATCTGCAATATAGTTGTATTTTTCGAAATTTTATTTTCTAATTTGTTAATTTCTTTCTTTTTTTTTTTCACTCTAATAATATTTATTTAAATCTAATAATTTTTATTTAATGCAATTTAATTAATAATTTATTTAATCCAATGTCTATAGTTTCTTCCCTGAAATTGCTTACCAAACATGAGTCAGTGTTTCCACAGTGTTAACAGTTGGAGTGTTAGAATGCGGAGAAGCAAAATAACTCCCTACTGAATTTCTCAATAGTCTCACTCCCAGAGGAATGCATCCACACCAGTTAACCTCTAGGTTGGTACTATTGTTATGCTTCTGAGAAGTTTTTAATCCTAAGCAGGGTCTTTGAAAATGGTACACGTATGGTGATACAGTGCATGTGCTCTCATGTCCTTAAAGTAGTGTAGTTCTGTTGTTTGCAATTTCATTTTCTGATTTGTTAAAATTTTTCTTCTATAGTTTCTCACCTGCGGGTCCTTCGGGTAAACCCGGGGCGTTGCCCGGGTCACTCGGCTAGTATGTATATAAAAAAGCAAAGCCCAATTCTAAACCCAAATATTTTTTTTATGAGAAGAACATCAACATATTGCATGATTACGGCAGTCCATAGCTTCCCTGACAAAAATTCACCAAGAAAGTTAAATATTCCAAAATTTTTCTGTGTGTAAATTGCTAAATATGTAAAAAACATGTATACAAAAAAAGCAAAGCCCAATTCCAAACCCAAATATTTTTTTTATAAGAACATCAACATAATGCATGATTACGGCAGTCCATAGCTTCCCTGACAAAAATTCACCAAAAAAGTTAAATATTCCAAAAATATTTCTGTGTATATATTGCTAAATGTGTAAATAACATGTATATAAAAAAGCAAAGCTTAATTTTAAATTTCATTATCCTTTCCACAGGAAAAGCATCAAAATACTGCATAAGTACGGCACTTTTGCAGCCACATGATTACGGCAGTCCATAGCTTCCCTGACAAAAATTCACCAAGAAAGTTAAATATTCCAAAATTTTTCTGTGTGTAAATTGCTAAATATGTAAAAAACATGTATACAAAAAAGCAAAGCCCAATTCCAAACCCAAATATTTTTTTTATGAGAAGAACATCAACATAATGCATGATTACGGCAGTCCATAGCTTCCCTGACAAAAATTCACCAAAAAAGTTAAATATTCCAAAAATATTTCTGTGTATATATTGCTAAATGTGTAAATAACATGTATATAAAAAAGCAAAGCTTAATTTTAAATTTCATTATCCTTTCCACAGGAAAAGCATCAAAATACTGCATAAGTACGGCACTTTTGCAGCCGCATGATTACGGCAGTCCATAGCTTCCCTGACAAAAATTCACCAAGAAAGTTAAATATTCCAAAATTTTTCTGTGTGTAAATTGCTAAATATGTAAAAAACATGTATACAAAAAAGCAAAGCCCAATTCCAAACCCAAATATTTTTTTTATGAGAAGAACATCAACATAATGCATGATTACGGCAGTCCATAGCTTCCCTGACAAAAATTCACCAAAAAAGTTAAATATTCCAAAAATATTTCTGTGTATATATTGCTAAATGTGTAAATAACATGTATATAAAAAAGCAAAGCTTAATTTTAAATTTCATTATCCTTTCCACAGGAAAAGCATCAAAATACTGCATAAGTACGGCACTTTTGCAGCCGCATGATTACGGCAGTCCATAGCTTCCCTGACAAAAATTCACCAAGAAAGTTAAATATTCCAAAATTTTTTCTGTGTGTAAATTGCTAAATATGTAAAAAACATGTATACAAAAAAGCAAAGCCCAATTCCAAACCCAAATATTTTTTTTATGAGAAGAACATCAACATAATGCATGATTACGGCAGTCCATAGCTTCCCTGACAAAATTCACCAAAAAAGTTAAATATTCCAAAAATATTTCTGTGTATATATTGCTAAATGTGTAAATAACATGTATATAAAAAAGCAAAGCTTAATTTTAAATTTCATTATCCTTTTCACAGGAAAAGCATCAAAATACTGCATAAGTACGGCACTTTTGCAGCCCCCCTGACAAAAATTCACTAAAAGAGGTAAGTATTCAAAAAAATATTTTGGTATATATATTGCTAAATGTGTAACAAACATGTATATAAAAAAGCAAAGCTTAATTCTAAGTTCTAATATTTTTTTATAAGAAAAGCTACAAAAGCAAATAGGGAGAAGTGAAGCCATTTAGCCATTTTCAAAATCTGATTGTGAAAGAGTAAAAAAATGAGTAAATAAGAGCAAATATAAAGAAAAAGTATTGCTAAATGTGTAATAAACATGTATATAAAAAAGCAAAGCTTAATTCTAAGTTTTAATATAAAGAAGAAATAAGACACAAAAATGGAGCTAAATTCAAATGAAAAACTATAACAAATTAATAAAAAAAAATAAGACCTAATCCAAATGCCACCATCATCAGACAAAAGAAAAAATGAGATTTTATTCTTTAGTTCATTTATTCTTCTGTCTGATGCTGTTGCTGAAACGTCACACACTATTAAATTATTTGGATTAGGTCTTATTAATGAGAAAAAAAAAGATGCCAAAGAGAGATGAAAAGATGCCCAAAAAGATAACCAGATACAAAAATTGTGCTAAATTCAAATGAAAAACTAAAACAAACACTTATAAAAGATAATTATTATAGAATAAAAGTAATAATTCAATCTACAATTCGAAAAATTTATATATTTAAATGAAAAACTATAACAAAGTACTTACATAATCAAATGAATCAGAAATATATATTATTTCAAAACACATTTTTACGCATTTCAAAACAAATGAATTGATGATGATAAATGCAAAAAATCTACGATTGTAAAATATATTAAATTAAAAAATAAAAATAACTGTTAACATTAGGAAAATAAAAACAGGCCTATCATACGAAGAAAAAAATAACGAAAATTTTTGTATATAGATTGTTATGTGTAGTTCAGAATCTTCGGAGGAGATAGCTCAGGACTTTACAATGGAAAACTCTGTTACGGTATTATCTATATAGATTTATAAAAATTTTATAACTATTATAGACGCCTATGATCCTTTTAAACATTAGAATTTTCTACTGCCCTTACTGCAATGAAAGAGCAGGAGAAATTGTATAATTTTTAAAAGAATCATACGCGTCTATAATAGTTTCGAATTTTCATAACAGATGACACGCGCTAATGCATCATAATATAAATGGACATAGGTATGATACTATAGAGGGAGAGAGAAGGAACAAAAAAAAAGATTAAAGAGATGACAAAGATATTTTCTGACCATGACCAATAGAAAATATCATATAAGGTAAGATACAAGGTTCTGTTGTAAGATCGAAAACTGCAATATAAATCAACATGATTTGCGGAAGAGAATTCCTCGAGGCATTTAAATGTATATGTCCTACTTTACCCTCTACATAGTTCCCTTCCTAACTAAATTATCAATAATTCAACCAAAGTTACAGCTATATAAGCAAAATTTATTAATACAATAACACAAAACAATAACGCGCCATCTATACATATATGCATATATCTATAAGCTTATGTCCATAGTTTTCTTGAAAACCATTTCTGATATTCCATCCTTCAGTGCTGCATATATAAGCAGAATCGTCCAATACAGTATTAGAGCTCTGAGAAGCGGTCTGGTGGATTAAATTGGCGAAACCGCTGGGAGGGTTCACCACTGATGAGCCAAGCCCTCCCAATATATGTTTTCATTGCAGTAAGGGCAGTAGAAGTTTGTATTATGTATAAAAGAAACATTCGTGCTTTTAAATCCTTTCATTTTATAAGTATTATTACAATATTAGAGCTGTAGGGTAGATTCAGCTAGCAAACCTGCTGAGAAGGTTCACCATTGATGGCCTTCCAGTATTGCACTAAGTATATGAGAAATCTGCTTTGTTTGCGAAATGATTTGTACTACATATTTTCAATTCTCATATTTTTGCGCAGGTGACCTAATGTACTGGGACAAAACATCCGACTTTTGACGTTTATTCAAAGACTAATGGTTTTAGGGAGAGCATCTTCTAACTAAATGTCTTAAATAATCTTCAAGGACAAAAAGTATGCAAATTCAACGAAACGAAAGTATGGAAAATAAGTATACATGAAAGTTAAAAAGAATAAATAAGTTGTAAAAAGTTACAATTAAGTCTATGAGAAAAGATGTAGCGAAAACAAGTGAATTTGAAAAGTGACACATTAGCAACAGACTCCAGCAGCGCTCCTCTCTCCTAACAATATAGGTATATGAAGTTGTATATTTTAAAGGAATGTAGCGCAATTCGAAGGTAAAATATACCCAATAACGAAGCACATTTTGAATACAATCAAGAAAAACCTTTTTTATAAAAATAAACGTAATATTTCAGACCGAATTTCTCTTTTCAAACAATTGCTCACGAGGTGGATTTAGCGTCTCCTTAGTGCTGCCAAGGTGGACTGTTTGTGATTTTCTAGGACCAGATTTTGAGAATGATGAGTAGTATCGGGAGGATTTCTATAAGAGAATCAACAAAAAAAAAAAAAGAGAAATAGTACTCAAGACTACATAAAATTCATGAAATACGATTCTAAAAGACTCATCAACAGTTCACATCGGCAGCACTACGGATGCCCGCATCTACCTTGTGAGGATCTGTTTAAAAGAGAGTGACGTTCAGATTTTCGAAAAATTACGTTTATTTTTTAAAATAAAGTTGTTTTATTGAATCCAAAATACGCCCCGTTATTGGAATATACAAGTATCGTATGTTCCATCGAGTTGGAAATTGCTGAAAAATATTTCAAATACTTAATCAAGTACTCCACAAAAATTATTTTCTTATCTATTAGCATTTGCAAGCCTTCGAGTTACTCTTCTACAGGCGTTTCTCACAAGTTTGAACATTTCAAAATAAAAGCAATATTCAAAGCAAGTCTGATAGACTCGATTCCAGTGACGCATAAGGGTTTTTTACAAATATTTATTTTTAAATGTTTATACTAGGAAGAAACGCCTGTAGAAGAGTTCTTTATCTCAAAAGCTTACCATTGATAAAAAATTTGAGAATAATTTTTCTGCGGAGTACTTGATTGATTATTTGGTGATGTGTCTGTATATTTAGAGAACATGAGAGGCCAGCACTGTAAAGGAACAATCAACGTACTAGTCCAGCAGGGGTGTGTCGAATCCCTTCCTCCACCACCGGAGCTTGTAGTCAACAGCTGTATTGAACATGGCTTGGACCAGCGGACCCTTGGACTTCACTTGAGACATAATGGCCTTGTTGATTCTGTCCAGTGTCAGCTGTCACACCACTTGCTAGCCGAGTTCTATCATGACGGGACGGCGGACTTACCGGGACCTGGGAGATGAAACGTGGCTGAATGAGGTCCAGATCGCCCTTGCAGCCGCGCATCAATCCTGGACTCTACCCAGGGCAGTGAGAAGCTGTGACATAGAGACCTGAGTCCCAGGACCTACCTGCCGGGTGAGGGTCAGTGGGGAGGAATATCCGATGGGGACCCCGGTCCAGATACACAGGGTCTCTGAACCAAACAGAGCCAGTGTCAAATACGGACGACGTACTGTCCACCAAATTGTCCTAGTTCCCATAAAACTAGCTCATCACGAATATTAAAATGGTATTGACAATACGCGATTATGCAAAAGAATGCTGCTAGTCTGTTAGCAATGTATATAAACTGAACTTTTTTATGAATATTGTGTCTTTTTAAGAATAATGAAAATGCAATGATACGTAACTCTTTATTTAGAGTTGGCTCGGAAAAATTGTTTATATTTAAGGGAATTAGAAACATTTATTTACATCTTTTGTTTTTAAACATCATTTTCGCCCAAATATTGATACAAAGAATTATTTTACTGAATTTTGAATTGAAATAAACATATCCCTGGAAGCCTAATATTTCCATTTATATTGTAAGAACATAAAACATGTTAATACACGTAGATGCATTTAGACCTTTTTGCACAAAAAAACACATAGTAAAATAAGAGAAGCATCCTTACAAGGTAACACAATTCCGAATATAAATAAATACATTATACGTAACATTTAGCAACATCGTTGTTACTGAAAAACATTCAGATTTTTAACGCCTTGCTAAATGTTTCAAATTCTGTTTACTCCTAATGAGGACAAAAGATTTTTGTCGAAACGTCGAGGTAATAAAAAGATTTACTGACCGAAGTATCTTTATTTCCAAGAAATATGAATACCGGGCAGGCAGCCTCTATCTTTACGATGAAAGACATTCAGTTCTTTAGAAATCTGAAGATGGTGTCAACGGTCTCACCGAAACGTCGCAAATACTTTATTTATTTATATTATAATTATTACCTGGGATGAGACTATTATTCAGAATCTAAAATTGAGTCAGAGGCTCCATTGGATTTCTTGAAGTCGCTAGAAGTAAACTTATACAAAAATTGGTAATCATCTACAATAAAGTAATTCGTTGATTTGAAAAAGTGCTCCACGCTTGCGGGTTTTGATTCTGTTGACCGAGAATCTCATACTACCTGTCTATCTACCATCTCTATAACGGGGCTTTGGCCCATTTGTAAGTGCAAAAATCGAACTGCTTTTCACATGTGTGGTGCACTTACAGTAAAAGCAGTCGCCTACTTCTACCAAACATGAATGTTACGGCCTGTACCACGTGTACTAGGGATAAGCAAAAAAATCCCTATAACACAATTTTAGTCTCAGTGAGGCAGACACCTACCGACTCCGAGCTCGAAGATGTGGGCAAGAGGCAAGTAGGCAGCGTAGGCAGTGTTCCTGGACACATACAGGGTCAGTATGTGATAACGTCATAGCAAGAATATTCACAAAATAGAATGCATAAACATCTCGTTTATTATTAGCCCCGTTATAATAGAAAAAGAATTGTTTAGAACAAGATGAAACAGAGTTCTTTGTGATGGCCCATCTCCGGATGGTAATCCTTTTAGATGGTTATAAACTAATATTGGAATATAGTTAAACTATTTAACATTGAAATAACAGCTACTATATATTAAAAATATATATGAAAAATAAACACTTCGGCCAGTTAGAGTTTTTTATTTTCTCAACGTTTCGACAAAAATCTTTTGTCTTCGTCAGGAGAAGTAAATAAAAATAAAGCATTTGGCAAGGCGTTAAAAATTGTTCCCTTGCCAAATGCTTTATTTTTATTTACTTCTCCTGACGAAGACAAAAGAATTGTGTCGAAACGTTGAGAAAATGAAAAACTCCAACTGGCCGAAGTGTATATTTTTCATATAAATATGAATGCCGGCCAGGCAGTATTGCCCCAAATCTGTCCGAGGGAGAGTCATATCGACATGTTTTCTTAATATGTATAAAAACGATAAATAAATAAACGCTTTGCAGACAGTTTAGCTTTCCTTTATAAAAGAAAATCTTTTAAAAAATTATCCAATATATTAACCAATAAGAGCTTCTCTTTAAATTCCAACTTACTCAATGGCGAAGTCAAGTTGCTTCTCATAAATGTAGATGACCGACGTGAGGTGGATGTTGTTCAGGGCAATGGCTGTCCCACACACACAATCTTATTTACATATATACCCACGTGTTAACGAGTTAGTTACAGATATTTTACATGATGTCTTAATAGTTAACTATACCACGGGAAGAAAGGTTAGTGAAAATGAGTAAAATAAGGTAAAAAATACTGATTAAACATCTACAATAGCGTTCTTTATTATATTTATACTTTATTATTAATATATATATGGATATACACTCAAGAACAAAACTTAAGGAAGTTGTACCCTTTAGCAGCTATATCGGGATTCGGATATTAACTCTGAAAGCTATTAGATACACCTTTATAAATTACATCCTCTCTAAATACTATTTATATCGCTTCTCGACCTTTTGGCTAAGATTAAGGTGAGGTAGTCTAAATATTATTTTAATTATCAAATATTCTCTCTGTTTTCACATTTCTACAGTCTGATAGCGTTTGGTTAAAATTCCATAGGTTTTGTTGAGGAAATATTTTTAAAAATCCATCTTAAACGATATTCTTCATAGTTACAGTAATCTGTTAGAATATGAAATGTTTCTCACTCTTTATTTTCAAACTTTCATTTTTCATTTTAAAATTTTTATATCTTACACTACTGGAAAAACATTCTATCACTTTCGAACTATGTTAATCCGGTTTAACTTAAGCAGACAGCCTTTCATTGAATGATCATTTTAATCTAGGCTGAGATGGTCTGATTTGTATTAGAAGGTGTGAAAAGGTCAAGTTCTATTGAAAGGTGATGAATGCCGTTACAAGTTGTATAAGCCAAACAGAATGACAGACTGACACAGGCTGCATATTAAACTGGCGAAAATTTTGATATGATTCGCGATATTGACAAATCCTCCAAAATATATTTCCAATCAATAATATAAAGTCTGTATAAATTATTTTTAATTATAAAATACATTTAGCAATAAAATGTGTTTAATATTGATTGGGTGTGTGTATATTTATTTCTATTTTACATATTACTAGATAATCAAGATGTACGCCTAACATATAATCTCTATCTATGATTCAAGATAAAATTGTGAAAAGCGTTTAAAAACTACAAATATTTTCTTACAATTATTTTTATTTAAAACTGCAAGATTTCAAGTGATAATCGCTCTTCAACGGACTTAATTAAAACAATGGACTGTTTCTTACAGAACTATTATCACTTGAAAGCTTGCAATTTTAAATAAGAAGAAATTCATTATGAGAAGTTATTTGTAGTTTTTTAACATATAATCTGTTGAAACTATATCCACCACGCGACGTTGTCTCAAGTGTCGCGAAGTGTCACCTTTAGGCGTGCCGGTGGTGCCGCTGGTGTACATGATGACAGTGAGATCAGATGACTGGGATACTGGGTGGTCCTCGATGTCTGGATATCACACGCTGTGAGTACAGTGGGACATGTCATAGGGGACGCGACTCACTTTTCTTGGATTGCTTCCCTAGTTTCTTCAGGTGGGAGTAGGAGATGACCGAGACGTCGCTTGGGAAGCCGCTGGTGTCGACGATTTTGTTGTGGTCCTCGTAGTAGATGATACACTTGACCCGAGGAGCATTTGGCACCAGGTTCTGGAGACACAGATTCCATGTTGATAAAAGGTGGAGTACTAATTGCCCAATTTTCATGGAAAAAGTGTTTGTAATTCTAAAAAAAGTGCATTTTTTAAAAAGCATCTAAAATTATTTGCGAAAATGTTTTTTTTTTAATACAGTAGAACCTCCATGAGAGGACACCTCTTTAGAAAGTACAATTTTTATTTTCAAAATTACCCTTTTTACTATTTAGCAATTTTCTGGTAAAAAGATACCTAAGGTAAGGATACTTAGGCTCTGCAATTAGGTGTCCTTTACAGGGAGGTTCTACTGTATATAGCTTTTGCACTTTTACAACAACATTTTGTATATTTTAGCAAATATAATTTACACTTTAATGACAACATTTTGTAGTTTAGTATATCTAACATTTTATATATCTTAATGATATTAGTTTACAGTTTAAAAGCAACATATTTTTATTTCTAATAACTTTAACCTAAAATATTTAATTTTGCTCTGTTAAACTTTGTTATTTTAATATAACAAAGTGTAACAGCAAAATTACATTATTTTAAAGTTTTAATAATTTATAAATTATATTTTTAAAAAAGAAAATAGCGGAAATAAGGTACAAAAAGTTAGATCCTACAGAATAAGGTGCAAAAAGGGTTCAAACCTTTCAAACCAAGATAAAATTAAATGATGCTTCAGACATTTTGCAGCATACAGTTTTACAAATTGGTTATAAATGAAAGTACTGTACCAATAAACCCGCCCATTCCATATTACAATCTAGTCAGAAATATTTTTACTTAAGAGAGGTAACCTGTTGTCAACATCCAAACTATTGGAAAAGTAAAATTCTCTGTAATACATATCCCTATATATATAAAAGTCAGTGTATGTATGTGTGTTTGTTCCTATGTCGGCTATACACGTCCACAATACGTAACTAATCTGACTGAAATTTTAACAGTATATAGAGTAGAATCTGAAAAAAACTTATAGTGAAAATTTCAGGTCTCTATTCCGAATATTCGTCGAGTTATTTGCAAATTGCGTTGCAAATTTGCCCTTTCGCTCGCAAGCAGCGCCTCTAGCGGTGAAGATGGGAGGTAATATCAGCTGACCTAATGTACATGTAAAAAGGGGTTTTAACAGGACATAGAGAAAAATATGGAAGAGATATTTGTCGCATTTTTGCCAAGAAAAATTGAAATTGACAGGTTTCGGGCAGAAAAGGTTGTTGTTGTTTTTTTTTTTGTCAGAAAATGATGATGATAATATTGCTGTATCATCATTTGATTATCAGATACAAAATTATATCGGGAAAAATTCCAAAAAGCAGAGACCACGGGTGAAGCCAGTTAATTTTTAGTATTCAGGAACAAGATTCTAACAGAAAAAAATTCATTCGAGCAGAAGACACAAAGTCAGATCATCTCTCTATAAAAATATTGCTTCTTAGACACAAATTTGGAGCGGGACGTTTCACAAGAGTGACATCCACGTCGCCAATTTATAATTGTAACGAATAGTATTTGAATAAAACATTTAATCGGGTAAAACCCGGGCGTTGCCCGGGTCATTCGGCTAGTAAATGATAAACAAAACAGCATCCGAGGGTGAGTTTCTTGTTTTATTGTATATTCATCTCAAGCTTTCAGGTATCACAAAACCTTTCATAGAAATATATGATAAAATACTCCTGTATATTCCTGTGTAGAAGTGTTCGTATCACCCTAGCTTGGAAAAATATAAAATAAAATAAGAAACATCCTCGGAAGCCGTTTTGTTTATTATTTTAAGAAAAAGGCATCTACTTATCGTGCAACTGAAAGTTGCTGATGGCTTGCGCCATCTATCGGAATAAATATCAACTATTCTCGTTGATACTACCCGTTTCATGATTTTTCAGGATGCTTTAATGACCAATTTTTTTGGGCGTTGAGGTACAGCTTGCACCACGCTGATGAGGGCCAACAGCCCGAAACGCGTCCGTGGTTAGCTTTTCTTGATTAATCAAGAATGGGTATTTGGCCAATTCTGGAATAATTAAACATCAACGAGAATAGTTGATATTTATTCCGATAGATGGCGCAAGCCATCAGCAACTTTCAGTTGCACTATAAGTAGATGCCTTTTTCTTAATTTATGCACCTTATCCCTGTACAATATCACATTTGTACTATTTTTTCACGTTTTGTTTATTGTTTATACAACTAAATCAATGGCTCCTCTTTTTTTCCTCACATCGGCCGTCAGTTATATTGAAATCTGTCAAATTCATCTATTTCGAAGCGTTCTTTCTAATCATCTGATCGTTAAACTGGATGTTCCTGATTGCTTACTACCAACTATCCAAACAAAAATAAATAAATTTAGATGAACATGGGTAAAAATGTAGAAATTTTGCAGTTAGGATATTGAAAACTTATCTTTGAATGATTTCATTTTTCTAATTATATTTTATGAGGGCCTCTCTCATTAGTGGTGAACGTTCTCTTGAAGCTGTTTTGCCACTTTAATCTACCAGGGCCGCTCTATCATTGTATTGGGCTGTTTTGATTGATTGGCAAGAATTTTTGATGAATGTATTTATAGGGAAAGCATAGACATTAAGAGAGAGATGGTAGGAATAGATTTCAACAAGAAACAACTGCGATAGATGGTTTCAAATTTTAAATACAGATGTTGCACTTACGCCTTAATAATAATTTAATATTTCTTTACTATCGGTTTACAAATATATTTAAAGAAATTTCTCGAAATTTTCACTGAATTTATAGACCAGAACACATACCTAGACACTATTGTTTATTATAATGCATTAGCGCGCCATCTGTTATCAAAATTCGAAACCATTAATTTTTCAATTGCAGTAAGGGCAGTAGAAATTGTTTATTTAAAAAAAATCGTACGCGACTATTGTTTATATAGGAAATCTAAAAGAAAAAATGATTATGTGCTGTCTTACGTTATGCAATAAGAATCAAAAGAATGACAGCTCTGTCTGCCCGATACTCACCCTGAGCTTGGGCAGAAGGTCAGAAGAGGTGAATATGTGCTCGACCTCGGTCTCAGTGAGGCCATGGATCAGGCCTTCGGTTCCCAGGGTGGCGTACAGGGTGCTTACTGTCATCACACAGCTCACCTTGAATCACACAAACTACATTCAGCTCTGGTAGTGGTTCATTAGGCAGTCACTCTTTTGTTAATCTACGAGGTTTGGTCAAAGAATAATACACAATCGTTAAATTTTCTTATTAAAAATTTGGTACGTTACTTTAGAGGTTGGTCTACCTGACCTTTCTTTATCACCAATATTAAAATCACCAGTCTTGAAGCGCTCAATTCATATTTGCAATGTGCTTCTATCACGACTGGGTTTCCATACACAGACTTTAGCTTCGTGTGAATTACAGTGGGTGAAATATCTCTGGACCTAAACAGGAACTCCATCACAGATCGTTGTCGAATTCTTGAGTTTATTTCAAGCTACATAGGTGTCATTAAAGACCACGCCTCATTTTATTAAAACGTGCCTCGTGTTATTAAAACCCACGCCGCGTTTCAGATCAAGCTTCGTTACACATTACGCCAAGTTACAGATCATTCGTCATTTAGGACTACGCCTCGTTACAGATAACGTATATTTAAAAATCACGCCTCATTAAATATCATATGTCATTAAAAGCTACGCCGCGTTTCAGACCAAGCATCGTTGCAGAATACGCCTCATTAAAGACCACGCCTCGTTACAAATCATGCGTCATTAAATACAACGACTCGTTACAGATCACGCTTATTTAAAGATGACGCCTCCTTAAAAATCACGCTTAAATAAAGACCACCTCAAATTGAAGACCTCATCTCATTAAAGATCACACCGCATTGAATACCACATCGTATTAAAAAGAGCACGTTTCATTAAAGACCACCCTTCATTAAAGACCACACCTCATTAAGAGACTACGCTTCAGAATATGCCACATATACTAGATCTCCTTAAAGACCACGCCTCATTAAATATCACATCTCATTAGAGACCACGACTCAATAAAGACTACGCCCAATCAAAGACCACTAGTGTTTGACCTAGAGTCTTGTAGCTGTATCGAGGATTTGTCCTTCCAGGTCTAGGTCAATAGCCCTTGATAACTAACGGAAGTCCTACGTCCTGCACGACCCCTGCTATCACATGCCCAGAGGTCAAGCAATTTCCCTATCTGTTCCCAGAATTTCTTGCGCACTAACTGTCATTAGCACCTTTCTCAAAACTGGCCATTGAGCCAAACTCGCTTTAATTGACACTAGGTAAATTTCTAGCAGTTTTAACCGTAATTATATCGTAAATTTTGGATGGTATTCACACACGCACAGACCTATATAGATAATATATGTGTGTAATGCCTAAATAAGAAGTTAAATACTCGTAAGAATATGAACGACCGACTCCTGGCTAGAATATTTTTGTCGAAATATCAATATGCTTTCAACTCATTTTTACTGAAAACGTACAAGTATCCCGAAAGCATCAACTTTTAATAACAATCCTATAAATGGAAGTATTTCAGAATTTTTATTCGTATTAATGATGATAAGTTACAATGCTAAATGACGCACTTGGACCTGAACAGTTGAAGTTGTTAATAGGCTGTATTCTCTCTCTCTCTCTCTCCTTGGACTTTTATTGATTTCTACGGAGGGATTCTCTCAAAATGGATAGATAATTGCATTAAACATTATTGCTCGATGTCCATTAAATCGTCAATTTAAGGTATACATTTTTACAGTCCTGAGAGCGTCTATGTCCATAGTGTCCTTAATATATTATTTTGCTCTCTATCTGTATAAATGCAGACTGTATAAGAATATCAGCCTAATAAAATGGTAGAGCGGTCTGGAGTTTAAACTGGCGAAAACTTTGAGAGTCTTTACTACTGATACTGCCACAGATACATGGAGTTGACGCTAAAATTCAACAAACAGATGGCCATTCAAGTCAGACAATGGGTATACTGCCACAGAGACCTGTCGTTTGAAGCTACAAATGAACAAACAGATGGCCATTCAAGTCAGACAATGGGTATACTGCCACAGAGACCTGTTTTTTTTTTAAGCTAGAAATGAACAAACAGATCGTCATTCAAGTCAGACAATGGGTATACTGCCACAGAGACCTGTCGTTTGAAGCTATAAATGAACAAACAGATCGCCATTCAAGTCAGACAATGGGTATACTGCCGCAGAGACCTGTCGTTCGAAGCTATAAATGAACAAACAGATCGTCATTCAAGTCAGACAATGGGTATGCTGCCACAGAGACCTGTCGTTTGAAGCTATAAATGAACAAACAGATCGTCATTCAAGTCAGAAAATGGGCATACTGCCACAGAAACCTGTTATCCTGAGTTTGTTGCTAGAAATCAACAAAAAGATTGTCATTTATGTCCTACAATGAGTATACTTCTTCAGAGACCTGCCGTTTGAAGCTAGATATCAACAAACAGGTAACCATTCTAAATAATCAATGGATATGCTGCCACAGAGATCTAATATTCTGAATTTGAAGTTAAATCAACAACAGATCATCATTCAAGTCTGGCAATAGGTATACTGCGGCAGAGACTTGGTGTTTGCAATTATATATCAACAAAAATATAGCCATTAAAGTCAGACAATGTGTATACTGCCTCAGAGATCTGGAGTTTGAATCTAGAAATCAACAAACAGATGGCCATTCTAGATAAACAATGGATATGCTGCCACAGAGATCTAATATCCTGAGTTTGAAGCTATAAATCAACAAACAGATCGTCATTCAACTCGGACAATGCTACCAACCTGGTATTTTGAGCTTGAAACAGGCCAGAGCTGTGAGCAGCCATTCTTGCCGAGTTTCGCTCATAATGGTGACGGGCTGGTTAGCTTTGCAGCCAATTTCCAGCAGCCCGAGCCGCAGCTGTTTCACCTCGTGGTCAGCCTCGCGGTAGCTCTTCCACTCGTAGTCTCCCAGCATCACCTGGACACACACTTGTCCTCACAGCCCGGCACAAAATAGTACACACAGCCTTGAATTGCATCAATTCAGGTGGTGAGACTAAGAAACACGGACCTTATGATAGTTCAACAGAACGCTGATAATGAATTTCTACATCGATCGGAGTAAATATTGTCTAACGTTGATTTAGTTATATATTCCAGAGATAATTAGTCAAAAATAACACGCCTCATTAAATATAACGTGTCATTAAAGACCACGCCGCGTGACAGATCACGCCTCATTAAAGACCACGCTTCGTTACAAATTACACGTCTTTAAAAACCACATACCTCATAAAAGATCGCGCTTAAATAAGCTATATCCGTAACTAAGAAAGACTTTTCCAAGACAAAGGATCTTGTATCAATTAATACATTATATAATAAATTTCTTTATCACAAAAAAACTGCTTTATAACGATATTTTGTCACAAAAACGCTCGATAATTAAACTTGTATGGTTTTTCTTGATTTATCAAGAAATTGGGTTGGCCAGATATAAGCGAACAGGATAAATTAATGTTTAGTTGATTTCTGTTCCACAAGATGGCGCTCTGCCTTCTGAAAAGCACATGTGCTTCTGGTCAGGATATGCCTAGTTTTTTTTTATTATTATTTAAATTTGTGTTGCGAAAAGGTTCAATAATAAAACTATTTAGAAAAAAAGCTTTGAAATGAAACACCCTGTTCTGAAAAGTTCTATAACGAACAATATTTACAGTATTGAATGCAAACTATAACTATATACTGACCCTTTCTATAAGGAAAAACTGTCTATAATATAAATATGGCCTTGCGTCTCCTGTTATAGAGAGTTTCCACTGTGTACCAATAGGAAGTTGTAATGAGAAAGTAGGTTGGGTGAGGTCAGTAGAGCAGCAGAAAGTTCGATAAGGCTTTTTTTCTAACAACGGGCAAAAGTCCAGTAAACATTGTGATTGCAGCAAGAACGGACAATTTTTTTTTCTCTGAATGTTGATATCTACCTGTTACTGTAGATACGCATAACTGAAGAGATATATTGAACCTGTTGAGAAGAGGAGGGTGAGGAAAAAACATAAAAATGGCGATGCATCCCTGAGACTTGTTCTTTCGTTCAACGAAGTACTTAAGAGATGATTTTGAAAGTAAAGGCGCGCCTATTGAATTTTAGACGTAATACTTAGGACATTTGGACTTTTGACATTTGGACGAGCAACACGTTCTTCTTTATAAGGACATGAAGAAGACTGTACCACATGTCGAAATAAAGTAGTACTCCTAAAATCCAATAATCGTCTCTAGTATTTAAAGAATACAATATCAAAATAAAATAGGAAGGTTAATAAAATTGAAATAGTATCACTTTGTAGTACGATGTGATCTAAAATTTAAAACTATCTATACGCAATTTTGAAACTATATTCAAAGAAAATTCTTTTAACGTGAAAATTACAGATTGTATCCATATCAAAACTCTGTGATGAAATATTTAAAATGCTTGTCAAAACAGTGGTCAAAAGTGCCTGAATTTAGTCAAAGGACACCTGTCAGTAGACAAAAGTGCTTGAATTTAGTCAAAATTTACCTGTCGGGGTCAAAAGTGCCTGATTTTAGTCAAAGGACACCTGTCAGTAGACAAAAGTGCTTGAATTTAGTCAAAATTTACCTGTCGGGGTCAAAAGTGCCTGATTTTAGTCAAAGGACACCTGTCAGTAGACAAAAGTGCTTGAATTTAGTCAAAATTTACCTGTCGGGGTCAAAAGTGCCTGATTTTAGTCAAAGGTTACCTGTTGGGATCAAAAGTGCCTGATTTTAGTCAAAGGTTACCTGTCGGGGTCATAAGTGCCTGATTTTAGTCAAAGGTTACCTGTTGGGATCAAAAGTGCCTGATTATAGTCAAAGGTTACCTGTCGGGGTCATAAGTGCCTGATTTTAGTCAAAGGTTACCTGTCGGGGTCATAAGTGCCTGGTTTTAGTCAAAGGTTACCTGTTGGGATCAAAAGTGCCTGATTATAGTCAAAGGTTACCTGTCGGGGTCATAAGTGCCTGATTTTAGTCAAAGGTTACCTGTCGGGGTCATAAGTGCCTGGTTTTAGTCAAAAGTTACCTGTCGATGTCAAAAGTGCCTGATTTTAGTCAGAAGTTACCTTTTGGGTCAAAAGTGCCTGATTTTAGTCAAAATTTACCTGTCAGTAGTCAAAAGGTACCTGTATTCAACCAAAGGTAACCTGTGGTTGGTAAAAACGAATCTGATTTTAGTCAAAATTTCCCTGACAGTGATCAAGAGATAATATCTGTGATTAAACTTTGAATGTCCCTGTGGTAAAAAAAAAAAAAACAATTTCAGTTAAAATCAGTCTGAATGAGGTCGAAATTTACCCGTCCATGAACAACGATGACCTTTAAGTAGTCAAAAGTTGCCTCTCTGTGGATCAAGTTCAGTAGTCAAAAGTTACCTGTCGGTGGCCGGTTTTGCCCACGCCTTCCTCCAGAACGGGTCGCCGTCCCAGCAAGGGTTTGTCGCCGTACTTGGCCACGGCGTGTTCCCACATCTGCCAGTAGGTGGTGAGGGGCTTACTGGGCAGGGCATCTTCATGGGGGATCCTCACAATGGGACTGTGGAGGTCATCAGGGTCCACATGGCGACTCTGTCATGGACAAACAGCTATGTTAGATCATTCTGAATAGCACAATTCTTTAATTATTATACAAATGGAATCCGGATTGGACACCAGCATTAAATTAGTTTCAGCATTGACAAATTGATTAAATGGTTTCAAAGTTTTTAAAGTTTTACTGCACCCTTTTTGCCTATGACCAAACTGTTCTGACAATATTGTCACGTAGAAGAATGCTTCAGACTGACGCAGCAATTTATTTAAGGCACAAGCCCAAACTAAAATTTATAAAATAGAAGCAAGAGAATCAATATAAAAATATACAGAGTAGCAAAATATGTATAAATATCGAAATTAATAATCTATTCATAAAATAAATATTTCGCTACGTAACTCCTTCCTTATGGGAGCTGTGACTCACAGCCTGCAAATCTTGTTGCTACTGACATGAATCTGACGTGCTTCTGTCAAGGACTCACTTTGAGTCTTGGAACTTTGTCCCTAGTATTTTAACGTCCTATTTATTTTGGCGTGAAGAGCGGCTTTGTCGTCGTATCGTCTATAGGGATAAGATCATCTTGGAGGGAAGTCTTGGCTTCAACACGGCGTTGGAATCCTAGAGCCATTAGCTGAAAATGTAGATCACAGCACCCTTTCTGCCTCAAGGTTAAAAACGGTCTAAGTATAAAATCGACTTGACTTCTACATATGTAAATATATCGAGTATCTTCACTTCCTATGCTGTCTCAACCCTTTCTTCGTGCGTCCTGTATAAACGTTTTACAAATCCTTGCATTAACTGGTGAGTCCCCGCTGCCATCGAAGCCAAAATCAAGCCATCTGATTGTCAAAATTGGCTGATGCCAGGACAGCTGCACTTCAATATGTCCATGAGCTAATCGACAAACTCCCCATTTAATCAGCTGAGAGATAAGAAGTGAAGGCCATGACTGCTCCAATCTACAACAAAATCTTATCTTGATAAGTCAGGAGAGATGGGACATAAAACAAAAACTTTTCCTATTTTAGAACACTTCGCAACCTAATTTTGAATGTGTCATTTACCTTCGAATAGATAAATATGAGAAAATGTATATAGACACATTATGTATAAATATATATATAGCACATGTGTATTTGGTCAGGATATGCCTACTTTGTTTTCAATATATATTGTTTTTTCAAATATTATATTAATGATCTTTTAGAAGAAAAAAAAAGATCTGGGGAAGACTATTGAATGGTGTATTTACGGTAAACTATAGTCAAAGTGTTCAAAACATTAAGCTTGAGGGATAAGTCTCTTTCAAATACATTTATTTCAAGCTTTCGGGCACAACCGCCCTTCGACAGGAAAATTATAAGTGTGAGTAGCTAATATATTTTCCTGTCGAAGGGCGGTTGTGCCCGAAAGCTTGAAATAAATGTATTTGAAAGAGACTTATCCCTCAAGCTTAATGTTTTGAACATAATATTATGGGATTGCCTTTTAATAATTATAGTCAAAGTTTTACAAATTAACAGAAATAGAAAATTGAGGCATCTTAAATGTAGATTACCTAACTTAACAAAATGTATGGCCAATTTACATGATTATAAAAAAAAAGAAACAAGCCTAACTCTCTCCCTCTCTCTCTGGCAAAAACAACAATTGATCTTTTTGTCTACACAGCGTCATCTGGACTTCTCCACGGCGGCGTCACAAAGTTCATTTATGAAAAAAATTAAAAAAAGCATTATTCATGAAAATACAATTCACATAAAAAATAAAATGGCAAAAAAGCACAGTGCTTCTGGTCAGGATATGCCTACTTTGTTTTTAATAAATATTAATATGTAATCTTCTTATATATAAAAGTCAGAGTCTGTTGTCTGTTTCGCGATAAACTCAAAAACTACTGAACCAATTGGTACCAAATTTTGCATGTCGCTTTTTATAAACCTGAAGAAAAATTTCGGCTACATTTAAAATATTATTTTTGGGTCTTTATTTTTTCATTTGAATAACTTTTTTTACGCGGAGTAAATACGAGGCGAAGTAACAACACCAGGCCAATTAAGCGACCAATGAGCGTTCTGCATTTTTTTTTTTTTTTTCAAGTTGCTTGCGTACTTTTTTTTTTCTAAATATCTTTTCAAACGAGTGTTACTTTTTTGAATAAAATTGTTGAGTATTGAGAGAGAAATTTATATTACTAAGTTACGGTAAGTGCACACAATGCAATTAAAAAAAAAAAAAACTTCACAAAATTAGTGTTACTGTGTTTAAATAATGGCTTTCGTATTTTTTATTAATTTTTGTTCTGCCATTTTTTTTATATCTTAAAAAAATCGTTTAAAATGAAGTCGCAGTCATTAGCAAACACATATGTCTGCCTAATTTCCATGTGCTCTTTTATTTTTTACAGAAAAAATATTTACATGCCAGTATTTTGGATTCTTTTTTTAATATAAACCTTTTTTTTTCTTATTCTTAATGAGAAGTTGGGCACTTCTCAGTCACTCACTCAACTCAGGCAATTTTAAAGGTTAATGTGCTGGGGCAGGTACCTCGAGGGTTTAGTGGAAAAGCTGCCATCTATTTAAACTATATTGATTTTGAAACAACTAAATGGATTGCAAAAATAATTAAATCAAATACCTAAACACTAATATAATACAATTTTTGCCATAACACGCACTTTTGGCCTGTGGTTTATGTGTTACTTCTGTATTGCTATTCTATGGCACTTCTACTATTTATTATTGATGTAATTTCAGTATGAAGGAAATTGCACTCGGGGGAATTCCTGGCTATCTTATTTTATTCCTTTTTAAATTATTATTTCTCTTTTCACATTAAGTTGACATGTTTGGATTTCACCAAAAGTTTTGTATAAAGTTTCTTCTATATGCCATTTAGAACTGAAGAACCCTTTTCAAAGATCAATCTTCAAATACGTGTCGTTAATAGTATAGTTTAAGTGGCAAATGATTTGCGTTCTTTTAATGTGAGTTGAAGTAATTTTCATAGCCAGGATGAATGCTTATTCTTTTTTGAACATATTTCAATATGAACAAATTGGATTAGCGCGCTATCTGGTATTAGAAATTTGAATTATTTACGACGCGTATTTTTTATTATCCTAATGTATAATTAAACAATGTCATAGAGACAAATGGGGGACAAAGTCTGACTGTCATGTGATGGATAGGCAATCAACAACAGCAGCTCTGTTTACCCATCATGGAGTCTTATGGATGACGCGTATGATTCTTTTAAATAAAATAAAAATGTTTATTCCTCTTATTCATTGAAGTTTAGGGGCAGTAGGATAGTCTTTCATTTGAATAAATTATATGCTTTCATAGTTCAAGTTTCCAATATATAAATTACTACCCCATAGATGTAGGCAATCTACTTATATAATTGCCTTATTCTGAAGCTCACCGTCACCGTTCACGGATAGAATGCGCGCCCATTGGCTGCCGCCGGCGAACACGTGACCTCCCTGAGACCACCCTGTCTATAGCGGTCACCTTAGGCAACCCTGTTATCATTAGTGTGTTACATTCAGCTGTCTATACAGACCGCCCTGTCTATAGCGGCCTCTCTAGACAACACTGTTATCGGCTGTGTGATACATACACCTGTCTATACAGACCACCCTGTCTATAGCGGCCACTCTAGACAACCCTGTTATCGGCTGTGTGATACATACACCTGTCTATACAGACCACCCTGTCTATAGCGGCCACTCTAGACAACGTTTTTAAAATATATTCGCACTCGGGTAAAACCCGGGCGTTGCCCGGGCCATTCGTCTAGTCTTCTATATATACCACAATAGTTCACGAATTTATTGGGTTTCATCTCGAGATATCATTCGACCAGCACGTATCCTCCACCCATGCACGTATATTTTCAAAAATTGTTTATAACATACAAAGAATGTAATATATATTTTCTCCCACTTTCAATATCATTATTATTTGAAATATGTAAAAATTAATTTGTATATAAAAATAATATACAACGTGTGATCAATAATTTCCAGGAATGAGACTGGATCACGTAAAATATTCAAAATAATGGAATAATTTTATAAGGACCTTATAGATAAAACATTTATCAACACGTAGAAATAAAGATTGATCACATAGACGCACGCCCTCACGTTTTATCAAATTTAGAAGCTCGAGTATATCAGAACATTTTCGAATTTCAGTATGGACTGTATTGAAAAACAGCGAGTCTGCATAGGGTTTTGCTTTAAATTAGGAAAAACGGCTTCCGAATCATTTAAAATCTTGAAGCAGGCTTTTAAAGAAGATGCCCTATCACAATCGAGGACATTTGAATGGTTTGCACGATTAAAAGCTGGTCGAATAAGCAAGAGAAAGCAAGAATGTTTAAATCGAAGCTTAAGTGTCTTCTTATCACTTTATTTGATGTAAAGGGATTGGTACTCTATGAATTCGTGCCCAAGTGTCAGAACATTAATCAACATTACTATCTTGATGTATTGCGACGTTTAAGAGAGCCTGTGCGTCAGAAAAGACCCGAAAATGGCATCAGAAAAATTGGCTCTTGCATCATGACAACGCACGGCCACATACGGCCGTCACTGTACCATTCTATTTGGCTAAACACGGAATTGACTTGCTCTCAACGACTTTTTCCTTTACCCTAAAATTGAAAGAGTCTTAAAAGGACCTCGATTTGACTCAATACCTGAAATAAAGGAGAAATTGAAGAATATTTTGAAAAGCGTGAAAGATGAGGATTTTCAGAGGTGTTTTGATATCTGGAAAAAAAGATGGAACAAGTGTATAGATAGTGACGGTGATTATTTTGAGAAATTTTAAATAAAACTTTATTATACTTTTGTATTTCTTTAAATATTTAGCATTCCTGGAAATTATTGATCACACTATGTATATCATCAATTTATTATTGTGATACTCCTGTTGAAGGACTGACAAGTCCGAAAGCTTGAAAAAAAATATTGGAACAAGAAAATTATATATAACCCTGGAAGCTTCATTTATTTTATAATATATGAATGTATTGGATGAAATATATTGGACACTCTCTCTTTAGAAATAAATGGTGTTCAAATATCTTGATCTCCGCGGATCACCACCCTGCCCCCCTCCTCTACATCCCGGCTCTCCTGGCCTCACCCGGCGATGATCCCCTGGCCACCCACCCCCCTCCAGCAGTGCAATGTATATAGTGCTTTGTTTATATTCCGCTTTATGCGTCCATCGGGGCTCAAAAATAATCTATTTTGGTTAGAAGCACCGTAAATAAAGATATTTCCGGTGTTCATATAAATATTCGCTTTATTTTTTTCTGAAGAAGTTATTAACAAATCTCATGAATGATTGTTTTTAAGTCTTCTCAAATCTTAAGTTGTAGAGGAGTATTGGTTTAAAAGGTTTGGACCAAATAACGTATCCTGCTTTGAACTCTTTGTGAAAATTACTGCGAGGGATTCTGAGACCTGCAAAAGTCTAACACTGAATGACAAAGAAATTAAACTATTCAGCTTGATAATTTTCTTTTTAATGAAACAAGTTCCTCTTTTGTTCTTAATGCGATTTAAAATATCGGAAGAGTTTTTTGGTTCAACAGAGAGAAAAACTTCTAACGGTTTTACCAGTTAAATCTGCCATATTTCTAATATATTTCACTGTGTAGAATATTCTCCTTATATATCCGACACTTTGAAGGAATTCTTTGTGAAAATATTCGGGTAAACTACGATCATAAGCTTTGAGGATGGTAGTAAAAAGTAGCTATATATACATAAGTGTAAGTAACCAAACAGAAATGTATCACCTTTTAAGTGAAAGTCAAAAATAGACAAACTGTACGTATATAGACATGCGGAGTACTTACAATGAGTTCCTGGCATAATGCAGACAAACGATATCCCTACAACCCAAAATCTCGACAGTTAAAAATACCGGTGGGGGCAAAATCCTGACAGACCAAAATCTTGGCAAGGGCAGAATCCTGACATAAAAAAAATCTAGCAAACAAAACAAAACAAGTTCCATATCATGAAGATGTCTATTGAATTCAGCCACTTTGAAACAGAAACAGTCTCTCCTCGATAAAATTGAATTAACGGTTGGGGGTTTTGAGAAATTTTTGTTTATTTATTTTTTTAATTTAATTCGTCGGGATTTTGTACCTGCAGAGCTATAATTATTCTGGAGCGCACTGTGTGTACTTTGGATAAGTTTTATCAAACGATTGTTCTCTCTGCTGACATCCATTTAAATCCAAACAAGAACCTTGAGGTGTCACCATTATGCAATCGTTTCTATTGTAGAACCGATACGTTGTTTGTGTTGCTTGTATCTTATCTTCAATGGTGTCCTCGTACGCAGCTGGCCCGCTTGCAGCTTTTTTTTTGTGCGTACCATTCCTGAAAACTTCAATTAACAGCCTTAGACACAACTACGAAGAAATTCTATCGTTAAAATGTCGCTTGTTCTAAATGTTCTAAACGCGCATCGTTGTTCGTTAATAGTTTGATAAACAGCTAATTTTACAAGTATCATAAATATACATGGTATAGGTGATGATAATTATGGTGGTCGAAAGTCTGAAACTACTTACACTGTGAGTACACCATATAACGACACGTGTAAAAGTAGTTCTATGATGCACTTACAAAGTGGTATAGCGCCCCTCCCCTCCTTCACACTAAGTTGGTTCAAAAAAAAAAAACTTCTTAGGAACCGCTTAAAAAGAAAAATCTAGCTTATGTTATTAGCAATGAATAATATATGAAGGTTATTCACATATTGTAACAAAGTGTCCAATGGGGGATTTAATCCCGGTTCATGGCTGTCGGGAATCGAAGGGTTAAACCACTCGTCCACCGACTTCTTTTTTTTTAATCACGCTAAGTTTAATAATTGATTTTAATTTAACAATAAGAATGTGTGTAGCTCTCTAACAAACCTGATGTTGTACAATACTTTCCGTTCAAATCAGAAGTATATAGAAAAGGTATATAAATGACTCTATTACTTGGAGTGTATTAGACCTTAGAATAAAATATTTTCAAATCTTTAAATTGCCAAACTGTTTAAAACCGGTTTATTGCTAGAATTAAGGATGAAATGTTTTGATGCGCTAAACTTTTTAAAAAATATTTTCTTCGTTGTAATATTTTTGTAACTAGAAAATAATAACAACACGTTTCGAAAAGTTTACTTTGAAATTATAGCATTTATATTTTAATGTTTGACGTTACATTTACTTTTGATACATATTTGCATAGGTGAAATGAAAAGATGGGAATTTTCTCGGGAGGATATTAATCAAGATTCTATATACAGTTACGAGCGTCATTCTTCATCTCCTAATCATCTCTGTCACCGTTTGTATTTTTTTTTTTTTTTGGAATGGCGCCCTCCTATTGGTTGGCTACGATCATGCCACCTTTGCCCCCCCATCATGCCTCCCCCACTCGCTTTTTCGTTTTTGTAACTATTGTGTTGGAGCGGATCGCTCCTTAAATAAATGCATATATTAGTTAATAACCAAATGGAATCCTCTCTTTCTTTTTCCCAGTAAGAGACGCCTACGGAAGCCAACAGTACATAGACAGATAAAGCACATAGGCTATAGTTATTAACTAACATATGCATTTATTTAAGGCGCCAATTTATAATTGTAACAAATAGTATTTGAATCAAAACATTCAATCGGGTAAAACACGGGCGTTGCCCGGGTCATTCAGCTAGTTGAGATATAAAGGTCACCTCTATCATCAAACTAGACGTCAACATTGTTGGGATCCGGCCAACGGCTTCTGTACATATTGTCAAAATATATTTGGATATATATTTCTATGAATAGTTTTTATGTTTAATTATATTCGGCAACATTGTAATTGCTTTTTTAGAACTCTCGTTTGTTTTGTTTAAGTAGTTTTGTAGAATTTGCTGCTATTAGTATGTTATATTGTTGTTTTTAATTTCTATCAATGTAAAATAGCTTAATATGTAAAAATATTCCATTTTGTTATGAAATAAATATGTTAATTAAAAATATGTCTTGATTTTAAACGTAGTCAAGTAAGAATATACCCTAATATCGATCTACAGAAGAATATTTTGATACTAGATAAATATTTAAAATACCATCAAAAATTAGCCGCCATCTATTGACCGTCGCCGCAAGTTAGCTGGCTCTGATAAGAAACAAAGCCACAACACCAGCTTTGGCAAGCTGAGAAGCGCCCTCCTGGAGACCATGGTTTCGGACTAATGACCCTCGTCAGTCTAGGTCAGGCATTATTCTATGAGATAGACAAGGGATCAAATGAAATACCCAAGCGCTTGTGAGTCAAAACTTGTTCCATTTAGAAATTATTCATTGAATCAATCTAAATGACGGAATCTCTCTCTCTATCTTGTAAATAGTATATTTGAACTTATTCCAATTCACAGTTATTCTTCAATGCATGTCTACAATAGCGGTCTTACACTGCAATATGCTAAATTCCTATTATAACACCTCTAATTAATTTTTAAGTAAATAACTTTCTGTTGCACAATTAAATTTAGAAGAAATTTATCCATCTGATCCTTATCAATATTTTGTACTCTTTTTTTTCATTGATTATTTTATTTTTCAATTTAGGGGCATATTCCTACAATTGATAAACGGTAGATAAAAATATTATGAAATCTAGGCTAATCAGTGTTGAAATTTCTCAATTTGATTTATCAAACAGATGCATATCTTGTATAGTCTGTTTGCTTACAACTGTCCGTCTGCAATCTTCAATCATAAAATAAAAACTAACGAGTAATAATCACCCAGTATTTCCTAAATAAAGAAAGTAGATCATTGGATGAAGCGTGACTTTTATTGGTGGATAAAACATAAGGTTTCACAAAAGCACAATGTCATTCTACTGGTTAAAGAAAAAAATCGTTTTCTTCTCGAGAGAAAGAAAGCTTGCGATAAAGAAGAGGACCATTAATCAGAAGTCATGGTCTCTAGGTGGACGCTTTTCAGTTTTCCAAAGCTGGTTTTGTAGCTTTTTCATCGACCTGAATTCGCTAGTTTGCGGAGACAGTCAATAGACGGCGCTTAGTTTTTTCATCTATTTTGACCGGAAAGAAGATCTTTATTTTCATAGAGAAATTTACCTTCGGCAAAAAGTAATATATATACATACGTGTATATTATTCGAATGGAAAATTTGGGATCAAAATTTTGAAAAAAATATTAATTACAAAAATCTAATATTCTGCTAGGTTGTATGCCTATCTTTGTCAGGATCTTTCCTTCTTTTGTAAATGTTTTGATTAACAACGCGATGCCTTCAATATATATATATACTAGCGAACCCGGCCACGCGTTGCAGTGGCTAAATTGAAATATGTTGAATTAACATTATACTAAACTATTCAGTACAGTAAAGTTAATATTCACTAATAAAGATAAAAATGTTTTAGCCGATCTAAAGCCCAACGGGATTGAGAATGGAACGTTACGTTATAATTTGAAAGTGATTTTTTATATATATATAGACAATATAGCCCTTCATTGTAATCATTGATTATAATCACTGCATTAATAAATGTCAGTCTTCCCAGTATTCTTTTACCTATGTATGGAAATTTTGGTTTGAATTAGTGAACTACTGCGAATTTGTAGACGAATGACCCGGGCAACGCCCGGGTTACCACGATTAAATGTATATTACATATGGAAGATGGACGTAGTTCCCGGAGGGCACCCGCGAGGTCACTCTGCCCCCGCGCAACTGTCCAACCGGGAGCGCCCCGCGCCGTCAAAATCGTCACGCGTTCTAGAGGGCGCTGCTCGGCCGTCAGCCGGGAGATCTCATTTACCCGGCGGGGGGGGCAGGGAAGTCACGTGCTGCGCCGGCAGCCAATCGTCGCGCGCCGCCATCTCCCGTCTGCCGCGAGAGGGGCGCTGATTGCGAGTGAATTTACGTTTTATTGTAAATAAAAATGCAACGAAAGGTTATTTCTAAAGGGTAATTAGCCAGAAACCATCCCTGTAGTATACTAAACATCTTCCCAAAGTTTCATCACGATTGGTTGAGCGATGTAGAAGATTATCACTCACGGACGGACTCACGGACGGACCAACGGACCAACCAACAAACATCCATTTATATATATATAGATATATACAGATATGGAAATATATATTCAACACAACACAACAACAATAGCCTTTATTGGGCACACGTGCCATACAGGATTCTCCCGGTAGGACAAAATAAATAAATAACAGATTAGCATCATAGTTATATACAATATTGGGTATTGGCCTCGATCCGGTGTCTGTGCTAGACATTTTGATTGAGCTGATTCCCAGTATTTATAAAAAGCGAATATGCAAATGGTCTGGATTTTACGACTTTGCCATTAAAACATAAGGCGAAATGCTATTATAGCCGGTCTCTTAGCGAAGAATTTCTCTTTCTTCTTCCATTGCCGTGCAGTAGAACGAAATATATATTCACCAACAACAACAGCAAAACATGCCCCGCTCAACGACATATATACTATCATTATTTACAATCAATTCGGGGAGTCGATGGAAGAGTGGTATAAACCGTTGGTTTTGGACCGCTACGACCCGGGATCGAATCCCGCATTGGCTACTTTTTTTCTAATTAAAAAAAAAAACTCCAATGACCCCAGTTTATTGGAAAATTTCATCCCCACCAGCGAATGCAAGTAAGCAAAAGGGACTCTGGCACATTTGTAAGTGCTAAATTCGAACTGCTTTTTACATGTGTAGACATGTGGTGCACTTACAGTAAAAGCAGTCGTCAACTTCTACCCACCATGAATATTATGGTTTGTACCACGTGTGTACTGGAGATAATTATATAAAAAACAATACATTCAGTTATACAAGGTTGTCGCAAAAGTTCGTAAACACTTGCAAAATAAATAATATTCATAATATGTTTACGAACTTTTAGGACAACCTTTAAAAATTTGAATGTTCTGAAAACTTCTTGCACAGAACGCTGGTGCCATTGTAGTGTTCAAATAGAGTTATCTGACGTTATCATAAATGACGCACTGAGATAATAGAATCTAGGTGGGATCCGATAGACGTGTTTGTTTAATGGAAAACAAAGGTCCATCTTTAGTACTGTAGATTTTGAAACACAAATCAGGACTGATAAGTATTGTGAGATTTAAAACCTATACAAATAGTTCATTTAAAGTATCACGTGAGATAAATTTATTGACAACACCCGATATGCTTCTTAAATATGAGAGACCTGTGCATATATTTACTTTTAAAGGTCCATCTTGGATTTTGAAACATAAAGCTGAACTGATAAGTATTGTGAGTTTGAAAATCTATACAAATAGTTCATTTAAAGTATCACGTGAGACATATTTTCAACCAACAACCCATATACTTCTCTTATATGATTATTGCATATATTTAATTTCAAAATTATATCATATAGTACTCTAATCTGTGAAAGAAAAAAATCTCAAAATATTTCAAATTTATCAAAATGTATTAATATATTGCACAATAAACTTAAAAATGATAAAGAGGGTGCAACCCCTAGAAATATTTAAAGGTTTTTTTTTCTTTCCCAGATCCAGGTACGTCCTTTTTTATATAAATATAGTACTAGGTTATTTGTGTGAGATATTGTTGGATGTGGTCTTATTACCTTGTGCTTATAAGTATTAATTATAATTATTATAAATTTTTTGTGCTTATCCTTAGTACACGTGGTACAGGCCATGATGATCATGATGGGTAGTTAGTGACTACTTTTACTGTAAGTGCACCACATGTCTACACATGTGAAAAGCAGTTCGACTTTGCGCTTACAAATGTGCCATAGCCCCGATTATAACCTTTATTACGCAAACACAAAGTCCACATGGATCAGTATTAAAAATAGACTATAATAAAATAAATGAAGCTTCCAGGGCTAATTTACTTGTACAACCTTTTATTTTCAAGCTTTCGGACTTGTCAGTCCTTCAACAGGAGTATCATGTTAACAAATTGATGATATATACTATTTATATACAAATTATTATTTACATATTTTAAATACTTATGATATTGAGAGAAATATATTACATTATTTGTGTGTGTGTAATGAAAAATATTCTTTTGAAAATATATGTGCATGGTGGGTGATACTTGCTGGTTGAACGATATCTCCAGTCTTTAAACTAAATTTAATAAATTCATGAACTATTGTGTTATATATATAGAAGAGTGCCTACATCTATGGGATAGTATTTGTCTATATTGTTTCGTATGTTTCTGATATTTCAATACAAGGTTTCACGAGTATTTAAATAAGTCTATGCATTTTTGCTGTTTGGTTATCATAAATATTATTTTGGCCTTAAATATCCATTTCTTTGTTTTTCAAGAAGCCTCTGGGGAAAAAAAATATTTTTGGTCTCAGTGGTACAGCCTGCTCCACGCTAACGATCCACGCGTTCGTGGATGGCTTCTTGATTTATAAAGAAATTGGGGTTAGCCAAATATCACGGAGCAAGTTAAATAAACGTTTAGTTTATTTTTGCTCCACTAGATGGAGCTCTGCCATCTAAAAAGCACATGTGCTCGTGGTCAGGATATGTCTTCATTATTTTTATAGATATTATTATAAGAGACTATGTATAACGAATAATATCTACCGAGAAATTCCTCACAACTTATTTGCATATACAGCTCGGTTTAAGTTAATGAAGAACTTGTTATTCTTACAATGATCATTATACAGACCAACCTATGTCAGGTTTAAGCTGTGGATGTAACATCCAGTGTGTCATCACGGTATTCCTGTAGCTTCCTGTTGCGATCATATACCTTCAGGGCAGTTTTATAGTTGATCTATACTTATGTGTATTAGGTCGTTAACAAAAGTGTCTCTCTATAAATCTCCAATTTCTAAATGTTTATATTCTACAGGTTACATTATAAACAGTTTTAAAAGTTGCTAAATTCATTCATGTTCATGAAATCAATTAGTTCACATACCTACTACTTTCTATATATACAAAGATATTCTATATACAGTTACGAGCGTCATCAATTCTTTTTCATCTCTGTCACCGTTTGCTTTTTTTTTTTTTTGGAATGGCGCTCTCCTATTGGTTGGCTACGATCACCCACCTTTGCCCCCCCCCCCCCCCCCCCCATCAACGCCCCCCCCCCCCCCCCCCCACTCGCTTTTGGTTTTTGTAACTATTGTGTTGAAGCGGGTCGCACCTTAAATAAATGCATATATTAGTCAATAACTAAATGGAATCCTCTCTTTCTTTTACCCAGTAAGAGACGCCTACGGAAGCCAACAGTATATAGACAGATAAAGCACATAGGCTATAGTTATTAACTAATATATGCATTTATTTAAGGCGCCAATTTATAATTGTAACAAATAGTATTTGAATAAAAACATTCAATCGGGTAAAACACGGGCGTTGCCCGGGTCATTCGGCTAGTAAATTAATAAACAAAACTTAAGGAATTGGAAAGTCTTGGAAGTCGCCGGGATTAAGACAATAACTCTGAAAGAAATATTTGATATACAGTGACGATTATTGTGAAAACATACGAAATAACCAAGTGTGAATAAAATTGCGTCTATCTCCTACAAAAAGACAAAAAAAAAAAAAAACAGACGACCGATGACATTAAAGACTTTCCACCTTCTTAAGTTTTGTCAAATAGTGTAGTGTTAGATTGATAGAAATTTTAACCCTTTATACTATTTTATTAACTTACCGCAATGTTATTAATAACTATATTATAATGGGAGCTTTCGGGCCTTGTTTTTTCTCAGCCTGTAGTTACAATGAATGAAACATACCATTTGGTAAACATAGCTTTCTATTTTATCGATTTATTATTTTATTTATTTACCATTTTTATTTTTCAACCAATGTTGCATTTGTTTATGTTTCATTACTCATTTAATACTTCCACTCATTATAAATATAGATCGAAAAAGAGTGTAAAACCCAAAAGAGCTGTCAATAAAGTATCAATTTAAAAAATATTTTACAGTAAGTTATTCAAATAATTTTGAACAACATATTATATATCCTGCACATGCCATGACATGAGTCTTGCAGCTGACTTATCTTAGGATCATGGAATTCTGTCCAAAGACAATATTTATCCGAAAGATTTACAACAAAAAATGTGAATGTTGTTTTACTCGAAATCTTGTTACATCTTATATTTATTGCAAACCGCTGTACGTTGGTTTAGACGTAGAAACTTTAGGACAACCTAAACCGAAACGCCAAACTTGTGTGAAGATCTAATTGAACTATACGAAATAAAAATAACCATCTAAGAATGACAAAAAAGATCGCTGCCCTGTGAGAATACACTGACAAAAATATGAAATGATACCGCACATGCGTCGCTCCAAGAGCCATATTTACCTGAAATAGTGGCATGACTGATAATCGATGATTATTATTGGAAGATATTTTGGATCTCATACACTTAGGAGGAAAACTACCTTAATACTATAGGGAAAGCTATTTAGAAAAATAAAATCACAGCATGCGTATACCCATCTCTATTTTTTTAAGCTTAGAAATTGTACATTACAGGTTTTTTCCATAAGCATATTTTCGAAATAGATTTTTATTCCATTATCTCTAATGAAAATTTGACCCTGAATAACCATTTCTTGATATTCCAATAAGCCTCTTTGACAACCTTGGTGGATCTTTTTGGTACAGCTTACACCATGTGCTAGCAGTCCGAAACATTGTTTCATTTTTTTGATCATTCAAAATAAACTGGGTTTGAAAATATCCTTGAAAAAACTTTAATCAATGTTTGTTTGATTGATGGTACATTGTCATCTGAAATTTCTCATTTAAGCAGTCACGATATGCATTTTTGTTATGAAAATAAGGAATGAATATACATACACTTTAATCTTAAAATTTTAACTCTTTCGCTAAATGATCTCAGTAGCAGTTAGGGTTGTAATTTAATTTAGTTCTTGTAAGTTCTAGTAGTTCTGAGTCATGCCTTCCTCTTTCTTTCATTCCTAAGGCCTCACAGAACTTGGCTACGTTTATTTACTTCTCACACGTTGGATATCTAAGCAAGGAAGAATCGTATGATCCTCTAATCTTATTTAAGAAAGTGAGGGTAAACTGATAAATAGCCGGGGATGGTATCTTGGGTTCAGTCCTTCTGACTTTGGACTTTGCCCTCTCTCTCTATCGGACGTTGGGCAAGCTCGAAGGTTAACTGCTGCTACGTCTCAAGACCGGGATTCCTATAGTTCAGGAAACATTGGCATCTGGAGAAAGCAAATAGAAATAACGTAAAAAAATATAAAAGAATATAACATGCAGTAGCGTGCCATCTTGTTCAATTTATATTTTGAATGCCTATATGAATTGCTTGCGTAAAAGCAATGCTTGAAGAATTTTTCAATAAATATATTTAGAGATGGAAATTTTGCCGGGAGAGAGAGAGAGGATATTGATCTAAAATTACATAGGTCGCTTCTAAATTTGTCTTTTCAAATAAATTTATATGCATGAACCGTCTTCAATGTTTATGTCCATAGTTCGTTTAGAATACCTTTGCCGTGAGTTCAGCTTCAGTACCGAATATAAAAGAAAAAAAAAGCAAAATGCAATATTAGAGCGGTATGGTAGATTAAACTGGTGAAACTGCTGGAGGGTTCACCACTGATGACTAGGCCCTCCCATTAATTTTCAATGCAGTAAAGGCAGTATACAAAATTGTTTCATTTGAAAAGAAACATACGCCCTGCGAAATACGAAGTTTACATTTATAATAAAAGTAAATAATGTATTTGATAACTGCATATAACCGGATGAATACAATCGTGTTTGATTAAGGTCTTTCTTTGGTTTATATAAATTCTACAAAACCGCAGTTAGCGTTCAGATGGGAATAATGAAATCGCTGGATGTTGTGGTTCATTTTGATGAGTAAAGCGAAGATAAAAAGACAGCTGTTTAAACACTAACCTTTTCAGTGATACGCTAGCCTTGACTTATGTATGGTCAAATCTGTGGTCACTGGACATGTGTCGGACCTGGAAGTTGTTGTTGGGTTCTGTGCTGCCTGGAGTATAGGACCTCAATCAATGTTTCTTTCCTGCGGTGATTCTGTACAAGACCGGTGGAGTTAATAAAGTTTGTGTGTGTATCTAATATGATGGCGAATTGATTAAACTTCGAATAGTCAACTCTATTAAAATCAGCCATAAAACTAGAAAATTAAAGAACACCACCTTTCCCAACAATGTGAACGCAAATCGAAAATGCGCCATCGAACTGACGAGGGTCATTAGCCCAAATCTAGGGTCTTCAGTAATTTTCCAAAGCTGATGTACCCTTGCCATTGACCTTATTTTGCATGTTTGCAGAGACGGTCGATAGAGGGCGCATAGTTTTGCGTCCTTTTTGGCAGGAGAGAGATGGCCTTCCTCTATAATTATCAATACCCTCCCGGAAAATTTCCATCAATAAATCGTTTAAATCCATAGCTTTGACCGTAGAATGTAAATGACATTTATATAAAAAAAAACAGCCAGGGTTCTGAACTAAAGTAAAGTTCAATATCACCTACAGGTTGTATTCTTATGCTCAAACAATACCTCATCCCTAAACCATTCTATTTCTCTGCAGCTCATAGTTCGGTGGCAGTACCTTTTTCTTCTTAGAGCTTCATGACTAGTCTTTGCTGTTGTATATACTCCATAAATTGTCCATTCTTGATCTCCCTTCCCCCTGTATTTTTTACATACATCCCTCCAGTAACACCGTTAAGACTTCTATACTACAGTCAATATGTCCGAACATATCGGTTCTTCTCCGGTCCATCATCTCCAGAAGTCTATATTCTTTTTCGATATTTTTATCTATTTTGTGTAGTACTTCGGTGTAGAGAGCACAAATATCTTAAATTTTCTAATTGTGTGTGTGTGTGTGTGTATCTTTGAATAAAATAAATAAATAAATCTTTTTCTCTTCATTATTTAGTTTGGAAATCCACAGTATTCTCAATGGATTCCGTTTCTTGCAAAAGCTCAATTCCACCAGTGAGTACAAGTTACTTAAAGGGACTCTGGTACTTTGTAAGGATAAAAGTTGAACCTTTTTCTATATGTTTGGATATAATGCACTTAGAGTAAAAGCAGTCCCTGTTTAGCCGCCACTATTACCATGGCCTCTACTAACTGTACTATCCGGATAGGTAAAAATATTCACTAACATTTGTAGTCTAGACAGATCATCATTCGGGCAGATGAGGTCATCTTCTCTTTCTATGGAGCAGATTATTCGGAATCAACCTGTTGTTTGATTGTTGTTTGGTTTACTCTGTATATTAATACGCTATATAAACTCTTTAACTACGAGCCATTTATGAAATCAAGCTGTTTCTTTAATAGGATGAGAATTGGGTTAATAATTTTATAACATATTATAAAAAAGTAATATATTTTTGACGGTATATTCAAATAGTTCGTACTTACACAAGCGTATTTAATAAGAAGTAAATCACTAATTACATTTTACGAACTTACTATGAAGATAAATCACCTAGGTAAGCGCATATTCTCTGTGTAGAGTATTATACAAATATAGAAGCACCAAACTTGAGCTTATTCTGTAGTAAATTCCTCTCTGTGAGTGTTCATTATAGTGTTCTTTTAATATAGAGAGTAAATTTACCAATATTAATCACTTACGAAGAGGTTATTTTGAAGATAAATTATCCATGTTTATATATAAGTGTACGCACATTGTGTTCTCTATTTTCATAGAGTAAATTGCAAATATAATCACCTACGCTGAATTTATTGCGAAAATAAATTACCCATGTAGGTCTACGCATTGTGTTTTTTTCAAAGAGTAAATTACCAATATATTACTCTACGCCGGAATTATTGTGAAGAAAATTATCCAGGTAAATGTTTATGCATCGTGTTCTTTTTTATTAGAGTAAATTGCCAATATATTACTCTACGCCGGAATTATTGTGAAGAAAATTATCCAGGTAAATGTTTATGCATCGTGTTCTTTTTTATTAGAGTAAATTGCCAATATAATCAATCCTCTACGCCACAATTATTGTGATGATAAATTACCCATGTAAATGTACGCATTGTGTTCTTCAATAGAGTAAATGGCAAATATAATCCCCTACGCCGAAATTATTATATAGATGAATTATCCAGGTAAATGTTATTGCATCGTGTTATTTTTTAATAAAGTAGTAAATTGCCATTATAATAACCTTTTTGCCAATACTTTTTTTAGATAAATTATCTATATAAGTGTACATATTGTGTTATTTTAATATATTATGTGAGCGATAGTCATATAGAAATATTCGAAAATGGAAAACTAGAATTTTTAACAAAGTTTCTTTATTTTGAGGTTTTCCACGCTTTCGAGAAAATTTTGTTCTTCCAAAGACAAATCCAAAAACAAATTAGTATTATTGGGCGTGGATCATACAGACTATATTACAGCTTTTTTTTTTATTATTATTTGACCGTTTAGGCAAAATTTGCTAGAAAGCTTGAAATACCTAAAAAAAAAAAGAAACTCTGTCTAAAAATCTAGTTTTCCTTATTCAAATAAAGTAAATTACAATATACTAATCTACCCTGAACCTATTTGGCAACAAATTATATATGTAATTTCATTTTGTGTTCTTTTTCTCGTCTGAATCACAATTGCGAAGACCAATCCCGAGCTTACTCCGGAGCTGATTTAGTAGAGTAGCTGAGTACTTACCCTGATTTTCTCCCTCTCTGCCCATATGATCCATGGTTTCTGCACCATCAGGTAGATGGGCATTGTCAGGACGTCATAGCACAGGGCGTAGGCCCGCAGCACTATACCGACAACCACACTGAGGGCGTCCATCGCAGCTTCTGCTAATCTTATCGCAGGCCTTCTTATATCCCGTCCTGACTCTGCCCTAGCTACTGGGTCAAGGGCCAATCACTGTCGCGCTCAGTGTCAACTGATCCCATCATCATAAAGTATATCTACATCATCGAGTATTTCGAACGCTTTTCCAATCTTTGAATGCATATTGTTGCAACAATTTTAATGCGCCCTACATATATTCAAAATATTCTATGATATTTAATATTTATTTAAAACAGATTATTTAGATTATCATCATTCCTTTTTATAGTTTCATTCCTTTTGTAATATTTATTGTACATATATCTTGATTCCTTATTGGAGCGAGAGAGGACCTAGACCAAGACTGCAGACCGCGACCTACGAGGAAGACTACGAATAAATAAACGCAATAACTTTAAAAGGTAATTTACTTTTTATTTACTTTTCTTCATTTGCTAAAGTATGGAAACTCGCTCTGGAAACGTGTATAACACCAAGAAGGAGGAAACCAAGGTCGACGACCCTGCAAAGCTGCAACTTGGTGCAACAATATTAACATTTTTTGGAAGGTCATAGCCATGTGCAAAATATACAGTACCATTTATTTTCATAAACACAACGATAAGAATATTATTGAAACTATTTTGTCTATATATAATTTAAAATTTTATTTATAAGTGTAAAAGTATACATCTATATGGTAAAATTAAATAGAGTACATTTAGATTTGTATAAATTTAATTTCCATATCTATCAATAAAATCTGTGACAATTAATTTAAATATATTGAGATTAAAAACAAAGAAGGCATATCCTGATCACGAGCACATGTACTCGTAGTCAGGATATGCCTTCTTTGTTTTTAATATCAACACCTCACCTTTTTATTTTTTATTGTTTTTCACATATATTGAATATGTTTTTTTTTTTGCTTTTACTAGGAGTACAGATTCTGATATCTAATGTATGTTTAGTAGTTTGGGAAATATTATAACAAAGATGGAAGAATATATATTTACCGGCCTAAATATTGATAATGTTAAGAAAAAGCATATGCTGACTCTGCAGCTGAACGTTGCTGATTGCTAGCACCACCTAAATTGAATTAAATATCAATTGACAGTTTATTCGATTTTTTTCCAAATGATATTCGTGAAACATTTTTTTATTACACTTAATAAAAGCTTATTCATCGGTCAAACGTTCATTTGTGTGTGAAACTTCCAAGTAACACAATTTGTACGGAAAACTGCGTTTTTTTTTTTGTAGGGAGGATTGTAGGTAGGTATGCTTCTGAATTCGTGTATATATCATTTTGAAGGTTTCTGATTATAGCTTCTTTTTTTCATATTTTCTGAAGCTCAACGGGAAAAGGTTTGTCTTCTCAATGTTCAACAGTTTGCGAAATGCATGGCTTCGCTGGAGACCCGCTGGCGATTCTCCACCAAACTCTGCAGCTGTGACAGAGACGCCATGTAAATATTCATTGTATATAGCACATATATATAATTGAATTTAGAATTATTCATTATCATCATTGTACAAAGACTCTGCACTTTTTCATGTATTGACAGAATATTAATAAAATCATGTTAAATGCAGAAAAAAAAGTCCAATGATCAACAATGGATGTCCTATTGGAGAACATGCAACTTAAGTTTACAAAAGAAGGTTATTTTATGTAATATACAGCTGAATATATAATTTACGTTCTTTCTTTAGGACGCTTAAGCAGATGAAACTGATTCGGTTTCTAATTTAATCTAACCATGTATGCGCGTCGGGCTGTTGACCCTTGTCAGCGAGATGCAGTCTTTACTTTAACAATCAAACAGGGTCGTTAAATACGCCTTTAGATCGAGGAAAATGTATTTAAGTTCGTAATCAAGGTGGTATAAGTGGGAAAGTGAATCTCTCTTTATTATAAAAATGAATCAACGTTCAATTTATATCCATTCCAATAGATAGTCAAGCTAGAACAAACCTCTTCAGTTGCACGATCAGGAGAGAATATTTACATCTGTGTGATGGCTGAGAATTTAAGAATAAACCTTTGGCGATGGCTTCTAGTTTTCTCTATGACAAAATTTACCAGGTTCTTAGTTGATGGAACATTCATTCCTCAAGTGATTTCAACCATTCCATGTCTTACACTTGGAAGATTATTATATATGTTATATAGTTTGGAAATATGGATATTTATTTCTGTAGTCTACATTCCAATTTTATTTGTATTCCTTTAATGAGAAGAATTTTATGTGATTTGCTAAGGAATTTGATAATCATGAATTTGATATTAAAGAATAATAATAACCAGAGAGAGAGAGAGATTTTGACCAGGAATCAATTAACAAATGCGCCATTATATTATGAGATAAAGAGTTTATTTTCAATCCAACATACTCGTACAACAAGCCTTCGAATCGAATATATCTACTAGAGGTAGTTAGCTGATAGCTACGAAAAAAGCGGCAAGATAAGTTCCTGTGAAATAACGATTGTGTTATGAAAGTCTTAAGAATATATTTTGTGTTTAAAAACTCTTTGTCATAATACAATCACAATCGTCTATTGTTCCTAGTCAAGATTTTTAATCCCATTCAATAATAATCTTGCACCAATCATTCCATTCTATCAATTTCCATCTGACGATGACCGCTATTGACTTAGGTACTGTAACGTTTCCTATTTAGAAATAAGGGATAGTCACAATACTTTGGGTTGCTCAATATTTAATTAAATTACAACAAGGTGATCATAATATATATTAACAAAAACAATCTTATCCAAAATTAGAGAAAAAAGTACAGTGTTACCGACTGCCTAACTATAAAGAAAAATCAAAGAATGATTAAATATTTTACATAAATACAAAGCATGTTACAGATACAAATACAAAAATACCGATTAGGTAATTCTTATTTTGTTATTTAATGACATTGGTGTGGTATTACAGAAGAAATAATAGACAAGAATGTTTGAAAGCCCCATACTGGGATTCATTTGCGGATATAGTACAGGTAGTGGTAAATGTATAAAGTCAGCAAATATCTCCAACATGGATCAGATATGTTGATAGGTTAGCTACTGCCTATGGAATAATGCGGAAGTAAGTGGTCTGTGAAATAGATCATTCGCTTTCATTTCATGTTAAATCTTTTGGAATGGAATAGTAATTAAAATGGATTTCTCCATATTTGCAATAAAGCGAGATAAAATAAGGTAAACTACTTTAACGAAGCCCCTTTTGGGACCATAAATAATATTTTAGTATGTGATCATCATGGATATAATCAATGATATATTTATTCTCATCACAATTCAACAATACCATAACAACTTAGCCGTTTGTCCTATATTATTAAGCGAGCAATTCTGGTTTCGGTTTCTTGAAAGTGGTTCTCCGTGTTGGTATTGTCTAGGTTGTCTCCGTCAAACTTTGTTGCGAATATTTATACCGCTTCATGTTAATGATGATAATGTTTATGATAATGAGAAGAATTTTGAATTTCTAGCGAAGCTCGGTCAACCCGCAAGAATTTTATAAAACTAGCACTTGATACTCATGCAGAAGGAGATAAAATTAAGCCTTTATAGACTCCTCCAAACTCCTAATAATTCAAATTTTACAATCCAATTAGCTATTTTTTTATCCCAAAAAAATAAAAAGTCTACCGCGAACATTTTTTATTTTAAAAAACTATAAAAGAAAAAGAAACTTTTGTTTGCCAATAATGGAGTGTTTATATGTTCTAGATGAGATGATTGTGGTAGAGATAGAGATTCCCAAACTTGTTTATGCTATGTATGGATGGCTAAGAAGACATCGTGGAAGGATGTTGATTTGCATCAAAAACTGATTCAATGGACTTTCAACTCTTTATATAACAGGGCATTCTCTATTTACCTTTTACCCTAAGAATCTGCGAAGTTAGCAATATGAATCTAATAATTGTCATGTTCTATTTGAAGGAGACATTTGCCAAATTCCTATTTTAATAAAGCAATATGACAATTAAGAACAAATAAGAAGACATAAGAACGAATTTCTCAACCTTTTTTAATCCGCGAAAATTGATCAGTTATTGTATCATCGGATAACTAAAATACGGGGTTAAACATTAGCGAATAGAAAAATGCCTCTTAATTCTATTAAAATGAATCAAAACCAATGCATTTTGTTGATTATATTAGCGTAGAACGTACAAAAGAATTTCAAAGAACAAGTCTCAACAACAGCTTGTGTAAATGCTGATTATGTGCCAAATTTTTATCACCAGAATTTCAAATATAACCATGTTAATTTAATGAAGAAAACCTTTTTTAAAATGTTAATCTGAACTTCTCTGGAAATATTTGATTAACCGAATAAATTTGAGATTCAATTTTGACAATTTGTGAATGATTCCATCCTAATATTTATATAAAACTAATTTCAAAGAGCTCAAAGACGAAATCAATCTCTTTGGAAGAATAGAAACCTATATATATATCGAAGCTTTTTCAATCTCCCTAACGAGGGCTTTCTTGATGAAAACGAGGGAAATCAAAGTGACAAGGAAGAACCATGTAGACACCGAAGGTCATATTTGATCTACAAGCACTTATCACTCTTGCATTAGACGTCTACGTTGATCACTGGTTATACTTATCCCTTCTACAGTATCTACTGGATAAAAGCAGACGGGTAAAGTCCTTCAAGGTCGCCGAGTCATCGTTGGGTTAAACTGGCGCCTGTACTTCTTGGATGAAAGGATCATAAACTTTTTTCTTTTGGATCTTCAACCAGAAGTGAGCAAGAAAATGATCGATTTTAGGCACTTATGTTTTTACATTGAACCTGGGATCTGACAGCGAAAATTTAATTGAAATCAAACATTTCCAGGTAAGTAGTTCGCTAATTATTTTATTTGAACATTTCTGATCTTTTAGTAAGTTTCTCTTTATCACACACGCACATACACGAGATGACCAAAATTTTAGAAGACCTATAGAATTATTTTGCATTTTTTGTTTGTGTTATTTATATATATATATATATATTACGAATATATATACCGGAATGATATTTAAATAAAAAAAAAACAATAATGTAATAGTTTTGAAGATTCTCTAAAATCACACGGTTAATTTCGTATTTTGGAAAAAGAGAAATTCCTTGATATCTTATAAATGTTTAAATAAAAGACTTAGCCAATTACACTCATGGAAAAACTTAAGGAAGTTGTACCTTTAGCATGTATATTGGGGTTCATACAATAACTCTGAAAGATATTTGATACAAAATGACATTTATTGAAGACACACGAGATAACAAAGAGTGTGAGCAAAATTTCCTCTGTCTTCTTCCTCAAAAAAATAAAGCAGACAGCAGGCGATATCAAAATATGAAACTTCCTTAAGTTTTGTCCATGAGTATATATCACTTGGAAATATTTGTTTTTACGAGTTTTATGCGCTTAAAGGAATTGTTACCTATAGTTATATATTCCACTATAGGATAAGTAGCGAACAATATAACTAAATACAGTACTAACTCGACAGTGGGGTTCGACTTGATGTGTATTGTGCTTATTTTGCCTCAACTCGGAGTTCCAGATTGCGATCCTACACAATCGATTGAGGTTAATTTATATACATTGTCAAAACTCATCATTTCGCCACCTGAAGATTCACAAAACTGAAAGAGATTATGAAAATTCGAAACTATTATAGACGCGTATGATTCTTTAAAAAATTAAACAATTTCTACTGCCCTTACTGCAATGGAAAAATTAATTGGAAGGCCTAGCTCATCAGTGGTGAACCCTGAGCCAGGCCCTCCAATTAATTTTTCCATTGCAGTAAGGGCAGTAGAAATTGTTTTTTTTTTTTAAAGAATCATACGCGTTTATAATAGTTTCGAATTTTCATAACAGATGGCGCGCTAATGCATCATAATATGAAAGAGATTATATTAGATATCATCTAGTGACAAATATCTGGGTGGTATTGCATTTGATCTACCGTTTCTTCGTTAGGAGATCAACAAGTTGCATCCCCAATCGTCATTGATGATACTGTGAATCATTTGTTTACAGTATATCAGGCACTGTCGATACGTTAATGGTCTCTGATGTAATACATATTGCAGTTACAAGATGTGTTCTCGGCTCTCAATGATAGCGAGATGCTAAGATCCTGTACGTCGTTCCGTATGACCATCCAGTAAACCCATCGATTCCATGTTCTGCTAACGGTCATGGGATCTCAACCAACACGAGAAGTACAAGTAATACTGTGCTACGATAAACCGTAATCTCGTCTAGCTACAAATTCAACCAATATCAAACACAGAAACGTGTGGGATAGCAATTTTGTTTCTCTCAAGAGGCATCATGCCAACCTTTTAAAACGAAGCAACGTTTCAAGTACACTTTCAGTATGTGAAACCTGCTATACATTATCTTCTTTTCAACACATTATAGGTGCCGTTCTTGACGCCTATTTTGCTTAAATGCGCTAAGGTACTAATTAATTTCATATCACAGTTTCTGAAAACAGAAATTGAATGATATACGGTGATATATTGTTCTTTATGTAGTACGTAAAGAACATCTATATCTACACCTCACTGGGGATAACCTAAAACAGCGAAGTTATTCCATAATGGAAATAATTGTCCTGTTGAGATATGAAAACAAAGTTTATGAGAATAATGAAATATCAGTGTACAATTATTTACCTTTATTGTTGTAGTTGTTGTAAATGACGAATCTAAGCACTCCACATTTTCACTACAGACACAGCTGACGATACTTTAACCACACGTGTGAACTTGTATTATGACGCTTTCTTGTTTTTCCAACGCCAAGAACGTTCGAGAAAGACAAAGACAGAGACAAGCATGCGCCGATTCAATGCGCCTAATTCTCTAGCGCTGCGCGCGCAGCACTCTCGTTCGATGACTCATCGTAACGTTACCGGGCGTTACACTTTTTCATAAGTGACTCCCAGCCGCAACCTAATTTAAGACGTTGTCACGTCAATGAAGGAGCATATATAACTGCCCAGAAGAGGTTGGTCTTCTTTTGTTTGCAGATTTACTTTAACTGAATGGTTGATGATGATAACAATGCTGTGGTGATGATGATGATGGTAACGCCACATTGTTTCTCCGCCACCAAGCTGCGGTATTGTGAAATAGCCAGTCTGTTCCCTTTAGTTCTGCCTGAGGGCATGTCTTGGAAAGGCCAATGTGGTAACACTAATGATTTGTTTGGACACAATACACAGTTCAGTCTCTCTGTAAAATGTGAATCTATCATCATTATTAATGCTAAATATTTTGATTTCTTTTGATATAAAATTTATAACTACGAAACGGAAAGTCAATAATATATTCGAGACATCTTGTCTCATCAGTGGTTGGCCCTCCCAGCGGTTTCGTAAATTTGATTCACCAGACCGCAATCAATTATTAAAAGTTTTATTTATAATAAAACGGGTCTCTTAAGCTCAAATAAGTAACAAATATTTTTCTTATACACAATCACTATCATTCACAGACAAACCTTCTACTGTTGTACAACCTTTTTATTTCCTATTCAAATAACTAGTTGTCTTTTTTCGTGGCCAAATTCGGACAGCGTTCAGTGCGAGGTTTAGGCTGTATGATGGATTATCCATTATATCCTACTTAAAAGATTACAGCAAATTTTGTTTAATCAACACACAGTGTAGACAAGCGTTTTCGTGTAACTAACTATACGAATTTTTTTTGTTAATTGTTTTCTTCGCTTCTTTTTAATCATAAGGCCCAAATAACGGAGTGTGTTCTAGTAGGTTTCTGCATTCATCTTCATACCTTTTGGAGTAGATTTCCATCTTATAAAAAATAAGGATCACCAAAAAAAATCTGTAAAATTAAGATAGTAGTGCGCAATTTTAAGGGAGAAGCAGTTGTTATCGCTAACCATTTACAGCTTTGTTTATTCTTTTCAGGTTCATAACAGGGACAACCAGGTCTATCACCTGCCACAATCTTGTCTAAAAACCAATCTCTTTCACTCAAGCTGGTACCGCTCCAAATGGTCTTGGAGAAAGCCCGTATTCCGGCTTGCTTTTAATCTTCTGTAAGAATCGTTGGAATTTACTTATAGCATTTTTATTTAGAAATAGTTCTCTGTTCAGAATAAGAATAATTATTTGAGAACAGATAGAAAATCTTGAAACGATTTCTCGAACGATTTAACGTCAATTTTATTCCATTAGTTTCCTTGTAAGTGTCTCACATGGTTCTCTATTACAGCAACGTTGTGATTACAAAAAAAAAAATCATAAGACGCATCAACTATTTTTATTTACTTGATCAAAGAAAACATTTTGGCAAACCCTTCTTCAGATAACTAAAACATTTTAGTTAGCTTGAAGAAGAGCTTGTTGGAAAGCTTCCTTTAATCAAGTAAATAAAAATAGTTGCTGCGTCTTATGATTTTTTTTTTTTTTGCAATTTGTCGAAATCCCCAATCTAATAATTATGAATACCACAACGTTGTCGTTGTTTTCTCAAAGCCTGTTGTAGGTAATTTTTGCGAACCTCTTTATCCGTTCGTAGAAACTGATTTTTTGAAAGAGTTTGCACCATACACTGATTTCAATCGATAAAAAATTTGTGTGGTTTGCTGCCCTGAGCATTTTATAATTTAATTACTTCGCGCTGTTCTAATTTGTAGCCGAACATTTTCTCCCGCTCACTCTAAATAATCTATTATACACACTCACATGCTCTCTCGGAATAAATGCTTGAGCGTGTTTATTCAGTTAGAGATAAACATAAATCCTTATCGTATTATCTACGAGTGTTATCTCGTATATGTGAGAAATAAAACTATTTTGACGCGATTTATTTTCTTTTTCAAATAAAAAGCAGTCTCGTACTGTTTTTATTAGTATGAAAAATATTGGAAGGGGGACTGGATTATGGTGAGTTCTCCCAATGGTTTTGCCAGTTTAATTAACAATACTACTCTAATATAGCTTCGAGCAAAGCTCTTCAGGTTAGTGTACATGTGTGCCCAATATATATAAACCTGTTTAGATAACAAAATTTCAACATGACACACAGCTAGCATTTCTGATATCCTAGTCTTCAGTGTAGCAAATATAAGCAGAATGATTTAATACAGTATTAGAGGTCTAAAGAAGTGCTCTGATAGATTAAATTGGCGCAACCTCTGGGAGGGTTCACAACTAATAAGCCAAGCCCTCCCAATATTTATTTATCGCAATAAGGACAGTAAATATTTGATTAATGTGTGAAAGAAACATTCGCGTCTTAATTTTTTTCATTTGCTATAACAAACAGTGGTTTCTATCTTTTAAATTATTGGTTTATCGTGATATACAGCGTTATTATTGAAGATTTCATTTCGACTTAGAGCGCTATGTCCCCCTATGGACACTTGCACTACAAAGGTAAAATAGACATTGAAAAGAAAGAAAGATATTTGAAATATGTACACAAGAATTAGTATGCAAGTTTTGGTTATATGGAAAGAGAAAATATCAACACAATTGAAATATATAGAAGAATTATATGCAAATTTTAGGTAGATAAAAAGAAAAAATTATCAACACAATTGAAATATGTACAAAGGATTGGTATGCAAATATAGTTAAATGAAATAAAAATTTGAAGTATTGTGTGTATTCGAGGAAAACAATGTACAGATTGAAGAAAGTTTTAAGGAATATTTTATAAAGAAAATATGCAACATTTTAGAGAATTATTCATTTAAAACTATGCTAAACAGAGGTAATTTCTGAATAAAAGCGTTTCAAAGGAATTTGTTAATATTGAAGATGGAATATATTTTTCACTAATAGTCTGGTTGGTGCAGTGAGCTGTTTGGTTGACTTTAACATGCTGAGATATTGGCTGAACTTATTGAAGAAGGTACACGCAGAGGTTTCAGCGTATAATCTTGTATTCTTGAGAGCTCTGTGTGTGGATGGTTCTTGCGCCTTAGTACGTCTTCAATATCGATAGAGTGGCGACTTTCTTAAGGCAGCTGCAGGAATCATCCAGTTATATCATTGAATCCGCTGGAATGTCGGCGAATAACACTTCAAGAAATATTTTAATTCTCTATTTGATAGCTTACTGATGACAAGACGGAACTACCGCTTCATAATTCCACTAATGTATTAACTGCATCAAGGTAACATCTTACAATCAAAAAATGGCTTTAGAGGTAACCCGGGCTCCTGGAGCATAAATCTCCAACTGCCCGGCAATGGCTATAGATAAATCGTCTTTAAGAGTTCGATTGAAATGAACACCTCTGTTTAACGATTTATTAATCTTAAATATAAATAGGATAACTGCTTTATAAAATGATTCTTATTTATTTATTATTATTTTATTTCAATTAAAGCGCTATGTCCCCCTAGGGACAATTGCGCTGTCATACATGTATTCCTTTCCATTTGTCTATACATATATATTGTTGCACCAAGTTACAGCTTTGCAGGATCGTCGACCTTGGTTTCCTCCTTCTTGGTGTTATACACGTTTCCCGAGCGGGTTTTCATACTCAAATGAATAAAGAAAATTAAATTTAAAAAAATACCTTTTAAAGTTATTGCGTTTATTTATTCGTTATTCCTTGTAGGTCGCGGTCCGCATTCTCCCTCCAGGTCCTCTCGCCTCCAATAACCAACCAAGATATATGTACAATACAATATTACAAAAGGAATGAAACTATAAAAAGTAATTATTATAATCTAAATAATCTGTTTTATATAAATATTAAATATCATAGAATATTTTGAATAAATGTAGGGCGCATTAAAATTGATGCAACAATATACAATAATTTTAGACCGTGAATAGAATAGTCATATGATATTGCCACGTTTAAAATTAGGAAAGACAAACTTCGGGATGAGACAGCAATTTATTTAAGGCAAGAACAAACTATGAATGATAACCAAAAGATAAGCAATCAGGGAAATTAACAGAGTATCAAAATATAAACTTAAAAAATATACTATGTTAATAAAATAATAATACTTCTTTACAATATTAGCAATGAGAAAGAGAGATAAAAAACGAGAAAAAAGAACTGTGTACAAAAGAAAGAAGTGTCAGACAATATGTACAATCAGTATAATATAAAATATCAGTTTCTTAAAATATATTTGTTACTATATCATTTAAAATATATCTACAAAAGGTATTGGATTAAATATACATTTCTTTAATGGAAATAAAAATATTTGGATCTGTCACTATTAAATTATTTCCGATTCTGTAGTCTTGAAAATAGGACAATCTAATAAAAGATATATTGAGGTTTGTTCCTCATTTTCACAAAAACAACTCAAGTCTTCCACGGATTTAATTATTTTTTAAAATTATATAAAAGGACATATCTGGATCTGTAAAGAAAAAAAATCTCAAAATATTTCGAATTTTATTTATTTTATTTTTTTCTTTACAGATCCAGATACGCCATTTCATATAATCTTAATTGATGTATCGCCTTTTGACTCAAACAATCTTTTTAAAAAGCTTCTGAATTTTTTATTTCACATGTTTAAATATGTTTTCACTAATTTTATACTACTCGTTTGTTGTTTGGGACGAACTTGAATGCTGTTATGGTAATAGCGTTGATATCATCAAAAAGCAAACGGTAGGAACTTCCTAATCAGCTACATCTTATTTATAAATTCAAATTGTTTTGTATTTTAATCTAAGGACTTCTCTATCAAATATTTAGTTGCTATCTGCAACACGCTGTTGACTTTGTACGTACCTTCGACCAGAATATTCCTTGAGCACCTATCAATAAAGTGTAAATATTTTTCCTTAAGTCATCGGATGATGTGATATAGTTTATCTCATTTTTCTTCTAGAGAGAGGGAAGATGATAAGAGAGAAATTTGGACTTTGAGCAATTCCGTGAACCTAAAAGTTATCACACAAAAAAAAAATGTATGAATAAATCTTATTCTATAAAATAATTTCTTGTATCAATATTGAATAAAATTAATCATTCCTCCAGGGAAAAGTATCTTTTCAAAACATTTTTATTATTCTTTAGCTTTCGGACGCCCTTCTACAGGAAAAAAACATGGTATTGTTTTCTCCTGTAGAAGGGCCTCCGTGTCCGAAAGCTAGAGAATAATAAAAATGTTTTGAAAAGACATTGTTCCCTGGAGGAATGATTAATTTTACCCAACAAATCTTATGCAATTATAAATCCATTAGGGTTCTCATTAACATTTTATTTACAATTTACTTAGAGGACATTGTAACTGCTGTGATAGAGATGCATGGATACACCTGAGGCTCTTCTTGGGACACGACAACAATGCTAATTCATTGGACATAAACGAAATAGATTTTTTCACAGACATTTCTAATGATATTGTGGCGAAGAAATAATTTATTATTTAATTATTCAATGAAAATATTTGGAAACAGATTTATTATTTTATATTTGAAAATCATCATTTAGTTGCCTAGCTTGCTTGCTTGATATTCTCTAGCTGTAGATCGTTTGGTTAATTTGTTTATTTGTCGACTGGTCGTACTGACGTTATCAATAAAGAGATATACAAAGACTTGATATTTCTACGCTACAATATTAGATAAAGTGGGAATAACAATGTTATGACATTTATGTATTGAGTGACTAATTTTATTTATATTGCCACGTGGAAAATTAGGAAAGACAAACTCCAGTATGACACAGAGATTTATTTGAGGCAAGAACAAACTATGAGTGATAAAATAAAGATAAGCATAAAAATGATACTCTGTTAATAAAATAATAAAAACTTTGCTACAATATTCTGCACACATAGGTGACGCTACAAAAAGGAATACAATTTTAGGGGTCACTTCGCACACATCTTTTAGTTCACTCGTAGTGTTATCTTTATTTACTTATAAAAATAAAGTTATTTTGATAATTTAGAATAGTGTGTTTCAGGGTAAAAACGGCTAAACAAATCTATTTATTAATGGAAATTCATTAAAATAGATATCAAGACTATGCCTAATCGATTTTGATAGAGAATGTGTCTTTAAAATTCATAATTCCATCATTTCATTTACTAAAATTCATCCGGGAATAGGTTCCTTTATACATGCACACTCACGGACAAAACTTAAGCAAGTGAGAATTCCTTGATATTGCCGGTTATCTTTTTTTTTCTTTTCTTTTTTAAGGAGACAGAGGTAATTTTTTTATCTTCATTTTGGTTATCTCGTGTGTCTTCACTAAAGGTAACTGTGTATTAAACATCTTTCAGAGTTATTGTCTGAATCCCGATATACTTGATAAAAGGTACAACTTCTTCAAGTTCTGGCTATGAGTGTGTTTTATTACCGAATCTCAGGCCTTGAAGTCCTTCTACGGGAGGAATGATAACCGACTACAACAGTTGAATCCATCTGTTGAATGGCCTCAATGCTTGAGATACGATATTATTGTGATTTAAAGAAGAAACCTATATCTCTGGAAGGTTTTACTCAAATCAGATGTTTGATTTTAAGGTATAAATATTCTACATAGAGTTTCTATTATTATTTTAGCATTTTAGAAGTGCCTCAGTCACTTTACCAAGAAAATTCAAATGTAGTTAATAATTTTTAGATGCATAGTCAATCACTAGGACGATTTCTAAAGAGTTCTTGTTTAAAAATGGCAAATCTTCAACGTAACTACAGTTCAACATGCCAATGGTACTACGCGGATTCTTTCCCTATTGGTCCACCATGTATAAAGGTTGTACAATTATCCTTCAATGAAGAAATAATGAAAGAGTTGATGAGTTCTTTTTGGACCTCATAAAATGAAATCGGACTATGCAGTTAAGCATAAAACCACGGTTTCAAGGTGTCCATCCCGAATTTACTATAGTCGGTGTTGTGGTTACAGGTCCGCTAGATTTCAGAGACAAGCACAGATGGTGTAAAACTCTAGAATTTATTTTGATGGGAAATATTCAATTGCACTTAATTATAACATTTATGATGATGGTGAGTGGAGGAATGGTATGAGTCGTTTGATTCGACAGTCAATCCCCGAGATTGAATCCCGCATTTGCCATTTTTCTGGAGGAGGAAATGAAATTTCTTAAATGGCTCCCGATTTTTGCAGAGATTCATTTCTAAATTTAAATGCAAGTAACCAAACAGGGTCAGACATAATTATAAGTGCAAAATCCGAACTTATTTTAACGTTTATAGGCATGTAATGCACATTGAAATCTGCATCACCGAAACCCACACATTCACCTCTAAAGGTAGATATCTTATTTATATCCCTCCTTTTAATTGATCCATTGCAGTAAGGACAGTAGAAATTGTTTTATTTTAAAAAGAATATTACGCCTCTAAAATAGTTTTGTAATTTGATAACAGATGGCGCCCTAGTGCATCGTAATATAGATATGTATATGATTAAAAAACATATTTTCGATTTAGTCAACACAGTAAAATAAAAAATAAAAATGACCAGAAGAGATATTAAAATATTTACAACGATGAAAAGTATTCATTTATAATTTTATTTAAAGAGCAAACTCCACTACTTTGAGAGAGTTCTCTTCCAAACACATAAAGATAGGGGATTGTTACGTTTGGTTTAATTAAATGACAAAACCAGTTTGAAGGTTTTACGGTGAAGAAGGAAACTTACTTTATTATCTTTTTAAATATGCACATATTTCTCATGCTACCACCCGCGATGGGCTGAGTTTCTCCACTCTTGCGCCTGCGCGGCGGCTACGTCACGTCCAGTGACCTCACGACAACCACAGGGATTTACTTAACCCTCCTCAGTTCCTTTCTGAGGAACCACTTGTATAAACACGTCTTGGAAGACCCCGGGAAGACCCAGCCCTGCAGGTCAGGGGGCCGCTGGATGATGGTGAATGCCTCTCAGATTAGAAGCCTGGCTCACCGGCAGGACCAGTACTGGTCCAGGCGATTCAGGTCGAGACCGGGTAACCAGAATGAGGCATGGCGTGCATCGCAAACCTCACAGCTACATAAATAGTATTTTAAAAGCCCCTTTGAAGGATTTAAGGATATCAAGGATTTTTAAAATACAAACATTCCAGGGAAAAGTTTCTTTTTTTTTTACAATTCATTTATTTATAAATATTTCTAGCTTACGGGTAAGAAAACCCTTCTACAGGAGTAAATATATACTTCGAACAGCCAATAGAATATGAATTAATATCAAATAAAATTCTTCGGATGTTCACAGTTATTTGAATTTTATATTTGATTTTAATTCATATTCTATTGGAGGTTCCATGTAAAAAAAAAAAAAAAAAAAAATTCACTCCTGTAGAAGGGCTTTCTTACCTGAAAGCTAGAGCTATTTAGAAATACAGTGGTACCTCGACATACGAGTTAAATTCGTTCCGCAACCTTGCTCGTATCTTGAATTACTCGTATCTCGAAGCAAATTTCCCCATACAAAATTCCCATTTAAAATCACAGATTAATATCTTCAACACTACCGAACCGAACTCGTATCTCGAATTTCGCTCGTAACTCAAAGCAAAAAATCACTTGCTCGTCGGCTCGTATCTCGAAAAACTCATATGTTGGGGCGCTCGTATGTCGAGGTATCACTGTAAATGAATTGTAAAAAATAAACTTTTCCATGGAGACCTAATGTTTGTATTTTAATATTGCTTTAAGGGATTATTATTCGAAATCAAGGATTTACTTCGTCCCTAGAATGTCTTTTTCCTTTTACAATTAATTATCAACACATTTCACATATCTGTAAACAGGCCCCACATAGCAACACTTCTTTGCACGCGACACAAACCAATCTAATCTCGTGCCACACGATCTCCACATAGAAACATACCCATTGTCTCCACTAAACGCGCCACAAATTTTATCACCACTAAACACGCCACTTCCAAAAATATTCTGAAATCCTCATTGTATGTTAGTAAAACCACCAGCTATGATTTCAGTAAACTTGTGGTAAAGATAGAGGCTGCCTGGCCGGCATTCATAGTTGTTTAAATAAGAGATAATTCGGCCAATGAACTTGTTGTTCATGATGTAATTGTTTATATTTTGTCCCAAAACAATGACTCCACGTGACACCTTGGGTAAGAGAACATGAGAATCGATCACGCCAGTCCTTGATTGGACACGGACGCCCAAAAAGGTCTCCCTCTCTGACTTGAGCATATAAGCTGGGTTCCGTTTGAGCCAACGGGAGTATAGGGAGAAGACCAGACAGTGCAGTTGTCACGCTGTCAGATTAGCCAGCGCGTCCCAGAACTCCCCCAAAGTCCACCTCCCCGAGTGATGCCCTTTCTAAACTGAGGTAACCATGTTTCTATGCGTGTGGTTTTCATTCATTTTCAGGCTAGTGCGCTCCCACTCAGGCCTATGACTGCATGTTGTAGCCCTCTGCGACTATGTCGGCTCCACGCTTTACTACATATATGTCATAATATATGCTCTTCCAGGAATAATAAAGAAAACCTACAGTCAACCCAGAGAGAGACAGCAGCTAAAGTCCGGTCATTTGAGACACCAGCGACATTCCAGGGGGCGACCACAGGGGCGTTACTTGGAACCTCAGGACTAATTAAGATAGTTGGTGATGTAGTGTTCGAAACGAACGGTCGGCCGCTCAGCGGCGGCCGGGCCCAGCTCTCTCCATCTCTCTCTGGTTGTCTAGGGTTTCTCTACCAAAGTGTGGTGTGATTATTTCTCTTTCCCCACATTATTAGTATATTGCCACATATATATAACTTTTATAATGTTTATATAAAAATGCAGTTAGAGAGAGAGAGAGGACTGTAAGTATATATTCTATTCGTCATTTTATTAGTTGTTTACTGTCAGGTGATCTTAATCAGTCAATCAATGTTCAGTGTTCCTTTAGCTTAAAGCCTATGGCACCAAGAATAGTCTAAAGAACATAAGATCGCGCGTTGACTTCTAGGAAGTTTTTCTTTTTTTAATATGATATATATATAAAAAATGTCTTCTATAACTCGACACATGCTTAGTCATTCTTGAAAGTTTCCGTCACATATGGGACAGGGGTTAATACCCTCTTACTTTATTATTTAGTTTAAAGTAAAACTTTAACAAGACTTAGAACTGGCTATTGTTTTAGACAACGGGTCGGCACACTTTTGAGTCGGAAAAGTCAAAAATTACATTTTACAAAATATCAAAGTTTTTAAAGAGCCACAGTATTTTTTCTTGCCAACAATAAATAATACTCACATAAATAATAATTGCGTATGGAACTATATAAAGAGCCTTATCTTCACATCCAAAAAGCCGTATGTGGCTCACGAGCCGCACCGACTCCCTGTCCAAGATCGTTAATTGAACGTACTAATGATATAAGGTAATTATCTATGCAGAGACATCTACTCCATCCAGACGAGATAGGAGATGTGATAGCTGGAGTAGAACTTGCCCCTCACGCCACAAATGTTGGAGATAACTTTTTAAATTTCCACAGAGAGAGAGATGATAAGACAATATTCTCCCGACTTAGAGCACGTTGGGTAACACAATATCAGTAGATAATTGACAAAAAATCCATGATAAAGTTCTTGAAAAAGATCATGAAGAATTAGATAATATCAGACAATTACTAGATTCAAGGAAATACATTTTAACTTGGCGTTTACCCATCTTTACAGTTGAAATATTTTATTTAACTTGTTTTAATGTTTGTTGTTGTGTTTATCTCTCTTCACATGTTCTGATATATTTCTGATATACTTTTAGGCCACGTAATATGGTACACCTTTTTAATCCTACTGAGTAGGTGGTTGGGAATAGATTATAAAATAGAATTAGTATATTGCCTTTCAAACGCAAACAATACATAAAACCATTTCTTCCCCGTATTTTTGGTGCCTAATATTCCGTAAAAAGAAAACAACAGTAGGGTTATAAAAATAATGACAATTGGGAGCATATTCCCAGAAATCAATAAACACTTAAAATTATTTAAAATTTAAAGAAAAATTATGACTTTATATTTTCATATAAATAAAAATATATATATTACCTAATTGAATATATATGTATATTAGATAATAAAATGGCATATATTGGATTTAATAAAAGATTTAATTTTCCAATATTCCTAAAACTTTAGCTGCTATAGAAATTTCGATAATTGGAAAATAAATCTTTTATTAAATCCAATTTATGCCTTTTTTATTATCTAATGAATTAAATATGAATTGCTCTATTTTCAAAAATATATATATATGTGATGATTTAAGACCATGGAATTGTTGTAAATAGTCTAGATATCTACTACCACATGTTCCACACCATGACTGTATATAACTTCTTATGTACTGCACATAGAAAGCCTCAACTAACATCAATCTGTACCGCGTAAGAATCTAATAAAGTATAGCAACTGTACAGATAGAAGGAATGGAGACTAACAGGAGAAAATTAAGGTTAAAACTAATCAGGCTTAGGACAGAAAGTAGCAGCAAGACATAGGAAGTAGGCTTAAAGCGGGTACAATTATTAATAACTTGTACAGTCAATACTTCCTGACAAGGCCGGACGTATCTGGTGACCGCAGAAGTTATAAAAGTTGAGAGACGCCCAAATTTCCGGGGCAGGACCGGACGTATTTGATAACCGCGGAAGTTATAAGAGTCGAACTAACACCCAATACTTCCTGACAAGATCGGGCGTGTCTTCCGACAAAGACCTCAGTAAGGACCAATTAGCAAGAATCACCTAAATAGGTCAACCAATAGAAAAAGGCCATGTGACACCTTTCGACCAATGGGAAAGAAGACAGGTCGTGGTGTTAAATCGAGAAGCAAGAATTGTCAGTATACGCTTGGCTCTCAACAAGGTAACACTTGCTCTAAAGATCTCCCTCTCTCCTCATCCCATTCCTTCTTGACGTCAGACGCTTTTAGTGGAATCTCTGTTTGTTTATTTCACCTTTGGCCCAGCTGTGTCGCCTTCCACCACGACTGCACGGTAGAGTTGACATCGAGGTTCGTCTAGCATCAGGTAACACTGGTCCCAGAGGTCCCAATATATCACAGACTCCCCCGTCCGAAGAGTCGACAGGATAGTGGACGCCAAGGTACAAGTAAGCAAATAGACCACTGTCTGTACAGAAAGATGGAACAGGGAAGAGAGGAGGATTCAAAGGAGCCCATGAAGTCCGATCCCGACTACGAAAATGGCGAAAACACCACTTTTCCAAAGAAAGAAAACACTCTCGGTAGAACGGAGGAAATCGCCCCCAGCCAGGAAGACGTCACGCCCCCGCCGCCGGTGTCAGATGTCCTGGGGAGGTTGACGACGACGCTACATCAGCTTTCTGCCGTGACCGGACATCGCGAGAGGTGGAATCGCTACGATGGTTCGTACGAGGCGCAGAGCTTCTTCACCAACTACGACGGCCAAGCAGATCGGGCCCAACTACAATACTCTACAAGACTGAGAAAGCCACCAAAACTCCTGCAGGCACCCCTCCGAGTTACCAACACGCGAGCGTATGTTACCTGCTCCCCCGACCATCTCTAAACCACGAGCCCAGCGCAAACAATGAACTCTGACTGTCCCAAGAATCCTCCAACCACGGCACAAGACCAGGACTGTCCCGACATACAAGACAGCACAACAGTAGGTTCCTCCTTCTATAATTTTTGTTGAACAATTGCTCGTTCGAGCTGAACTGTCCAATAATGTAAACCTACTCTACTACTTGATACAGGAGCATCTATCGCTATAATTAGGCAGAATACTGTTAAAATAATAGAAATCAGTTTGTAAAAGAAAAATACCTGTCCATCCATTTAACTTAACTATTAACGCCATAGCTAACAATATTGTCACCATAGATTATATCTTTTTGATCTTAAAAATAAGTAACATAACGCGGATTCTAAAATTCCATATCATCGATACACCCTTGCCTTTTATCATATTATCCCTTAACTCCATAAAACGATTTCTACTAATTATAAACTGTTCTCAGCTACTCCTGTATCAAGATAATGTACCTCTACCAACTACCTTGTACCAATTCACTTCGTGCAAGCAACACGTGTCCCATGGACAGGCTAATACAACTGTCCCATTTACTAAATTTTCCCCTCCTGTAACGGGTTGCTCACACGTGGTGAACTCCAACGCTCTTATTTGGTCTTATTGTAATGTTCCTAATCCCATTTTCAACGCCCCTATGTCCTTTTCTTTCATAGCTTTAGACAGAAATAACCTAAGTCACAGCCTTCCAAAACTATTCCAATCGTTAAATTCCCACATAACTACACTCCTTCCTTTTACATGCATAGTTAATCAGCGACAAATCTCTCTCAACAAAATAAACAACTCCCTCTCTCATCACTTTCTCCAATTGGCAACAAATTTTTAGTGCGCGACTTAACATCCAACTCCAATCTCGAGCCACACAAGCCTCATTACGTCGCCCTACTAAACACACACACAAAAAAAATATTTTTTTCACATTAAACGTGTCATATCCACTAACAATATAAAAATTCTCGATATGTTCGTACAACCAGCACCCATGACTTTAGTAAATTTGTTATTCTTAGTAAAACAGATTAGATTTTGTACAAAACAAAGACTTCACGTGACACCTTTTCATTTACAATTTTTTCGCTTCGTGTCACCGAGCTACGCCACAAAACTCTTTCACTTCTCAGGCCAAAGACGCCTTCATCACGCCTGTGACACATTTAACCACACATTGTCCACGTAGATAGTCGCAATTTCATTCAATTCTAACCCAATATCATTGAATAACATTTTTACTAAGTCCGCCAAAAACCATTCGATTTAATATCAACAGATACAATAACCAGATTTTCAAAATACAAACACAAAACGAACAAATGCTTGAACACAGGATAATTACAACCTCTGTATCTCCCTATGTCAATCCCATAACGCTTGTCACCAAACGTGACAAATCAAAACGCTTTTGCGTTTACAATTATAGAAATAAAATCTCCGAGCGTAGTTCGAATTAACATACCCAATGTCACTAATTCATGGCCATCAGAAAACCGTGTTTACAAAGGTGGGAGACAACCACCAAGCAAGCTGCCCCCACAAAGGGCCTCTGACCCAAATAAATATGCCCGCCACCGCCGGAACTAGCTAATAATAAATTCGAAGGGAGATGGACAAACAAATAGCCGACATCTTGTTACGGTCCGTCGCCACCCCGTGTTCTCTAATGAACGTTCACCAGCTATGACATCAAATATTAGTGCGTGCCTTTCACTATATATCGTTCTAATCCCTAACCCATTATTCTACTCCGATATCCCGTTTAGCTACTAATAACTTGCTTAACACGTTATTTTACATTTACTAACAAATCAGTCCACTTAACATCGACACTTAGAACCAAGGACAAAATTTTACCTAAAAATCACACACACCCACACATGTTTTTTAAAAAAAAAAAAAAACAACAACAACAACAACAACCCTTTATCGGTTAGAATAGATCGCCGTGTTTCTCCTGCACACACAGAATAAATACCGCTTTAGGAAGAATCACGTTTTCACCTAAACGTGGCGCAGGGAACAAAAAATCGACAACATTAGGACTCAGTAAGTTTCACAGTTAGAAACAATGTGATCCACGAATCACGCCAAACATAAAACAAATTCGATAAGTTAGAAAAACTTAGGCCAACAAGACCAAAGATATCAATCGAGGACAATTTAAAGCTCTCTATACCCATCCTAAAAAAAAAAAACAGGAACATTACGTTTGGCCTACAGCTTTCCATTCTTTCACGATATATAATTTCTATGTATAATCTTACTTGCTCTTCTTTCTCGATGAACATTTTTTTTTTTAATTTTCATTTTAATATCTTGTATATAATCATTATATAACTCTTATAATTGTTTTTTTTTACGTCAACCAATCAGTTTAGATTATTGTCATTTTATTTTATTTTTCTTTACCAAAGCTTATTTACTTTTACTTTATGACTCTATTTTGTAATCAACTTTATATTTAATCTTTCATATCTAATAATCTCAAGTTATATTTCATGCATATATCACTAATTTGCATTTTGTTATTTTATATTTTCTCTCACTTTATAAATTAGATGTTATTTACATTGTTTCATCTTCCGCTACCATGTCAATGCTATCGAGTATATTATTGCTCATTATTAATTTTCATTTAATATTTTCACTTTCTATTACCCCTTATATACTGCTGTAGTGTGTTAATCTTTGTATCATGTCATCACTATTTTGACTTTTTTTTAAAGATTACTTTGCATTTAACTTCGCAATTCTATTTTCGATTTTTCAAATCCTTTAACGCTATATGCAAAGCCTTAATTTCGCAATTTCATATCTCAATGATATATTCTTTTATAATCAAACTAAAAATCATGATTAAAAACAGGGCAATCGTCAAAAACCTCTTAAACAACCACTTTAAAGGTTACTTCTTAATAAATAACTAACCCTTTTCCGCAGGAACTTTTAACTCCTTCGCAGGCTAGACTTGACCTACTTTGATTTCGTAATTAACAATCTTGACACACCATCCCCCAGATTTACCTTATCCCAACTTCTGGCTTGGATACGTGCAAATTGTATTTTTTTTTTATATATTCCAGGGCACTCTCATGCCACACGCTGGCACATCTTTTTTTTTTTTATTTTACTCTTTTTCTCGCTAAGCCCCTGACGACTCTAATTAAAACTTTGATTTCTGGTCACTGATCTTCGCCCTCATTTATCCTGCATGCGTACGTCTTAACGACTAATTACTAAAACCCATAACAATCACCCTTATCTTACTTTTCGATTGTGGTACTGTAACTTTATTAGGTCCTTAAATTTACATGTGAAACATGGCCTAGGTTTTCCGCGCCATGCACATTAAATGGTTTGGGACTTGAGTCAAAGTGACATTGCCTCAACCAAGTAATAACTAACCCCTCAACCCTTTCTAACGCCCATCACGAAGAGATCATGATTTTCCCATCCAATCATTTTTATTTTCACCTATAATCATTATATGTTCTCTATTAAATATTTTATTCATATTTTATTTTTACTTGTATGTTTAGTATTAGTTGTTTATGCTTTATTATCTCTTATGGATATACAGAAATCAACCCCATGTTATATACCAACTCACTTTAATTAATTTTTAAAAAATTACTTCCTTAATAACAGTCTTCCTATTCCGCTCTCTTAAATCCCTCCATATGAACCCTCTCACATCCGGGGCCATCTGTGATGATTTAAGACCATGGAATTGTTGTAAATAGTCTAGATATCTACTACCACATGTTCCACACCATGACTGTATATAACTTCTTATGTACTGCACATAGAAAGCCTCAACTAACATCAATCTGTACCGCGTAAGAATCTAATAAAGTATAGCAACTGTACAGATAGAAGGAATGGAGACTAACAGGAGAAAATTAAGGTTAAAAATAATCAGGCTTAGGACAGAAAGTAGCAGCAAGACATAGGAAGTAGGCTTAAAGCGGGTACAATTATTAATAACTTGTACAGTCAATACTTCCTGACAAGGCCGGACGTATCTGGTGACCGCAGAAGTTATAAAAGTTGAGAGACGCCCAAATTTTCGGGGCAGGACCGGACGTATTTGATAACCGCGGAAGTTATAAGAGTCGAACTAACACCCAATACTTCCTGACAAGATCGGGCGTGTCTTCCGACAAAGACCTCAGTAAGGACCAATTAGCAAGAATCACCTAAATAGGTCAACCAATAGAAAAAGGCCATGTGACACCTTTCGACCAATGGGAAAGAAGACAGGTCGTGGTGTTAAATCGAGAAGCAAGAATTGTCAGTATACGCTTGGCTCTCAACAAGGTAACACTTGCTCTAAAGATCTCCCTCTCTCCTCATCCCATTCCTTCTTGACGTCAGACGCTTTTAGTGGAATCTCTGTTTGTTTATTTCACCTTTGGCCCAGCTGTGTCGCCTTCCACCACGACTGCACGGTAGAGTTGACATCGAGGTTCGTCTAGCATCAGGTAACACTGGTCCCAGAGGTCCCAAGATATCACATATATGTATATCATAAAATATCAAAAACCTTTCGCAATAAATTTCTTTATTAACAACGGCGCAAGCTTTCGAGCCGTTTTTAATAAAGAAACTTATTGCGAAAGCTTTTTGATATTTTATAATAGTAAATCGCAATTCTCGTATATCTAAATATATGTATATATTGTTTCTGTTTATCAATAGTGAATTTTAACGCAATTTTCCCTGGCGGGCATATCGCGTTTTGTGTTTTTATATAAATGAATATATGTATGTAATATTGTTGCAAATGTCGTATGGATTAGCTGGCAGTCGTGTACGTGAGGCGACTGTTGATATTCTTCCCACACGCGGACAACAAGAAGCAGAGGCAGGGCTAGATGTTAGCACCGAAAATGATCGGGGACAGCCCACGGGACAGAAGAGACGCCATGGCACAAACTTGGATGCTTATCACCGAGACATGGAGAGAAAGAGAGTGTGTATTAGAAAGAAGCCGTCTGCCGAGAAACACCTCCTAGAACCATCTGCTGACCCCCTGCCAAAACCTGTCCTGTTTACAGGGGGGTCGTCTATAAGAATGTTCCTCGGGACCCCACATGGGCTGGGCGTTGCCCTTTTCCTCCCCTCTGTCCCTGCCACCAGCTGACCGAACACTCTTCGGATCTTTATTTTGGCGTCAACATTTTTGGTGTTACATACAAATAGGGGATTACAGCTATTATCAAAAAAGATATAGCATATATACAAAATATGCGGGTGGCAGCAAACAGAAACGGTGTACATTCCAAAAGAAGGGCAGTATCTTTTAAGGTATGGTCTTTAACTAATTGGAAGATATGTGACATATACTAAAAGTGTCATTATTATACAGTTTAAAATATACGATATGTATATATAATGTTTGGTATATATTTTAATTCTAGATTATGGTATTTTTGAAATTTACATATTTTTTTCTGTTTGGAAAATTCGTAAAATCAGAATTCTTGACTGAATGAACAATTGAGAACAATTATATTTATATGATTAAAAATAGAAGCTGCGAGTTCGGGGGACAATAATTATATATTTGAGTAAAAGATAAAAATTTTGTAAGACACATATAAAAGCTTGTAAATCAGTTATGCTTCATATATCCATTTTACTCATATAAATCTTTGTTCAATGGTTTTAGATCAATTATCTATTTTCTCTTTTTCAGTGAATTTTTAAAATGAAAGAATCCCTTAAAAAGTATTTTCATTAATTATTAATTTATCATATCACCTGTTTGCCGAAAGTTCAGTAATTTACACTCATGGACAAAACTTCAGGATGTTGTACCTTTTAGCATGTATATATGGATTCATACAATAACTATGAAAGATATTTGATACATAGTGACCTTTATTGAAGACACACGAGATAACCAAGTGTGAACAAAATTGCTTCTGTCTTCAAAAACAAATAATTAAAAAAAAAAAAAACGGCCGCGACAACAAAGACTTTCCGCTTCTTTAATTTTTGTTCAAAAGTGTATATAGAGATGAATAATTACGTTATTTCAATCACGTGGGTACGCTCATCGACCGTGTGTGTGGGGGACCGAACCATTATTTATTTGAACTTTATTTATATATTTCTATGAAAAATAGATACTTCGGCCAGAGTTTTTTTTTATTTTTCTCAACGTTTCGACAAAAATATTTTGTCTTCGTCAGGAGAAGTAAATAAAAATAATTTATGTAATATGTTGATGCAATTGTTGTTACACTATAATATTTGATGTATTACACTGTTGTAGAATCCTGTCGACTTAACCGTTCTGTGGCAATATCGTTGCGGGGTTTCTTATTGTTGGATGCGAATGGTGAGATTTGGTTGAAGCGCAGCCGTTTGAGTGGAAGTTGCAGCATACAGTTAGGAATAATCAGGACACGTGATTGAGTTTGAAAATAAAGGCAACGGGTTGGAGGAAAGAAAGTTTGATAAGAGCTGAGCGATTTGACTTATTAATTAACTGATCACATGGCGGTGATTGTACTTAGCTGTGGGATGAGCAGAGGGGGAGAGGTCTAGAGCCGATGTCACCTCCTTGGGAGCCAAAGCGTAACTGACATTTCTTGCTTTTCGATTTAACACCAAGCCTCAGTGTCTCTCTGATTGGTCGAGA
>CP092872.1:24025138-24043618 GCA_030710605.1 Cordylochernes scorpioides
TATATCCGGCATTTTATATAGAGAGATTCTTGGTTAAGATATTTAAGAAAACTATAGACATAAATTAATAAAAGAAAAAAGGCATCTTCTTATCGTGCGACTGAAAGTTGCTGATGGTTTGCGCAATCTATCAGAATAAATATTTAAAAAATCGTTAATTTTTAATTATTCCAGAATCGGCCAAATACCTATTCTTAATTAATCAAGAAAAGCTAATCACGTACGCGTTTCGGGCTGTTGGCCCTCATCAGCGTGGTACAAGCTGTACCTCAACTACCCAAAAAACTGGTCATTCAGGCATCCTGAAAAATCATGAAACGGGTAGTTAGGGCCAGATTTGCGTGAGAATGCGAAGCAATGTGAAAAAAAAAGTACAAATGTGGAATCGTTTATTTATATGGACATAAAGCTTTGTAGACAGTAGAAATTCATTTGAATACTTTCATCGAGAAACGTTCTCGAGCAAACAATACACTATAGCGCGGTTAGGCATAAATTAATTGTCTTATATTTAGAGGTTTGTTTATGTGTGTTAAGTAAACATTTTGATGGTGATACGGATTTAAAGTTCTGATATGACATTGTAAAGATACCCCTGTACCTATCAACTCGAGTAGGTTCAGTATATCAAGGTTGTGTCCAGGCCGACTCCACGGTGCCGAGGTCCCAGCCAAGGTGAAGCTCTGCTGTGAGGCCTGGACCCGGGAGAAAGGTCTGGTGACCGCTGCCTTCAAGGTCCGCAGGAAGGTCCTGGAGCAGCACTACCGTGAAGACATCGACAAGATGTACCAGTCCCTCCTCTAGTCCTGCACTACAAAGCCTACGTGAAGTCTACCTCATTTTCAAACATAATCTAACCGACAATTTGATGCCTACACGGCCAACCTGATAAGCGAGCTTTAGCCGCATACTTGGAGCTCTACAAAGAATCTACTTCACAAGTTTAAATTACGTATTCTCCTCTTTTTGTAGGCCTTCTTCCTCTTTATTTATCTGTATACCTAAATATAACGGTTCATTTTTAATGATAAGGCAATCCAAAGGTTATAAAAGTTCTATCTGTACTTCGATGGTCTACATGGAGTCTACCCTACTTGATACTCTTTTTAAACACTCCTTAGTATATTTCTCTCTTCGAGTCTCTATGCAACTGTTTATTTAACAACAAACGTGACCAACAAATATAATATTTCGGTTCTTAATAAGCACATTCGTGGTCTACATGGGATCTACATCATTCTCACTCATCGTAGATCTCATTCCTCTGTGTGCTTCTAGTCTATCTTTTCTTTAGTGCCTATACCAGTTGGCTCGTATCTTCATTTCAATATGGGGAGTGAGCTAACAAAGAAGAAGCCTCCCTTTTTTCTCATTCATAGAAAGAAAAATCATAAAGTTCAAATATGTAAATAGCTTTGTTGTGATATATTAAACACAACCTTTTTTATATATTTATTCCCATTATATATACATATATATATTTCATTATAAAATCATAATTTATGTACCCAATGTGTATCTTGTTTTTTTAAATAGCCGTTTAATATATAATATTTCACTACACTGAAAAATATCTATTACAATAAAGTATATATTATTGTGCAAAGCCTTCATGATATATACGTTTTGTTTGAAAAACTATAATATTTCATAATATAAAAATAATATCAATTAACAACATTTTATTGCCTCTCTATCGCAATTTTTATAATGCAGTTTTCTTCATAAGGTCTCCATAAAGTATTAATTTAGCACTGAGTGTGATACTTGCAATTAACCTCGGTGCCAAATCAAAACAAATATCATATTCATTGTGTATTTATTATATTTCCTGTTATATATATTTTAAAATAAATATTTAATATGCTTCTTAGTGTGTGACCTTATTTTACACCTCAATACATATTGTATGTTAATTTTTTGTTAAGAAGAAATTAAAGATACACATATATTAAAGCTTTTATTTAACTTGCCTCCCTGTCCGTCTGTCTGTCCACAAATCTTGTGATCGAATTTCAGTATACTTCTAGAGCACGTAGAAATATGAATTTTGGTACACTTGATTAAAAACTAACTAAATAATTAATTTTAGTCAAAAGGCGATCCATCAATTTAGATTATATAAAAGGGTGTACCTGGATCTGTAAAGAAAAAAAAAAACATTTTTTTCTCAAAATATTTCGAGAGATTTCTCCCTCTTTATCAATTTATTTCACACATAAATTGATAAAGAGGGAGCAATCTCTCGAAATATTTTGAGAAAAAAATTGTTTTTTTTTTTTACAGATCCAGGTACGCCCTTTTATATAATCTAAATAATTAATGATGGAAAATACCTTTTAAAAAAGCTTTTATTCAAATGCACTGAAAAGGAAAAATAAAATATGTTCTCTTTTGTCATTGAGCAATTAGATGTATCTGAGTGAAAATAAAAGCGGCGGGAAACTATCATATTTAAAGAAGAGGTAAAATATAGCAAACACTTATAAAAATCGCTAATCAGCTGCTACATATTAAATCACATTAGGTTCGAAATTCATGATGATCGTCCACCGCCGCTTTTATTTTTCACTCAGATACATCTAACTCCTCATTGACAGTAGAGATAAACTATTTTATTTTTTTTATTTTTAGTGTACTTAAATAGAAGTATTTTTCAAAAAGGTATTTTTATTTATTAATTATTAAAAAAGTAGGATTGCTTACTGGTTTACCAAAAAAACATTCCTACAAATATAAAGTCATCTATAGGTTCAACTTGCATATTATCCAATTTTAATCACTAAGACAAAACAATCTCCAACTTTATTCAAACGCATAGCAACCATCATGGTGATAAAAAATTAATGGAACACATATAGAATCAATTAAAACTTATTAAAATTTTAGAGGGAAGCAGTTTCTGATCGTGCAAAACTGAAAGTTCCTGATGGCCTGCGACATCTGTCGGAAAAAATATCAACTGATCGTTGATTTTTTATTATTTTAGAATTGGTCAAATATCATTTCTCGAATAATCAAGAAAAAACTTATTTATAATACAATATAATGCGGCTTATGATTGTAGAACGACATTTGAAAATTATCCCGCATGTGTTTCTTTTGAACGAAAAATCTAACTCTCTTCACAATTCATTCTTTCATACTTCATCCCTAAGGTTAGATATAATCGTTATTTCTCCTTAAAATAAATTTCGATTTTTCGTTCAAAAGAAACACATGCGGGATAATTGTCAAATGTTGTTTTACAAGAAAAACTAAGTTGGAATAATTAAAAATCAACGATTAATTTATATTTATTCGGACATGGGGGTCGGTGGAAGGATGGTCTAAACCGTTGGTTTTCGACCGCTACGACTCGGGTTCGATTCCCGCATTAGGTACTTTTTTATGTTAAAAAAAAAAAAAAAAAGCTCCAATGGCCTCCGATTCTTGCAAAAGTCCAACCCTTCAGCGAGTTCAAGTAACCAAACGGGGCTCTGGCACATTTGTAAGTGCAAAGTCGAACTGCTTTTCACATGTGTAGACATGTGGTGCACTTACAGTAAAAAGCAGTCACCTACTTCTACCCACCATGATTATCAATCATGGCCTGTACCACGTGTACTAGGGATAATCAAAAAAAAAAAAAAAACATTTATATAATACACTAAAATATCAAACAAAATAAAAATATATTTATTTTAAATCTGAAGAAACCAGAAATTTCAAGGTAATCAAAGTTTTTAAAATGAAGTAAAATTCCTGAAGGCGCGTGTGTTTAGGCATTAAGGGAATTAATTATTACTGTACCTGTATAAAGTGGCCATTCTGGATACTGGGTTAGACAATTTGACAACAAAAATAATTTTATTGACATCTTGTCAATATATTCAAAGTGCACAGTCTGCACTATTTTAAAAAAAAAGGATAATATGGATTATATACACTATGTATAATGAATATGGCGTCTCTGACAGAGCTGCAACTACTGGGTTAGATGTCTGGAGGTATTTCTTCAAGCAATAGAATTATCTACAACGAGAAAACAAATGTTTAACTTTTTAAAATTTAAATATTAACAATATTTAATACTTGCAACAACACAGTCAAAAATAAAATTTAATTTAAAATAGTATATTATATTAAAAATAAAAAAGGCATATCCTGACCAGGAGCACATGTGCTTTACAGATGGCAGAGCGCCATCTGGTGGAACAGAAATCAACTAAACATTGATTTAGCCTGTTCCCTGAAATTTGGCCAACCCAATTTCTTGATTAATAAAGAAAAGCCATCCACGAACGCGTTTCGCGCTGTTGGCGCTCCTCAGCGTGGAGTAGGCTGTTCCACTGTGACCAAAAATATTTTTGGTCCCAGAGGCTTCTTGAGAAACCAAGAAATGGATATTTAAGGCCAAACTTGCGTAAATACGCTTAACATGTGAAAATATAATATTAATACTATTATATTTATAGTGGAGATATTTTCTAGATAAAATTAAATCCATAGGTGCCGTGAATAGCTATGTGCTATTTTGAAACTTAAATTAGGTTAATAAAAATAGTTTTTGTAGATAGAATTTTTATTGCCGTTGATACCAAGGATTGCGTATGAAAACAAAGTTGGACCAGTTGTGTCTCATTGGTGTATGAGTTTCTTTGATCTTATTTAGAGAAAACGCTTTTAATTGAGGAGGATCCAAGAACATGGTTTATGTATTTAAACGAAATATTCATTATTATATCCACAAAATATATTATTTGATATTTTGTTAATCAGCAAATTTTCACCTTGATTCATTGTAAATAAATTTAATTTGTGTTTTTCAAATCAATTACTTTTTTATCATCATCATTGTTACATTTCTTCCTTTTTACGTTACAGTATCACTGCGAGGTCTTTCATGGGCGACACATCTGGTGAATAATCACTAAAGGACGGACTTTTGAACGCGAAAGGTTCAAGGAGAAGGTGCTGAAAGTTCGAAATGAAAAAGGCAAAAAAAGTGTAAATTTATTAGCTATCTAAGATTCTATAGAAAAATAATTATGGTAGATTTTATTTGAAACATATTATATAAAATATAAACATAATATATATTATAGAAATTTTATTTAATTTGACTTTTTTTTTCTAGAACAACTCTGTGGAGTAGACCGCCAGGTGCCGCGGCTTTAAACTATATAAATTTATTGTCGTTGTTTTCTATTGGCCGGCACAAACATTCTTGTAATTATGTAAATACTAATTGTTTCTTTTATTTTGTTTATTCCTCACGCGTCAATTCAGGTATTTTTTCTTAAATTGTTTTATCAGTTCAATTAAAACGGACGCGCGCTATTCCACAGTATAAGACAAAGATAGCGCCCACCTACAAGGTGTGCGTAGTTGATAGCGTGTTCTGTTGCAGGTTCAGCTCTTCAGCATTGCTAGAGTTTCTCTATCTAATAAATTATTCTAACGTAGAAATTCAGGAGAGACAAACTTCAGTATGATATAGCAATTTATTTAAGACAAGAAAATAATCAAAATTTATAGAATACAAGAGAAGCAATGAGGGAAGTTTTACATAGTAGAAAATATATATAAATATCAAAATATTAATAATATGTTAACAGAATAATATATACATTGATGCAATATTTAAAAAACTAAATTTGAATGTTTTCTAGCTCCTGAAAACTCCTTCTTGTAATACATTGAAATAGATTTCAATTTTATTGAAATCTATCAATTATAATTCTACACACAAAGTTATGAGATGTATGTTATGAACGAAACTATAAACTATTACAATTATATACGGTTCAAGAGAATTTTTTCTTATTTCCTTGACGCGGAGCACTGAAATAATCTTATAAGTTAATATTATAGACAACTCTGTTTTAACGATGAACCTTATGACTCCAATTCTTTCAACCTCTTCTTAACTAATTTTCTTTCATTTTTTAAAAGTTTCCGGAAATTTCAAATTTTAACCAAATCTATGTAAATATGACCTTCTTTATATAAATAATTTTAGAACGATTCTTAGAATTAATATTGAAGAATATCTTTACGAGTTTCTTTTTTATTTTTATGAAAAAAAAAATCGCCGCGAAAGCTTAAACAAATTCAAATAAAAGAATTAAAGATAACTATTGCCTAATATATCCTTCAAAAAAGAAGAAAAATAAAGAAGTAGAAGACAGCCGACATCAAATACTTTCTACTTCCTTAAGTTTTGTCCATTAGTGTAAATAAATTACATATGTAGAGTTGGTGTATGTGTGTTCATTCCATTCAAAGAGTGTTCCACTATATTTGAACTATCTGGATAAATCTTTTCCCAACGATATAGGGATGGAAGTTACTGACATAGTTTCAAACCGGGGAAATATCATGCTAGTAACTCTACTCAAACCTTGTAATTAATCATTTGTTTATGTAATATAGTATCTTAGTGTTGTTTCTTGACGCAAGCATCCCATGTGGGGATATCGTGTCTGATTTGATAATAATAAATAAATGCTAATAATATAGAATTGTTTTACCTTTTAAATCTTATTATTAATGCTACCATGACCGCAAATGATAATATATATTTTTTTCAATGTTATAAAATCAAATTGGTGAGGAAATGTCTTTAAAGCGAGATTTTTTTGAAGCCTCGCACCAAAACCTGGTAATAATACTAAACGATAATGAAATTTTGTTAAGGATAAAGAAACGTCCTAGGGGATCTATACGAAAAAGACAAAAATGTTGATTTCGAGGGTTTGCTCTCTCTTTCTCAAAAGCACTCGAAATATTTAAAATCTTTGAATTTTCATACAGATATCCAAATACACGTTTTATATTATACTCAGTTTTAATAGGCCGCACGACAATATATTCAAACTCTATTTGAGTTAGAAGATACAATCCATTGAATACAATTATATAGAATAGGGGTATTAAGATCTGTGAGAATTTTCACAGATCCAAGTATATATGTCTTTAGTATTTATTGTTTGAGAAAACATGGATTCGAGTAGTACCCAGGCGTAGCCAGGTCATTCATCTAGCTTTAAAAAAACAATAATAATACAATAGATAGCTTTCCATATTTACTAGGGAAGATTTTTTATGCGAGGGTGAGATAAAGTGTCGTCACGGACTTTAAGCTGTCGCCAATCGAGGCTACTTCTATACGAACTTTGTTCCCAGGAGAGATAAGCTTCCGCTCTCTCCAGTCAGTTGCCATCATGGGCCTTGTCAGCAAGCTGGTCCTTTCCTTGGTGCGGATAGCCTCGCTCTTCTTCGACCTCTTCACCCTGCCCCTCTACCTCGTGCTGCAGAAGCCGTGGATCCTTTGGGCGCAGCAGAAACGGCCGCAGGTAAACCCTCCTTATCTCCCACCAGTGACCTTCCTCAATGCCGCTACGTGCTATAGCGACCTGTACCTTCCTGAATGTCGCCATAGCATCCTGTGCCTTCCTCAATGTCACCACAGCGATCTGTATTCAATGTCGCTACCTGCCATAGCGACCTGTACCTTTCTCTATATCCCTACCTGCCATAGCGAACTGTACCATCTTTAATGTCCCTACCTTCCATAGCGACCTCAATGTCACAATAGCGACCTGTACTTTCCTAAATGTCCCCATAGCAACCTGTACCTTCCTCAATGTCACCATAGCGACCTGTACCTTCCTCAAAGACACCATAGCGACCTGTACCTTCCTCAATGTCACCACAGCGACCTGTAACTTCCTCAATGTCACCATAGCGACCTGTACCTTCCTCAATGTCACCATAGTGACCTGTACCTTCCTCAATGTCACCATAGCGACCTGTACCTTCCTCAATGTCACCATAGCGACCTGTACCTTCCTCAATGTCAGCATAGCAACCTGTACATTCCTCAATGTCACCATAGCGACCTTTACCTTCCTCAATGTCACCATAGCAACCTGTACATTCCTCAATGTCATCATAGCAACCTGTACATTCCTCAATGTCACCATAGCGACCTTTACCTTCCTCAATGTCACCATAGCAACCTGTACATTCCTCAATGTCATCATAGCAACCTGTACCTTCCTCAATGTCACCATAGCAACCTATACATTCCTCAATGTCATCATAGCAACCTGTACCTTCCTCAATGTCACCATAGCAACCTGCCCGTTCTGCGAAGTGGTATTCTCCTAATCCACCGGCGACATAGGATGGACAACCTTTATAAAAGACGAATATAAGAGTATAGATTTCAATTTAATTATAAGGAATTATATAACATACCATTTACATATAAGAGATAAATAAAACTATTATAAGCGCACACACAAATTTTCTTCCTCAAATAAAATAATTGCAATTATAAGAAAAACTCTTTCTTGATATATTTTCTCATTGCTGTGAGGAGAAAGTTTGTTTCATTTAAGGAAAACACATTCGTGTTTTGTCTATAAATAAACGAATCTTTTAAAATTTTATTTGAAATTTCGAAGTTCTAAAATTATATTTTAGCTTACTATTGTCGTGTTCCACTGCTAAAAACGTTGTATCATATGAATGTGTCAAGAAAATATTGATAATATTTGACCAACTGTATTATGTCGTAACCTTTTACACAAATTGAATAAAAGGTACACAAGAAGTTGTAGACAAGTATACCAGAAGTTGAAAAAATGATATAAGAAATAGACAATAAATCCCACCATGCGTTACGTATACCATTCAAGGCAGTATGTACAATCATGGACAAAATTTAAGGAATTTTCACATTTTTATGTCGCCGGTGGTCTATTTTTTTTTTAAGAAGACAGAGGTAATTTTGTTCACAATTGTTTATCTCGTGTGTCTTCAACAAAGCTCACCGTGTATCAAATATCTTTCAGAGTTATTATCTGAATCCCTATATACATGCTAAAAGATACAATTTCCTTAAGTTTTGTCCATGAGTGTAAATGGAAATACCCGCAAGGTTCCAAAATGAATACGTCCCCATGTTATGGAGAAAAACGTCAATAATAAAAAAAAAATGTTATCTGAACATAAGACACTTTTTATCTGTCAGACAAATAAATATTTTTATCACTTTGTGTTAACCATTTGAATGTAAACTGACGAAGGATACACCACTGATGAGTGAGCTAGGTTCTTCACACCTTCCAGATAGCGTGGTTTTAGGAATTTGTTTTTTATTAAAGTGACCTAAAAAACTAGCGATAACTAAATATAAGTCTACATGAAAAAGTAAGCTCTGTTAATTTGTAATTCAATACGTTGAATCATCTTTTTTAGATTCTAAAACCGAAACCAGGAAAAGTTATACAGCATACAATATGAAAATTACATAAATATAAATCGGATTATTATCCATGTTCATGTTATTAAATGGCAACAAATTCATTTTAAGCACCCATTTCTCTACAGGTATTTAATTTATATATCATATAAAATGAAACCTGCACTAAGAATATACTATTTCTCTTTGAACTCTGTCAAGTTTCAGAGAGTTAATTCATTGAAACCTCCTACACTTGTATATGTGTTCTAGAAATTATGGCAAATTTTTCATTAATCCACGACACCAAATGAATTAATCCCTTTTTTTATTTTGCTTATTCCTAGTACACGTGATATGGGCCATTAATATCATGGTGGGTTGAAGTTGGGGATTGCCTTTACTGTAAGTGCATCACATGTCTACACATGTGAAAAGCAGTTCGACTTTGCACTTACAAATCTGCCAAAGTTTGTTTGATTACTTACACTGACTAGTGGGGAAGGACTTTTGCAAGAATCGGGGGCCATTGGAGCATTTTGAAAATCATTAATATAATTCTAACATGTGTTGAATCTCGAAGAGGAAGAGTATATTTGAATATTTCTCTAATAATGTCACCACAACGAGGTTGAATTTTGGCTGATAGGTCAACATTGCTTTGCTCCTTACTCATTTTGGATAAATTATTCCCTAGGCGAGTTTCCATTATCGAACCAAGGCACAAATACCTAACTAGTAAAGCAATATGTTAATTGTAGATTTTGCCAGAAATTTATGTTTTATATACTGTTCTCTGTTCTCGTTAAGGTTTGGGAATTTCATTTGTCCTCTTAGAATGTGTTTAAACTCTTACATATGAAACCATTTTTTGAATATTTGATGACAATGTTTCCTTTTTTCTCCTTGTTAATATCTTATGGCTATTCTTCATAGTCTAAAATTATTGCAAATATCTATAGAAAACTGTAGAAACATACATGTATGTCAACGCATAGCGCTTTGAATTGAAATAAAATTGAAAAAAAAAAAACAAGGCAAATACCTAACTAATAAATCAATTACCTTTTAAAGTAGGAACGTTTATTTATCAATTCTCCCCCGAACAGATGATGGATTTCTCATCGATGAATCCTCTATAAGGTGATGACTTCCTCACGCCAATGCTCAAAGAGACGTGTAGTGAGAGGGTGGTGTTAAAGATGATTAATAATACATATTTTTCAAATATCTAGATAAACCTAAAATTAGATTATTATATTAAACATAAATGAAAAATATTATTAAATTGGAATTTGAGTAAAAATTAATCAGGCCTCCAGGGAAACGTGTGAAACGACACATTTCCCTGAAGAATTGATTAATTTTACTCAATATTGATGCAAGGGATTATTTTATAGAATAATTGAAATATTATTACGCACAAAATATGCGCATCAAATATGCTGCAGAATCATACTCAACATTTCTTAGCCGGTTTATTTCTATTCTATATGGTGTGTGCCTTTTATTTTCTCTCTTAATACTGCTACTATATACTTCCTAACATTCGGTGACACAAGCGCACTTCTTTTTTTTTATAGCCGTTGCATGCTCACGGTAGGTGAATAGCTCAGTTATTCCTTAATTACTGGTAGGTCGCGAACCTGCTAATAAATAAGTGAGGAGAGAGTCAGTGAAGTGGGGGTCTCACATCTATCTCGAGTAGCCACTTAACTTGACAGATGCTGCCTTCTATTGCCATTATGGTCGTGCCAAATGTGCTGTTTATCTTATTCCTTCTCGAGAACAGATCTCTAGTTGCTGCGACACCAGCCTTCACCAATATCCCGATAGTCAGTCATGCTTAGGTTTGTCTGTAGGACACCACGCTTACCGTAACATCATGGGGCTCACGAAAACACCTAAATAGTTCTTAGGAACTACAGCATCTACTAGAATTCGCAACTACAGACTGATAATTGGTGTACTAATTCCACTGTGAGAATCTCCATTTAGAACCACTCTAGTTCAGACCTTCGCACACACAAGACGAATAATGCTACCGGTCTTTGGGGAATCCATTCCCAGATATAAATATTGCTTAAAGTTATTTTGGGAGACTTCTTTGAGAGATTGAAATTGAAACTGATTTATTACAATGTCCATATAAGATTATATGAGATTAAATACAGAATAAATATAAATATGAATAAATATGATTATATAATGATAAATATAGGGAAAATATATATATAAATATAGAATAAAACTTCTTTGAGAGATATATTGAGATTGAAACTACTCTATTACACTAGTGTCCATATATGGTTATAAAGATTAAATAAAGAAAGAGAAAGTTTATATAAAATATCAAAAGCATTGACAATTTAAAACTAATAGAAAATCTTTGACTATGAAGTCAGTATATTTCAGGAAAGATATGATGATTATTACCAATTATTTTATTTCGAAAGCGCTATATCCCGCAAGGGATACTTGCGCCAAACAAGGAGAAACGTTTATTCACATAAGTTATTTACATTATTCAACGCATGAAAACATTAGAGATCCAGATTTTGTAGAAAGTTCAGAATGTATTTACAAAATGAATTGAACTTTAAATATGATTTTTTTTCGGAAATCAAATCGTTAAGTTCACAAATAACTAGTTCATTCTTCATTTTATAATCTTGAAATGCTGGGCAATCGATCAGTAGATGGCTTGAGGTTTGTTCCTCAATACCACAAAAGCAACTTGAATCCTCCACTGCCTTTATTCTATTTGAAAAAACTTTTGAAATTTCCGTGGTTTGTAACAAATTGAGTATTATAATAATTTGGACGAAAGTATTTAGGGATTTCTTGGGGAAAAAAGCTTAAGAAAGTATTATTTTCTTCGTTTTTCAGAACATTCATTCTTGATTTGAGAAAGGTATCTATAATTCCCGGAATAAATGGGTCATAAATTTGTTGATCATCTGTGGATAAGTTTCTCAGATCAGTTATCATGATGTAAATGAGAGCTGTATCTTTTCAAAAATCCTCTTCAATATTAATGTATAAATTACATAATAACACACACTATTTTTAGGGTTGGACTAATGAAAGAATACTCAATTGTTGGCGCAGAAGGATTACAAATTTAGAATTAAGGAAGGTCTAGTCCGAGGACTGACTAATTCCAATCTGACTTTCATATATACCTTGAAGATCAATATAAATGATAAACCTAAGCTCATGATAACCACCTTAATCGAGCATCTCACTCGATATCACCTGGTTAAAGGGAATATATTCATCTACCAGGACGTAGTTTCGGTCAATGATGAACTAGACGGATGACAATGCCAAGGTCAGCAATGTCTTCACCGTTAAAAATATGAAAATACTGTGATACTGTGATCTGTAATATCGCTGTCATTTTTATTACTATATATATATCTGTGGGTCATAGGCAATCTTTGAGGCAAATGCCAGAGGATAAACACCTTCGAGATGTAGTGTAAAAGAAAACCCTTGGGGATCGCTTAGACTGCCTTTAGGCGATGAGAGCATCATCTTTAAATTAAAGGCAACCAAGCAGAACTTTAACATGGTTGAAATCAGATTTTCAAAATAGTCCACCCACACAACACACATTACTCTAAAAAATAAATTATCGGAAACAAATTATAGTTGCCAGAATATAAAAAAAAGAATAAAAATAGAGAGGCAACTTAGTAATGAATGTACATTTCACTATAAATATACTGTAAGAATAACTCTGGGAGCAAACATGATAGTCTGCCCAGGACAGTCAACTACAGAGAAAGTTAAGGTCGCGTGTCCTCGGACATTAGAAGATCGACCGACGACCATTGACGAGAAAAAAAGTTACCAAATGTTCCTGAGGAGATACTACAGCACTTGGGAAAATGATAAGAAGTCAGCAAATTTTGAGGACATACTTTCAACCCTGGAGATAAGGACGAGTGGTCAACACTATTTTTAGGACATACTTTGGCGACTAAAAGAAGGACAAGGGGTCAGCAATATTTCTCCGAACATGGATTCATCACTGAAGAACAATGTTTCAGCAACATTTATCAAAACCTCACAAACGTATAAAATGACAAGAGGGCAGCCATATTTCTCCGAACATGGATTCATCACTGAAGAACAATATTTCAGCAACATTTATCAAAACCTCACAAACGTATAAAATGACAAGGGGTCAGCAATATTTCTCCGAACATGGATTCATCACTGAAAAACAATATTTCAGGAACATTTATCAAAACCTCACAAACGTATAAAATGACAAGTGGGCAGCCATATTTCTCCGAACATGGATTCATCACTGAAGAACAATATTTCAGCAACATTTATCAAAACCTCACAAACGTATAAAATGACAAGAGGGCAGCCATATTTCTCAGAATATAAACTCATTACTGTTGTGAGAACGAGAAAATGTCGGCCATTTATATAAAAACCTCTAACTGAAGAAAATTACAAGATGTTAGCAAGATCTCTCAGGATATAAAGTCACCAATGAAGAGAGAATTACAACATAACACATAATTCCACCACCAAAGAGAGAGTGACAAAATGTCAGTAATCTTTCCACCACTCTACCACTGATGAGAGAATAAAGTCAGTAATTTTTCAAAGCAAACCTTCACTACTAATGAGAGGAAAATGTCAATTATATATATACAGGATTTTTTTCCAAAATTGAATGTCAACACTTGAAAAAAAAATGTATTGTCCATAAAATAAGAAAGGAAGAGAAACTTTCCAATTTTTCCTTCTTTTTCGATAAAATTAAATTAACTCAATTTCGACATATTCAATTGTTCAAAAAGTTGGCATGTTTTCTGACAAACACTATTGTTTGGGAACCTTTCAAAAAGAAGTATGATAACGTGCATATTTAATTGGGTTGTATCAAAATAAAAATTGCCAATTTTCTCATTATACTCAAATACCTTATCTTTACAAATACAAATTGCCACAGAAATTTTCCATATAATATATTAAAATTTATATTAAAATATAAATAATATATTAAAATTATTTTATTTTAAAATGATAACTTTTAGAAGAAACTACTCTATAAAGTCGACCTCCAGATGTCGCGGCTTTCCCTTTATAAACTCGTTGTTGTTTCCTGTTGGCCTTTTGAGCTCAAAAATCATACACTTTAGTTAGTAGCCCGTAAAACCATAACTCTCTCTTTTTCCCTTTGGCCGGCTCAAATATTTTGTAATTATGTAAATACGCGATCTTTTGTTTTCTTTATTCTACTCGCCTTAAGTCAGGTAGTACTTTTTTAAAATTATGTATTTTTGCTGGACCGTGACGGCGGGCGGCTAACTTCGGCAACACCGGAGCTGACGTCACACCCGTACTTTCACTTTCTGTTTTTGTATCCTGCATCGGCGTAGCCGCGCTGACTCATATTTTCTTTCCCCATGATAACCCTTTCATAAATATATATAATCCTTTCACCTTGTTGTAGTTAATTAAAGAATAATTAACGTTAAGCGCTGTGTGTGTAATCAAATTTAAATACAACACTTTTATATTTTTTCCTTATATATCTATCAGAACAATTAAAGAAGCTTGCTTTTTAATTAGATTTTATTGCTTTTTCTACGATGTCCACGACTGCAATAACATAAAATTCTCATGTATCAAAAGAACCAGCTAATAATCTAAATTTATCTTGCAATAAACGTGAACATCTTATAAAATATGATAAAATCTATTCAAATAGCAAGTTTCTTTAATTGCGCTGATAGACATAAGGAACAAATATATCAGGTTGTCCTATAAATAATGGCCGTTTGGAAGCAACCAATTAAAGACACCAAATCTAAGCCAAAAATGGATTTTTTTAAACAATATAGGCAACCATTAGAATCACAGAACTTATGCCAACGTGATGGTAACATTTTTATGCCATTTTCATAAAGGTCTGGTTGTCTTGAGGCCAAAAAATTCAAAAAGGCATTTTCCACATCTCTCCGGTTGATTAGCCATTTTCCATTAAAATAAAATATACAAATGCTTGAAAAAAAGGAAATTGGAAGGGGACAGATCAGGTCAATAAGGAGGGTGAGCTTGAAATTCATAGCGTAATTGAGAAATTTTTTGTTGGGTCGTAAATGAAGAGTGTGGCCGTGCGTTATCGTGAGCAGAATAACACCTTTCCTATTGACCAAACTGGGCTCTTTTTTGACAATATTAGATGCATGGCTTGCAAATCTTGACAATACACTTCTAAATTTATCGCTTCACCACTATTCGAAAATCTGTAATGCAATAATCAAGCATATGACCACCAAGCAATGAGCATTATCGGCATTGGATGCAAGCTTGGTTTTGGGAAGGGTTTTGAGTCCTCATCTTTGTCTAACTACTGCCTTGATCTCTTCCTGATTTTCTTTATGCCAGAGAGTACTCACTTTTCATCACACGTAACAATTCGTTTTAAAAAAAGGAGTCAAATTGTTGCGAGCCAGCAAAGAGATGCAATTTCCAGGCGCCGCTGACGTTGAGCATCACTCAAATCGTACGGGACCCATTGTGGCAATATTTTGTTTTGCCAATTTGGTGAAGATGTCCAGCAATGGTTGATTTCGAAGCATTAAGCTCTGCACTTACCTCACGCACTGTTTGAGTATTATTGGACTCAATATGAGACTTTAGATCTTCATTTATGAAAGTTGACCGACGACCAGGACCATCTTGAACTTCAAGTCCGAAATCGCCAACTTTAAATTTCTGAAACCAACTTCTTGTGGTTTTTTCAGAAGAAGAGGCTTCTCCCCAGGCCTCAGTAATGTTTTTGGTTTCCTGGGCGGCCGAACGTCCAAGTTTAAATTTGTGAAACAAAATAATGCGCAAATTCCTAGGTTTCATTGCTCAATATTTTAAATGATATATTTCTTATCATTCGTGGATTTTCGAAAGAATGACTTCACGTGAATGCGCGTGCTGTAAGCTTTAGAACAATATATAAATTGTATGTGTTGCCAAATTACAGTCGACTATCGATAATTTGAAACTCAAGGGACCAGAGAAAATTTCAATTTATTAAGAGTTCAAAATAACAAGAGTTTAAACAATCAAGAGAGAGGGAAGGAAAAAATCAATTAAACAAGTGTTTGAAGTTTTGGCAGTTTCGGGATATACATATTATGTTGATACAATATTAAATAAGTGATTTACCGCAAGTTTTTTAAAGTGATAAAGTTATTGGGAGCTTTCGGGTCTCTTGTCCTTTCTCAAACAAGAGTTTGGGAAATTTCCCCTGGCGTGACCTTTTTATACTCGCATTGTGAGGTGATGCGAACTTTGTTTTTCAAAATATTCGACAATGTCGATGGTAAAATGCCAAACTGTTTAGCGACATCTTTTTTAATTGTCCATCCTTCATAGTTTGAATCACAAGTTTTTTCACTTATAGAAAGACACTTGTTTTTTCTTGAATTTATTTTAATACTACAAATAATTTCTTAAAAGAACTCACCTTTGGGTGCGGAATGCCACGGCAGTTGCTTCGAAGATTTTGTCTGTAGGTGCGAGAAGCGACTATAATCCACGTGCTATAAAATTGAATCCTCTCAGTTACGGCCGCTAGTCGCCCAGGTGAAATGTAAAGCTGCTGACTCCGCTCAGCGTGGGAAATTGAGCTCTAAAATTGTTCATTTAGTTCGCTGCTGATCTGGCTTGAGAAAGTCGCCGGAAACATTTACCTCATATTTTAATTTTCAGATATAATCTTTCATATTAATAAAATCAAGTAAACAAGAGTTTGATCAAAATTCGTGATTTATTATTTAAACATTTGTACAGTTATTCACAAATGTTCATTTGTGGCAAGATACTATTCCTTCAACTTCAAATTACCGAGGGGACCAATTAATATTGATTTTATTCAACTTATCGAGTATTTTTCAAGAGACTAGGAAACAATTTCAAATTATCAAGAGATTCAAATTAACGAGTTTCAAATTATTGAGAGTCGACTGTATATTTATAAGTATAGGCCATGAACACATCCTCGCAATTTTTGCTTTTAAATCAGGGAGGATTATGTAGATGTGAGAACATATTTCCTCCACTGAATCACAATAGAATCCCCCCAACTATATTTACGAGGACATATCTGCTATATAGTAAACTAGAATGACAAGCGGAAAAGCACGCGTATTGAGATTACAACTGATTAGAAAGTGCGTTATCATAAGTACCATGATTGGCCACAACCGACTCCGCCCCTGTTAGCCCAGAGATTGCTGTATTCCACGATCATATCTTGAGTTACCATTTTAATTATATATTTCTATCAGAGATTATATATCTTGAGAACTAAGCGCTTAACGATTAGTTTAATTTAAAAACAGGAGAGCTTTCAAACCGTCTTTCTGTTGTTGTTGTTGCTTATTCCTCAAGTCGTTCAAACAATCTCCATTAGGTCCCATTGTCTCAGCTTTAGTCCTGTTATTATAGTCCTGGGGTTTCCCCAGAGGTCTTTCCTTTGGGGGATTTAATACAATTCAATAGATGTTCAGGACTGGCTGGTTGGGAATCGTATTTGGGGAATTTCAGAAGGAAAGAGGGGTGCACATTCTGTTGGCCTGAAGACCTGGAAGTACCACTTAGTGTGACTTTGCTTCTTTTTGTTGGCCGCTTCTTACATTGAGTGCAGGCGCCCTTTGTAGCCGCTCCTATGGAGAACAGACGCTACCAATTGATACCGTCCTACATGAGCCGGGTGTGTATCACAGCCTTCACTTCCTCACTCTTTCTTCACGGCCGTATTAATATCAATTTCTCATGAAGCTTTTTTTGTCTTGAAAACTCTCAGCTCTATCGAAATAAATAAGCTAATTGTTATAATATGAAAAATAGCACCAAAGTAAAATTCTAATGGAACACAACATTCCAACAAAATATACATCAGGAAAACAAAACGCTCTTTAGAAGATAAAATAAAAGGACACAAACAAATACAAGTATAATCCCTATATATATAAAAGTCTGTGCATGTATGCATGTATGTATGTTTGTCGGCTATACACGTTCACAATATGTAACTAATTCGGCTGAAATTTTAACAGTATATAGAGCTGTATCTGGAAAAACGTATAGGCAATTTTTCAAGTCTATCTCGAATATCCTTGGAATTATTAAAAATTATCAACAATTTTTTCCTATTTTCACTCGCAACCAGCGCCTTACTGCGGTAACTGCGAGAAGTAAAGCGGGGA
>CP092872.1:24043718-24054451 GCA_030710605.1 Cordylochernes scorpioides
CATCTCGACCAGAACCATTTCCCGTCGATTGGTTGCTAATGGCTTGCACTCATGCCGTCCGCTAAGAAGACTGTCATTGACCCCACCGAATAGGCGCCAACGTTTGGAATGGTGCCGGGCTAGATCGACGTGGATGACGGAATGGCACAGGGTCGTGTTCTCAGATGAGTCGCGTTTCTGCTTGTCCAGTGATAGTCGCCGTGTACGCGTGTGGCGTCGACGTGGAGAAAGGTCCAATCCGGCCGCAATTGTGGAACGCCCCACAGTGCGACAACGTGGAATCGTGGTTTGGGGCGCAATCGCGTATGATTCCAGGTCACCTTTACTTCGTATTCAGGGCACTATGACGGCCCAACGATACGTTGATGATGTGCTGCGACCGGTGACACTCCCCTACCTTCAGGGGGTACCCAATGCCCTTTATCAGCAGGATAACGCCCGACCGCACACTGCTCGCATTAGCCAACAAGCTCTGCAAGATGTACAGATGCTTCCCTGGCCACCGTACTCTCCTGATCTCTCACCAATCGAGCACGTCTGGGACATCATTGGACGCCGTTTGCATGCCTTGCCACAGCCGCGTTCAGAAGACGAACTGTGGCAAATGGTTGAGAGGGAATGGAGAGCCATCCCTCAGGACGCCATCCGTACTCATATTGACTCTCTACCTAGACGTGTTGCTGCGTGCATCGCCGTCCGCGGTGGTCCTACTTGCTACTAAGCCGACGCCGTTCTCGCTCTGTATTATGACTATCATTTTGAAATAAAGATCACTTATTGTTCGTCCCTGTCTCTCTCTGTCTGCCGAGTTTCATAACTTTCTGGCCACTATTTCTTGGTGTTCCATTTTCAATGTCACGCAGTGTATATCCAGTGAGAAAAACTCAATCGTTATCGGGGGTTTTCCTGAAAACGAGTGTTATATTCTGAGTTTTCAGTAAAATATACGAAAAAGTGTTGGTTATATCGAGAGGGTTTTTCATGTATATTTATTTCTCAAATTACAAAAATTACGTAATATAAATTATGTGTAAATAACGTGCCAACATAAATGTGGACGGGTGGGTAACACCCTCGATTCCCGACAGTCATGAACAGGGATTGAATTCCGCATTTATATATTTTTTAATATGTGAATAACCTTCATATATTATTTATTGTTGCAAATATCATGAACTAGGTTGCTCTTTTTGAGCGATACCTAATATAGTGATTTTGGAACCGATAACGTGTTATAAAAATTTTGTTAATATGTTTAAGAAAATTTAGTAATTAACACGTTAATTTGTTTATCCTATTGTTTGTTTGATTGTGTATTTTGTTACACGCCATGTTACGGCTTTTAAGGGTAATCGACCTTGATTTTATTTTTATTGGTATCATACTTCTTCTTTCTTATCTACAACCATTCATGACTGGGTGAAGTAGAATGCGTCTGCCTTTGTCATTAAGACTAGGAGCACTACTCAGTGGCAGGCCGACTTAGCTCCAAAAGAAATGGCCGCCTCTGACATGAGGAACAGACGCCATGTGCAGCCGCTCCTGACTTGGAGTACAAACACTGCTCATCCTGTATCCCTGGATCAGGAGCCCTTACAGGGTACTATCAGCCAGCCAGCTGAACCTAGGTTTTTTAGCGAGCTTGTTACTGCTCCCCCTCCTCCTTTTTCATCCGGGCTTGGGACCGGCAAAGGCGGAGTTGGTATCATACATGTTTCCCGAGCGGGTTTCTACAATTAATGTGAATTAAATAATTAAAAAGTTACCTTGTAAAGTTTCTATTTATTTGTTGTCGTCTTCGTAGTTATTTTTATTCTAGTCTTCGCGTCCGTAGCTCTCGCTTAAATATAGTAACAAAGTAATTATTATTTTAGCAGAGTATTATTTTTTATGTTTATATTTTGCTATACTCTGTAGTACACTTCTCTCTTTTGTTTATCTTTTGTTTATCCCTCATAGTTTGTTCTTGCCTGAAATAAATTGTTGTCTCATATCGAAGTTGGTCTCCCCTAATTTTCCACGTGGCAATATTGTTTTATCCTCACACCTATCCTCAAAGTGGTGTGAAGTTCCAGTGTGGTTAAATATTCATAATAAAAAATACTCTGTCGTAATATAATACCTAATCGATGAACATGTAGCAGCTGGAAAAAAATGTTGAAGGTATTATAATATAATTATGACATATATTTTAATTTTTCTTTAATTAAATAAAAAACTAAATTACTCTATGAAATGTAAATAAAAAATGAGTCAATGTTTTGAATAGGAATAATACTATATATGTCTAGCTTGCTATAGTTTTGCATGACTAAAAAAAGGAATAAGATAATTGGCATATACATAAATTAATAAATAAACCTTTTTTTTAACCAACGGTGAATGAATTTTTGATTCTGTATCTCTGATAACACTTACAAACAGTTTTTATTTATATTATAATTTGAATCGATTATAAAATTATATTATAATTTTGATGATAAAAAAGGGGGTATATATAGATGATGTAGTAAAACACTTGTACTAAGAAATTGCAAAGTAACCTACAGATCCCTCTAGCGGGGATATGACGTGGGTGTTTTCCAGTTGGGTAAATACAATTTGATTGATAATTTTTATAGTATGCTGATTTCTCGGATATTAACAAAACCAATAGGTTTGAGTGTGTAAATATGGTGTGTGGGACCAGGGCACGGGGTTGATGTCGGGATGCAAATCCGACGTGGAGGAGCTTCGTCCCTTCTTCTTCAATGCAGTCCCGGTATGTGTACCATTCAATGTTCCCATTGTCACTTTACTTTTAGCCCAGTTTCTGTAACACCTCTCTAACATTATTTACAAAATTATATGCAAATACATAAAAGTTTCTATGTGTTTTAATGATTATGGTGTGTTTAGTGTTATTCCTTGCTTTTCAAAATATACCCCAGTACAGTGATTATCATATATGAGATTACAACTTCTTAAATTGTAAATCTCTATATATATAAAAATCAATGTCTGTCTGTTTCGCGATAAACTCAAAAACTACTGAACCAATTGGTACCAAATTTTGAATGTCGCTTTTTATAAACCTGAGGAAAATTTTCGGCTACATTTTGATTAGTATTTTTGGCTATTTCTTTTTTTTATTTGAAGAACTTTTTTTTTACGCGGAGTAATCCGGAATGGAATGAATACCCAAATATGGCCATTTTTTATAAGCATCGGTGGTTCAGTGGTAGAATGCTCGCCTGCCACGCGGGCGGCCCGGGTTCGTTTCCCGGCCGATGCAATTTTTTTTTTACAATTTTAAAAACTCATTTATCCTTATATATATAAAAGTCAGTGTATGTATGTATGTATGTATGTATGTGGGCATCTAGGTCGGCTATACACGTCCACAATACGTAACTAATCTGACTGAAATTTTAACAGTATATAGAGTAGAATCTGGGAAAACTTATAGTGGAAATTTCAGGTCTCTATCCCGAATATTCTTCGAGTTATTTGCAAATTGCGTTGCAAATTTGCCTTTTCGCTCGCAAGCAGCGTCTCTAGCGGTGACGATGGGAGGTAATATCAGCTGACCTAATGTACATGTAAAACGTGTTTTGACAGGACATAGAGAAAAATCTGGAAAAATATTTATCGGATTTTTAGCCAATAAAAAAATAAAATTGACAGGTTCTGGGCAAAAATAGTTGTTATTTTAGTCAGAAAATGATGATGACAATATTGCTGTATCATGTTTGATTATCAGATGCAAAATTATATCGGGAAAAATTTCAAAAAGCTGAGACCACGGGTGAAGCCAGTTCATTTTTAGTGTGCAGGAACAAAATTCTAACATAAAAACATTCATTCGAGCAGAAGACACAAAACCAGATCATCTCTTTATAAAAATATCGCTTCTCTGACACAAAGTTTGGAGCGAGACGTTTTACAAGAGTGACATCCACGGCGCCAATTTATAATTGTAACGAATAGTATTTGAATAAAAACATTTGATCGGGTAAAACCTGGGCGTTGCCCGGGTCATTCGGCTAGTATTATATGTAATATAAATATATATTATTATATCAACTATATTAATTAAATCAAATACCCAAACACTAATATAATACAATTTTTGCCATCACACACACTTTTTTCCTGTAGTTTATGTGTTACTTCTGTATTGCTATTCTATGGCACTTCTAATATTTATTATTGATGTACTTTCAGTCGCGGGTGCGCTGCTTACTTGACTGGAACTAATTCGTGAATATTGTCTTATAACGGTTGCACCCTCCCATTCGATTACGACATATATATATATATTTATATATAGATGGAATTTTGCCGCGAGGAAATTGATATAAAGAGACAAGGGTCGCCTCTTCCGTCAAAATAGACGTCTAAAACCAGACGCCATCTATTGACCGTCGCCGCAACTAGCGGCCTCGGGTCGGTGACAAAGCCACAACACCAGCTTTGGCAAACTGAAAAGCGTTCACCTAGAGACCATGTTTTCGAGCTGATGACCCTCGTCGGTCTAGGCGTCTAGACGTCTATTTTGACGGGAGAGGCGACCCTTGTCTCTTCAGATCAATTTACTCCCGGCAAAACTTCCATCTATATTTTAGCCATAGATATGGCCCAGCCACTTTGCCAGCTAAACACCTCTTTGGCAGATTGTCAAGATTCTATTAGATCCCGTGTGGATCTCATGGAATAAAGTCCGCCCTAGACTGACGAGGGCCATTAGCCCGAAACCATGGTCTCTAGGTGGACGCTTTTCAGTTTGCCAAAGCTGGTGTTGTGGCTTTGCCACCGACCCGAGGCCTCTAGTTGCGGCGACGGTCAATAGATGGCGTCTGGTTTTAGACGTCTATTTTGACGGGAAAGGCGACCCTATATATAAAGAGAGAGAGATATTGATATTTTATTTAAAATATGATCAAATATAGAAGTGTCCTTGAAAGTAATGGAATTTAAGGGTTTGCTTTCACTAATACATAACTTTGAGAATAAAAAAAGACCAACAATCGAGTGAGAACAGTCGACTAAAGTGTGTTTGTGTGGTTGAATTAAAATAATTTGAATAGAATAAATTACACACATACATTAAAGTGTGATTTATTTAAAATTCAATATTAAATAGCGTCCATTACTCCTAAGATTCTTTCAGATCATTTACAATATTCACAGGTAATAAATCAAAGACATTAAGAGAGCGCCATTTAGTGAAAACATTTGCAACCTTTTACCCTACAAGTGCAAGTAAACGAGAAACTCTGGCACCTTTTATAAACAAAGGTCAACCTGTTTCTTCATGTACACACATGCAATGCACTATGTCCTATATTTGCATAGATGTATATTTGAAATTCTATATAATCTCTCTCCATTACCTTTTTTATGTTTCAGTTTGCTGAGGAAGGGCTTCCCCGAAATATACTTCATACAATTAATAAAAAGAGTTACGGCGTCTTATACTTTTTGAAATTTATCGAAATTCCTAAACCTGTTATAATGAATGCACTTACAGTTCAAGAATGCGCAAAACCCCCAATTACTAATTCTATGTTACTTGAGATAAAGAAGTGATGAACAACACAATGAAAATATCTAATATAGGCAATAATATGTGCAAAAAAAGGTACGTTTCTTTTCTAATGAACTAAAAAAATATCCAATTTGAGCGAATTTCTAAAATTTTCTTGAATTTTCTTCCTTTAAAATTCCACCCAGAGAGCCAATGTGCCTGAGTTGAGTACTGGATGGGAAAATAGCCAGTCTTTTCTTAATTTTATTCGCCCAAGGTAGCAATGTAATAGTATGATTCAAAATATGTAGCGCTATTCGAACCTTCGATTGTTCAGTTGGTGACCTGTAATCAAACATAGCGGTTGTCAAGTCAACATCTCATGTAAATGACTGTTGCAGCTCATGCTGGACCGTATCTCGAAGGGTGTCTCGGCCATGGCAGCTGCCAAAGGATCCCTGGTCAAGGGGCTGTTTGACTACGCCACGGAGTACAAGCGGAGGTGGTGGAGCCGGGGGATGGACACCCCGCTACTGGACTGGTCAGTCCTCGTTGTACAGTACTTGTTTGAAATCCGGAACATAGCTCTATAGTGATAGGTTTCTTTAAACATAAGGCAATATTGACGCGCCATCTATATAGAAGAAATAAATTTATTAGCTAGGTCGGTTTATTTTATAAATAAAACAAACTTCTACTGTCCTTATAGCATTAAATATATAATATATATATTAGTAAATTAAATTTAATTGCCATCTATCGTTAAAATTTTACAAAAATATATTTACTGGCAATGCGTTTCTTTTAAATATCATCAAATATTATCTCTACAGACCTTACTGCAATGATATGAGTTATTGAATGTAAGGTCTGTAGAGGTAATGTTTGATGATATTTAAAAGAAACGCATTGCCAGTAAATTTATTTGTGTAAAGTTTTAATAATATATTTATATTGAGAAGACTTGACTAAAATCAGTAGTAAAATCTCTCATCGGTTTAGCCAATTTAATGCACCAAACCACCTTTTAGAGCTTTATTATTGTAGTGGATATTTCTACTTATATAAACGACACTGAAGGGCATAATAGTAAACACCATAACATAGATTCCACCCTTCAGTGTCGGATATATAAGCATAATCTCCCAATACACCATTAAAGCTTTAAAAATAGGTCTAGTGGATTAAATTGGCAAAACCGCTGGGAGGTTCCATCACTGATGAGCCAAACCCTCCTAATATATTTTTAATCTTAGTAATGATAGCATAAACTGTGTTTATTTTACTTGAAAAAGAATACATTTTGTTTAACGGTTTTATTTCTTATGTGTTTCTTTTAACGATAACATTAAGGTAGTTCTCATGCCAACAGCTCTTCATCACGGCCCTACGTACACTAACTCCCTTACTAGTTCCGGTCGGACTGTGATGAAGTGTTGTCAGCGTGTAAGCTGTTGGCCCAATGTTATCGTATAACGAAACATATCGCTATAGATTGTTTAACATCTGTTATTCTAAAAATAAACAGATATTTAGTTTAGTGTAATGCATGTATGTATTATACGTCAACTCCCTTCACGGAAATGTCCCACGTACAGCCTTTGACAACAGTTAAACCTTATTGTCTGTCGATCTATGGAGATGTTTTCGAAAATATAATTGTTACATTTTTACAAATACAAAGGCCTATCACCATAGTTTTATTACACGCCATCATCACGATTAAATATTCAAATGCAAGCTATATAAGTATCGTTCTGGTAAATCATGTTCACTTAAATCGCAGAGAGAGTTCACCACTGATGAGCCAGGGAATCTTAATATATTTTCCACCTTTAATCTTTATATGAATTCGTCTCGTCTCAAATGACTTGATATATTAGACTAAATTAACTAATATCAACAGTACAACCTGTAAACAAGGGTTAGATCAAGGGAAGCATCGCCGCTGACTTCTTACCGTACAACCTACCATAAGAGTGTTTTCACACAAGTTTATGCACAGCTCTGAAGATAATAAAATGAATTGGGCAACTAATAACGCCGGAATATTTTAAGAAGAATTGTAAATATTACAATAACGTATTAAAAATACAACTTGAGGAGTCCTTGTGATTTCTAAGAAGCTTGGTGACTTTTCCTAAATTAAAGGTTCTGTTTTTTGTTGCTTGGATAAAATCGAGATATTAATGAATGCGACTATCAGTTTTACACTCTTAAGTCACAATCGGAATGATGTTGCCTTTGAAATAGAGGAACATGAGAGGTCCGATCTTGTGACATTTCCTCTCTTTTTAGGATTTTGTGAATATGTTGTATTTAATGTAATATCACCACTTGGTTGTGTTCAGGTTCGTGTTTCGACAAGGCAGAGCGATACTGGGCGGCCAGGTCCAGACTGTAATTTGTGCTGGGGCTCCGCTGAGTCCTCTCACCGAGGATTTCGTGAGAACCGTGCTCTGTGTGGAGCTCATCCCGGCGTACGGCATGACGGAGACCTGCTGTGTCGGCACCTGCTCTCGTAGTCAGTGACTTCGGCTCTGCACAATTTGCTTTAACTCCAGTACAATCCTATCTAAACTACGCTCTGGATTACACTCATGGACAAACTTAAGAGAATGACCCAAATTTGCACATTAGGTGAAACATTAAAATTATTTTTATTGGCTAGCTAAACCATGTGTTGTTATTTGCATATCAAATAATGATTTTTATTATTTTTCGTTATTATTATTATTTTCATCAATATTTTAGTGTTTGTAATCTTAATTTTGGACAACATTGTATTATATTTATTATATCTTATTTTGTATTTTTTACTATTTTTTAAGGAGAACATTCGAATTTATACGTAGGGGAAATCCGCCGTTATATAAGCAAATAAAGTGTGGTATGCTTAAAATATTGAATTTACTTAAGTGTTTGTCCATGAATGTGTCTGAAAACCTACTGTACACAGCTCAAACTACGTGGTCTAGCTTATGAATAACACAGTGTCATTTAAAAAAAGTAAATTTATGGTTAGATGTTTCCCATAAAAATATATGCATTCATAATAAAACAAAACATCATCTGAACGTTTTGGTAGCTCGCTGCCATTGTCCTCAATAGGTAAAATATGTAACGGTATAAGTTCCCATGAGAGAATAGTAAAAACAGATATTTTCGGTCAGTCTCTCATAGAAGTTATTTATTATTGATGATTGGGTTATATCTGGTCAAATTATTTTGAAAAGGTCGTTGAGTCATCATATGGATCTCATGAAATATTTGACTGCGTAGGTGTTTGAACGGGTGTTAAAAAATAACCTGTGCTATCCAGCCATTTTCCAGGTGCTTGAAAAGGGCTTACTGTGTGGAACCTGACCAAACAAATAGTGATTAGAGAAAGAAATGGTAATAATGAAGAGGAGAAAACGTCCAACAGTTAAAATGAATAAAAATACATACCCTGACATATCAAATTAATATTATACATTCATAATCTTCAAAATGTTCAGTCATGAAAGGGTATACATTTCTCTCATTATATAGTTTTGAAAACTATGTGGCCCACACAATACTAAATAATTTCAGCTTGATTATCTACTGGCTTGCTTCAAAAAATTATAAATGCCTACTTCATCGTGGTAATATGTGACTTTGATTCCCACAGGAGACTACAGGATCATCGGAGAGGTGGGGTGCCCACTCCGCACCAACTACATCCGTCTAGTGGACTGGAAGGAAGGTAACACCATCTAGCCCGAACATTTCGGTATACTTGAACCTTTTTTTAAGGTATTTTTGTCTCCAAACTTTAAAGTATTTAATCAATTTATGCCTAACTGGTTTTGTCCTTATTGTTTACGGAAGAGCATTGCTCAATACAAATATTCATATGTAATTATACTATCCTAAAATATTATGTCCATAGTTTGATTTAATACCATTTCTAAGATTCCACCCTTCAGTGTAGCATATATAATCAGAATCGTCCAATTAAGTATTAGAGCTCTAAAAATCGGTTTGGTATATTAAATTGGTGAAAGCGCTGGGAGAGTTAACAACTGATGAACCAATATTTTTTCATTGCAGTAAGGACAGTAGAAATTAGATTTATGTGTGAAAAATAAACTTTCGTGCTGGAATGTTTTATTTTCCTATGTACAGATGGCGTGTTATTGTTCTATAGTACTCATGTTTAAACTCAGTATAAACTATATATGCTGATATTAATCAATATATTTACTAAAAAAGCGGATAATACAAAATGTTTAATTCTAGAATGAATAATCAGGTGCGAGTTAAAACGGTGATACCAATATAAAATCATATACTCTCGGATTTCTCTATTGCTTGTGCGATGGGCGGATGTTCTAACTATTGTAGATTTATATATATGTGTAATATATATTACAAGTTGCTATTTTATGAAAATGTTTATGTTAGGTAAAAAATGCATGTGGATTTTAATGGTAAAATTCATTTTTTTTAATTTATTAATTTAATTGATTACAAAAACTTTTGGAGTGACCCTTGTATATGTAAAATATGTTATTCACCCATATTAAACGTACATGATTATTTTGATTATTTGTCTTGAGTATATTGATTCATCTTTTGCCTATACAATTGGTATGCATTCGCCGTTTTCTTGTTTATTATTCATCGTTATCATAGTTTAGTTTACCAAAACATGTGCCATATAATGAAATTATGGCTACAGATGAATATTAGACTTCCTAGACCTAAGCCAAAGAAAACTGTCTTGCTTGTGCAGGGACCACTCTAGTATTATTTGTATGGCCTTAGCGCGTCATATATAAAAAACTATATAGCACGATTTTTGTAAGAAAACTCAACTTTCTAATATCCTTATTATGATTGAAAATATCAGAATGGTCTGGCTAATCGATTTTGATTGTATATATTAGCAGAGCGGCCAAATACAATAGCTGAGAGGTCTGGTAGATTAAACTGACGGAGCTTCTGAGGAATTAAGCCCCTCTCAATATTTTCAATTGCATTGAAGACAGTAAGAAGTTGTCTACTTGGAAAAATTCGGGCTAAATAGTTTACTTCAATTTCAAGGTAAAATTGTGAAAAGCGTTTAAAAACAATATTTCATGCAATGAGTTTCATTGTAATAAATTTTTAAAGTTTCTTTCAAAATTCTTTGTATCATTCCAATTTTGCCTTCTATCGTAATAAAGTAGAATCGAGATATCGAATGATTAGGCTT
>CP092872.1:24054551-24070870 GCA_030710605.1 Cordylochernes scorpioides
AACAAGACATGGTTTCATCTTTGGGGTGAGATTGTGCTCAACCCTATAGGTAACTGTCTGGACTTTGATCCCAATGTTTTCTTCTATATATCTATTTCTTCTCAACCCAGAGGTCCATGAATCTATTCTCGGCCTTCTTCTCACCGGTCTTTCCTCCATACTTCCCTCCAGTAATACCTTTATCCACTCCGAGTGTTGAACAAGAGATCCAAACCATCTTTACTCTTTTCCTCACAACCGTTTCCACAATGCCAGATTCTGTTTATATTACTTTTATATCGTTATTGCATAATCTCTCAAATGTTTTTTTACTCAATGAAAATGTTTTTTACTGCATTAAAATATTATATATTATTCAATCTTAATATAATTGCTTAAATATTGCAAAATGTTTTGAAAATACACTCATGACGAAACTTAAGAAAGTGGAAAGTGTATTTTTTGAAGGAGACAGAGGCAATTTTGATCACACTTGTTTATATCGTGTCTTCAATACAGGTCACTGTATATAAAATATCTTTCAAGGTTATTGTCTGAATCCCGATATACATGCTAAAAGGTACAACTTCCTTAAGTTTTGTCTATAAGTGTATTTATAGTTCATTCGTTCTAAAGGAACTTCTTGATGATTTGAGTTGGGCTAGATAATATGAGTATGGGGATGCTAGAGAAATGCTGGCAGGGGGCTACGAGGTGACGGACCGCCCCCGTCCCCGCGGGGAGGTGCTGATAGGCGGGGACTCCGTGGCCCGGGGCTACTTCAAACAGGACCAGCTGACGGCGGAGACATTCGTCACACTGGAGGGTGTACGGTACTGTCGCAGCGGGGACATCGGGGAGCTCACGCCACACGGCACCCTCATCATCATCGGTGAGTATCTCTTACAAAACGATATCATGCATACAATATTTTGTTGCTTTTGCTTGAAGAAACAGATTGGGTAACTCTTTGATGGTTTATCCTTGTCTTAATTCGATACTCAACAAATTTATAACTGGAGGTATACAATGATTTTTGATAAAGGTCCTTGATTTATTTAAATTCTATAAGGCCACAGTCACCGTTCGGAGAATACTAATAGAAGCGCCGAATGTCGTAGTCCATTTGGATGAGGAAAGAGATTACTAGAACGTGGCAGATTCTACACTAGCTTTTTCAGTGATACGTTAATCTTGACGTATGCACGGTGTGGTCACTGTACATGCGTCGGACCTGCGCTGCTTGGAGTACAAGAGCTCCATCTATGTTTCCTTTCTTCATGTGGTGAATCTGTATAAGACCGTTGGTCTTAATAAAGCTGTATGTATGAGTTTTTCTTTCTCGGTACATTAGAGTCTTCAAGGAGTGCATTTACCTAACTGAGATATTTATTACAGTCTATATCCTCTAAATTGAAGCATAATATGTAGAATATAGATTTTTATTTGAAAGAAGCCACATAGGTCGATTCTTTTTTTCTCTCTTAATTGGTTGGCAGTGTTGAAGATATATAAAGCCAATTTTCAGCATATATATTAATCAATAATAATTATACCTTTTGTTTAAATTTAGTCTTTGGAATTATAATGCGTTTTTCTCGTATATATGTATGTACCAGAATCAATAATCCTTGGAGACTTGTTGTTGATTCTGATTGTGATCAAATGATTCTAACCATTTAATATGTATGAATGCAAATATATGCTATTTTTTTTATTTGTTACAAAGAAACTTTCTCCTGGAGGCCTAATGTTTATTCTATTTTTGAAAAAGTTTTTTTTTTACCAAATTCAATCTCATAAGCATAAATTGTGTAATTGGTATGTATATATGAGGCGCGTCGTTATAATTAACCTTATTTCTGTAGAAAAGCTGTGTCCAAGAACCCAAAGCTTGAGTAAATAAATTTTATATTTTTTGCAAGACACTTTTCTCTGGAGAATTTTTTCTCAGATGATAATTCACCTAACTTGATAAAGATACGACAACCCCCTAAATGAGGTTGTTAATAAGCACGATTCAGAAGAAGCGGTTGGGCCTTGACAGGATGGACGTCCTCGGTCCACTCACGCCTGGGCAGAAGACTAATCTAAGTGATTTCCTTGACAATGCTATTGCGTGTGTTAAGGACAACAATGGCTATCTGGGTAGGAGGCGGTACAACTTCAGGGAAGCTTGCGACAACTGATTAGTTCCAAACATTCCTTCAGTGGGAGATTGGACTAATAAATATATATTTTAAATTAAATGTACGCATATTGTCCTCGATTTTCTCTTAAATTTAGTTGTTTTTGTTTTATGACTATTGACTATGGTCAATAAACGTTGTTAATTGTCAATTTAATCTCTCACCCAGCGTGCGATTTCGGGCTGGGGAGATGGAGAATTTCAACTCCTATGGGGTATGGCGGAAAGCCGGGAAGATGGCATGCATGATAGTGTGATTCTAATCCAGGATAACTTCAGTTTTGCCGATAAATCAGCTAAAAAAATTCATTATTGGAAAAGTTGAATAAAAATAAATGAAAAATATGCTAATTCCCCTACATTGATAGAGGGAACTGTAAATTCTTGCCCAACAAGCCGTGATTGAGCTCAGATAATGGAGTAGATGCTTATGAAATAAATATATATATTAGATAGAACGCAAGACGTTCTCGCCTTCTCTACTGAATAGGCTCGTAGCCTCAGCTTGGTACATCTCGTCAAACCAACACCACCCAGGACAATGTGGCCAGACCACCTCAGCCACCAAGAAGGTACGCTGTAACGCAACCTAAAAACAGCAAACAGCAGCAGGCCCTGAGCAAGTCTAAGGTTATCTGCAGCCACATTTGACCAGTGCTGGAATGGCGGTATGATCTATTGCCTAGATCCCTGCCTAGTTGGATGTCAAGTCCGAGGGAGTGGTGACATACGTCTATGTGACCTATATCACTGAAGATAACTTACTTCTGAAAATAGAGTGTCCTTTACAGAGAGGTTCTATTGATTTTTTTTCAACTAAATTTATAGAGATGACTTATGTTAGAAAACAATAATTAGGTTAATAAAGATTGAATGATCAATCTTATCTCTGACTAGCCTCAATTCGTGGATTGTTGCTGTGTCAGACCGCATGAAGGACCTGGTGAAGCTGAACACGGAGAGTATGTATCTTTGGGTCGAGTGGAAGCCGAGCTGAAGACCTCTCCGCTGGTGGACAACCTGTGTGTGCTGGGGAGCGGCTGTTGTCCCTTCCTGGCCGCCGTGGTGTGTCCTAACGTCTTCCAGCTCAGCCTGCTGGCCCGGCAGGCAAGTCCCAGCAGTCACACTTGTGCACAAATTGAACATAAGGAAATAACGCGCTCTATTATATAATCTAAAATGCGAATATTTTATTTTTAAAACATATATTTTATTTTCATTCATTGGCTGTTCTACATTTTTTACCATATATTTAGAATATACCACTTTAAATATTGTTGTAAATATTGCATAGTTAACCTACCTATTTTTTAATTCACGAATATAGAATTCATTTTATGAATTCTATATTACTGTGAGAAATATTTAATGCGTAATTCCTTTCAAGTAATTGAAAAAAAAAAACTCCTTTGATAAGTAAATAACTATATTCATTTTTACGACTGCAACTCCAATTCTTTATCATTCCAACATCAAAACATTATAATCATAACATATATATTGTCAGGTGTTGATGTTTTAAAAAATGGCATTTCCTGATCGCTCACATGATCATTATAGATTACAAACGCCATCTACTGGAACAAAAACCAACTAAACATGGATTTAGATTGTTTCAATGCCATTTAGCCAACCCAATTTCTTGATATATCAAGAAAAGCTAACCACATAGGCGTTTCAGGCTGTTGGCCCTCGTCAGCGTGGTGCAGACTGTACCTCTACGACCCAAATATTGATCCCAGAAGTTTCCTGAGAAATCAAGAAATGGATATTTGAGGCAAATTTAGCGTAAAAACGTTTTGCATGTGAAAAATATTATTTTGAAATAAATCAATGTTAAGTTGTTTATTTGTCCCATTGTATGGTGCTCTGACATTTGGAATGTTCATGTGAGCAATCAGGAAATGCCATTTATTTGTGTGCTTTTAATATCAATACCCCCCTGACCATTTTAGAATTGATTTCACATGATAGTCGCGTGCGCTGTTATACACCTCGCCATTCATCCTTTCTGTTGACGACAATGAGCTGAAGCACGGCGACATACAAACCATGTTGCGACCATTGTGTTCACAGGTGGGCCGTGATGGACTGGATGTAGAAGAGCAGTGCAAGGACCGCTTGGTTCTGGACGCCTACGCCACTCGTCTGCGTAGCCATGGCACCAAATGTAAGTATATCAAGCGTCTGTAAAACACTGGTTCTCCGCACTTTTCACAGAAAGGTAAAATTCAAAGTTTACTTACATTTCCCCAAGAAAGAAAGATAACACACTGGTCAAGAAGATTTTTGCACAAGAGAACCTGATTATGTTTCTAGTGTAACCTTTCATGCTGAACTCAAAAATCTAATCAGAAATTTCCCATCACCTATGGTTTTTGCGTGACGGTCTTTTTTAGTATTGGGATAAATACAGTAAAAAATGCAAACAATGTTACGTAAGCAGTTTTGCATAACCCTTATTACATTACACTGGTTTATCAAAAAATATTTTTATTTGTCCACAAAGAAATAGCATCTTATCTACCTGTCCTGAATCCAAATATACCATTAGTTTTTTTTTCTATTACGCAATATTCTGAGATACACCTACTTGAAATTTGGAAATATTGTTAATATATAGGCATATATGAACGAAACATATTTATTTATTGAAAAGCAGTGACAGTGGAATTTCTTCTATACTTTGCTTGTGGTAGATCCCTCTTGAGTGTCCAGCAGTAGTCGGCAAGCATAGCGGGACTCCATTTACCTTGGTACCGCTTCTCCATGCTTGATATATCTTGATGAAGCCTCTCATCATGCTCATCGCTAACTGCGCCAATATTGTCTGGAAAGAAATCTAGATGTGAATGCAGGAAATGGATCTTGAGGAACATGTTACATCCCAGTGCCTTGTAGGAAAGCATCAGATCATTAACTATGTCTCGGTAATTTTCAACCTTGACACTTCCTAAGAATTTTTTACAAACGTTTATAAAGGAATTCCATGCTGCTGCTTCAACTTCATTCAAACTATTTTGAAAATTTCCATCCTGCTGCAATTCTCGAATCCGAGGTCCAACGAAAATGCCTTCTTTAATCTTCGCTTCACTTATACTAGAAAATTTTTGTTTTAGGTAGGCAAATCCACTGGCATTTCGATCCATTGCCTTGACAAAGTTCTTCATTAATCCCAGTTTAATATGTAATGGTGGTAAATAAATATTTTCTAAATCGATCAGGGGTAGATTTGCAATATTTTTATATCCTGGAGTAAAGATTTTACGGTTTGGCCAGATTTTTTAATGTAATGCCTTTCCCTATCTCTGCTATCCCACTCACACAGAAAAAAACAAAATTTTGTATATCCAAGCTGTAATCCACGCAAGAGAGCAACGACTTTCAAATCGCTGCATATTTTCCAACCGTATCTTTCATATTCTATCTTTTTCAAAAGCAGTTTCATGTTTTCGTAAGTCTCTTTCATGTTGGATGCATGTGCTATTGGCACTGATGGGAACTTATTTCCATTGTGAAGGTGAACAGCTTTCATACTAATTTTTGAAGAATCAATGAATATAAACGCCACTCTTCTGTATCATGGTCATGACCAAGCGCTCCTATTAGACTAACAACATCATTGCAATATACTAAATCATTCTCTTGTGAAAAGAAGTCTTGAAATTCATCTTGACGCTTGCGAAAAAAGCATACTTTTGTGCCTTTGTGCAGCAGATTCCAGCCTTTTAACCTAAAGCCTAAAAGTTCACTCTGTTTTTTGGATAAATCTAAATCACGTACGAGGTCGTTCAAATCTCCTTGGATTAATAAATGAGGTTCAGATAAAGCACCTGCTTCAAAATTTGTGTCATCCCACTGTTGCTCTCGTCTATCTGAATCATTGTCACTAAATATTACATTTTCAGGAGGCTGTGGAACAGGTAAAATATCACTATGAGGAACCGGTCTCATAGCAGAAGGCAAATCTGGATATTCAACTGTATGTCTTGATTTGGATGTAATACCTGTAGTCTTTGTCAAACAATAATACCAGTCTGAAGAATGGTCTTTAGGTTCCCTCCATATCATTGGAACCGCAAAAGGCATATGACGTTCACCTTTAATCCACCCTGTAAGATGTCGAACACAAATTACACAACAATGGTGAGGAGCCCAAGTCTTATCTTGGTCACCGACTTTAAAGCCAAAATAAAGTTCATAGCACTTTTGATGAGCGGTGTAAAGTTTCGCCTTTGAACTTTGAAAGTTAATTCCCCACAAATATAACAGAAAATATCAGGAATATTAATGCAACGCCTCGACATATTGACACAGTCTAGTGCACACGATTTATAAAAGCAAATCGATAGAGAAGAATAAACTAATCACTTCAAATTTACCTGTCACTTCTGCTGCAAATCTATTAAACAAATCGTTAGGTTCAATTTAAATATATATATATATTAAAACTGTTAATGAGCAAATAGCATTACAGAGCTTGTCGTTATTTTTGAGTTGAAAGCAAAACAGATTATAATATTTTATAATAATAAATTATATATATTCAATTAAAATTTCAATAATTTGTTATTTAAATTAATATTTATGATTCTTAAGGAGCAAAATTTAATTAATAACAAATAAAATAAAGCTTTTGGCTCCACATACCAACTCTTCTTGTCAAAAATAAAGCGCTAGCTTAGTTAATGATGTAACTTAAAAAATGCTTACGTAACATTGGTTGCATTTATTACTGTATTTATCCCAATACTAAAAAAAAGACCATCAGGCAAAAACCATGGGTGATGGGAAATTTCTGATTAGATTTTTGAGTTCAGCATGAAAAGTTACACTAGAAACACCATCAGGTTCTCTTGTGCAATAAAAAAAGTTTTTTTGTAGACCTGTGTAATCGTGAGCATTGTACCGGACGTGTATATAGTTTGAAAAATACTTCTTTTAAGAATGATAGAAATGTTCTTATCATTATGAATTGTATATAAATTTTATATTAAGAAAGGATTTTTTTTTAAATATATAATTCTGTCTATATTTAGGAGAGAGTTCACAATAGACTCTCTCGAATGCCATACTTGTTTCGACGCATTACATATGGCACAAGGATTTAAACTATCTCAAATTGTATATACAAAACCTTTTGGTCTCTTTCATGTTATTCGTCATTTATTTTACGAATATGTGTGAAATAGGGATAATATACACAATTCCACAAAAATCTGGAAATCTAGTTGACATGATTCATTTCCCACCTATTTTGTCTTTCGCGTTCTAATAGATAATTGTGTAGGTGAAGGATGTTAAGATCTGACCGATATATTTACAATATTGGACTTTGTAGGTTAGTACAGGGTAAGTTGAGGCAAGATGAAGAAGGAAACTTAGTATCTACCCACACTATTTGTAATTTGTAAACCTTTAAGTGAAAATTCTACAATATATATTATTATTTTGAATTCCTCTATTTACAGTGTTATACAGAGAGCAATAATATTCTTTAATCTTTAGAAAGCGCTCTTTTTCGAATTTATTTTTAAAATTGATTTCTAAATATCAATAAATATTTAATACTCCTTTATCTCCCTCTTAATTAATTCTATTAATTCTCATATATTCCCCGAAGACCGCTCAGATTTCTGATAATATGTTGGCGCCTTAGTAAGTGAAATGTTCAACGCTGAATACCAAGATAGGATGGCCGGAATCCTTTTCCATGTTCTGATCTCTGAGAAAAATATGGCAGTGTCTCTCCCAAGCATACCAACTCAGCAACTTAGAGATTATAAAGTCTTCAGTACTGCCTTGTCTAACAGAACATTTGGCTTTAAATTCTTCCAATTTTACAAAGCCGCATCAGAAATATGGTTAGGTTTGCAAGTTGGAAATGAAATGAATCAATAAGCTCACTACCACTGCTCATAATTTATAATCTGCGTTACAATTCTGTAATATATATAATGTTGATGGATATTTTAGCCGGGATAATAGTGATTTATAAACACAAAGGTCGCTTCTCCTTTCAAAATAAACGCCAATCTTTATATCGTCGCCGCAAAAAAAGCGTCCTCGGGTCGGTAACAATGCTACAACACCAAACTGGCAAACTGAGAAACGCCCAAATGATGACCATGGTTTAAGGCTAATGACCCTCGTCAGTCCAGAGAGGACTTTATTCCTTGAGATCCACAAGGGATCAAATGGAATCTTCACAATCTGCCAATAGATGGCGTCTAATTTTGACGTTTATTTTGGCATGTAAGGCGACCTTTTTATAGATCCAATTACTCCCGACAAAATTTCCGAATATATTTTGAACATAGTTATGGCCTAGTCACTTTGCAGATAAACACCTCTTTGGAAGATTGTGATGATTTAATTTGATCCCTTGCAGATCTCATGGAATAAAACTCGTCCTGGGCTGCAGAGGGCCATTAACCCGAATCTATGGTCTCTAGGTGGACGATTCTTAGTTTGCCAAAGCTGGTGTTGTGGCTTTGTCACCTATCCGAGGCCACTAGTTTGCGGCAAGGGTCAATAGATAGCGTCTAGTTTTGACGTGAATCGCGACCTTTAGACTTCCAAAGATGAACGTTTTTTTTTTCTTGAGTTTTCTTACCATTGAGCTGATTTTTTAAATGTTAAAGGGTTTCGAAAAATAAGCGACGAATTAATTTAAAAATTATTTTTATTAATTTAAAAAGCGCGATTTTCAAACATAAAACGTTTTTATACTGGATAATTTACTTTCAAAAATTGGCATTTTCTCGAATAAAACGAAATCCAAAGTTAAATATATTATCAAGTGATTGTACATTTGATGTACAAGAATTGAAGTTTATTTTGGTTTTATATATATATATTATGAAATATATATTGGTATTATTTTATCGTTTAGTTTTCAGTTTTTTTCTATGGTGAGAAATGTTATTAGTGATGACATTATCTACAAAAAAAAAATAATAATAATAAACAAGAACTGGAATATCCCACCTAAGCACAGTTGTAAAAGTGGAGTGGACCCAGGAGGAGATCTGAACCTCAGACAGCTTCAAACAACACTAACAAGATTTAGAACAGGCCATCTCAAGCTCTTGAAGATAAAAATAACAAAAAAATCTACCCCACTTGCCCAAAATGTAGCTTGGCACCTGCAACTCCAGAACACATTTAAGCTTGCATAAGATGCACTAAACAGGACTTTTGGGGAGAGGACGCTGCTTATCATTAAATAGCTCGAGGAGCACGAACTGATGGAATTTTTGTAATTTTTGCACAAGGGGATAAGAAACAACAACAACAAAATATTGATTTACCACTTATACACACTTGTAGTATTTGATTTTAACGTCATAGACAACCAACGCGCCAGGATTGCATCGAGCCAGGCAAAGTCTGAGCAGCCGTCTGGGATTCCATGTCGTCAACAGGAAAGCGATAGACTTCGGACTCTTGCGTAGCAACGGTAGCCATGTTTCTGGGAACTGGCCGGCGTTCTTATGATAGCTGTGGCACAACCCACGCTCCATGTCATTTCTTTTCAATATACCCTCTAGCCATCTTGGTTATTTCCATTCTTTCCTTTGTTGCTAAGATTCATTCAAACACAATGAGTGGTATACTCCTCGGTCCGATTTTCTTATTAAAACATTGATGGATTAAATTCTAAAACAAAAATTTGATTTTATTGATATGTAATTTTATAAATATAATATAATAATAATTAATTGTATCCTAATTTTTATCATTGATAGAATTTGTTTAAATATTAGTGCTGTATCTCGAAATTGACGTAATAATTATATAAATTGAAGAACCCATTATAAATGCTTTAAAATATGCAAAGTGAGCGTCACTCGGTGAGTTGAACTCGGGAATTAGCTCTCTCCGCATTTGTGTCTCTATTTATCAAATTTCAAATATAATATTTCTGTAATTTAAAGAATGAAACAGCAAGATTTTATAGTTTTTCCTTAACCTCTGTATACCAGTGTGTTCTCTAAATTAGAATAGCTGCCATTCTCATTCTCACTATCACTCTCATCAACTAATAGATGTGTAAACAGCTGAAGCTACTCTTTCATCAGTCATTTCAGCCTATCAGATAGCTTCCTACTTTCTATCTAGATAGTCGGTGGCTATTTATACCAAGTACATTAATATAATTTTATTCACGTTTTGACCCAGTGTATGTATTACATCAAACACGATTCGACGCCAGCCATCTTACTTGAGCTCGATGTACCACCTCGGTTAATGCCAGTGAGTTCCTCTAATTGGTCCACCAAGCGTGTTGGAAATACCCAAATCTATAATCATACTAACAGCTAAACTTGAGGAGCTGAGAAATCTTGAATAATTTAAAAGAAGAAGATAAAAACTACTTTTTCAAGAGGAAATACTTCAGGAAAATGAGCTAGGCACTATGTTCGCAAAGCCTAAAACCAATAATAAAAATCAGAGAACCCATGATAGATGAACCACACTAACAAATATCAACTGGACAAAAACGAACTAAAGCGGCTCAGTCACATAAAAGAATGGATCCCTACAAACTCATGTATAAAGCCTTACATATAAGAAAGAACCGGACTAAGAAGCACAGCAGACCTCGAACCAGCTATATATAAACCTTCAAAAAGCCTCAGTTCACATAGAGAACTTTAGAAGGCGTTGGCGTCACGTGATTGATGATGATCGATCGACTGAGTAAGCAACCGCATATAATATATATATATATATATGTGGTACTTTCAATGTTGTCCATAGGAATGTTTCACATAGAAATAGCAAGCCTGATTTATGTAACTTAAAATGTCGTTAAATGAAATCTACCACCGGAAAAGACAGGAAAGAAGGTCGAATAACAGGCTGTTATCATGTTCAAAGCAACTCGGGGAGGATGTGTACATATCGGCCGTGCCAGTTCTTAATTGAACAACAAAGTCCACCCTCTCTGACGTCACCATCAACATATAAGCTTGGTTATTTCCGAGGCCAAGGTAGAGTATCCAGGAATCATGTAGTTAGATCGCCATGCTGCCAAACTGACCAGAGAGTCCCAAGATATTCCAATAGTCCACTCTCACCTTTCCGTGTGCTGCCCCCTCTAAACCGAGGTTACCATGTTCTACGCGTGTGGATTTCTTTTGTCTTCCGGTTAGTGCGCTCCCACTCTGGCACATTATTGCAAGTTGGATGAGGAGCCTACTGCGACGATATAGGCTCCACATTTTATAGCACACACATACATATTATGCATACTTATTTACATACATTTTACATCAGGTATAAATTTTGAGGTTTCATCGATCTTGTGATTTCCTCCTTCTCTTTGTTGTATACATTTCCCGAACGGGGGTTTCTATAATCGAGACAAATAAAAAATAATGAAAAAATCATCTTTCAAACGCGTGATACGCTTACTTATTTATTTTCTTCCTCGTAGTTGATGTTTCCCCAAGTCTTTGCGTCCGTGGCAACTGGCATAATTGGTCTTTGTGCAGAACCTTCAAATATGTGTGTCGTCTCACATAATAGCGTTAAATATTTAAAAAATGCAAAAATACCATACTATGTCGAAATATTATAAATAAAAAATCAGCAAAAAGTGTTTATATCATTACTTAATAAAATATTCAAAACAATATTATAATACCATTAAAAAAAAAAAGATGCATAAATCTTTAAATATTGCAGTAATATAAACCGAAAGATTAAGGAGATATTACAGTGATTGGTGTTCCAAGAACTATGTCTGCCACAGGCGGCCTGAAGAAGCTGGAGATCCCGGCAAGGTACAAGCTGACCACGGACTCCTGGACTCCAGCCAACGGACTCGTCACCGCGGCATTCAAGATCCGCAGGAAGGCCATTCAGGACCGCTACCGTGCCGACATCGAACAGCTCTTCCATACCTAGCACGTCTTCACAACGTTTGGTCAGCGCGCATCCATTCCATTGTTATCGCTAGTTACTGAATAAAATTATTTTAACATTACACATCTTTACACGCGTTTATTTTCTTTTATATATATCATAACAACCAAAGCCTTTTCATTGAGATATCTAGTTTAATAGGGACTCGTCATTGAATCCAAAGAGAATAAAAGCAAACGATTTCACCTATAGTTAACTATAGAAATGTGTTATATATCTTAAAACAAATGACGTTGTAGATATCCATACTTAACATACATGGTGCGCTATGTATTGCTTACGAGCAATGCTTATGTATACCTTATAGGTGTATTAAATATTCAAGTCTTTGGTTGAGACAACAAATACGAGGTGTATTCTAGTCATCTTCCCTTTCGTTTTCTATTGACTTTCTTAATTTCCCTTTGAGACAGTAGAACTGGTAGTAAAAATTGTTGAATCTATCATCTTGTCTAACGAATCAAGTGAAAAATTCTAAACCATTGACTTGCTCAGTTGGTAGGTATTTATATATACAGTGGTATCTCGACATACGAGCGCCCCAACATACGAGTTTCTCGAGATACGAGCCGACGAGCAAGTGATTTTTTGCTTTTAGTTACGAGCGAAATTCGAGATACGAGTTCGGTTCGGTAGTAACAAGCAGTCGCGTCATCACGCGCACACCCAGGAACTGACGACTGAGGAGATACAAGAGTTACAGTCACAGTAGCATACTGAGGTTATGCAAGTAATTGGCTTTGAGGAGTCAGAGGAGGAGGCTATTTCTACGAGTGAGATAAAGGAGATCTTAGGAATGTGGGAGAGAGTTTCACAGTTCGTGGAAAAAAAAAAAACACCCAGAAAAAGTTGCAACAGGTCGTGCATCTGACCTTTTTAATGACACTTGCCTAACTCATTTCCGGAACATTCTGAGAGGGAGGAAGAAACAAACCTCCTTGGACATGTTTTTTTCTAAACGGCCTACAGGTGAAAGCGAGAAAAATGTAGCGAAAAGGCTAAGACCAGTGAGGATATCTAATTTATTTCTTTACATTCTCTTTTTTGTTTTTGTGCAATAAATATTTGATATTTATAAATACATTTTTATTATTTAAAACCACGTAACAAAGGGTGGTCTGTATAGACAGGTGGATGTAACACACTGCTGATAACAGGGTTGTCTAGAGGGGGGCAGGGAGGACACGTGTTCGCCGGCAGCCAATGGGCGCGCATTCTATCCGTGAGCTTCAGACAGAATAAGGCAATTATATATATAGATATTAGTTTGATGAAAATATTCGAGAAACGTTTTGCAATATCTTTATGTAATAAATAAACATATTGTGAAAGTTATGAAAAAAAAGCATCTCCTTATCGTGCAACTAAAATTTGCTGATTGCTTGCGCCATCTATCGGAATAAATATCAACTATTCTCGTTGATTTTAATTATTCCAGATTATTCCGTTTCGTGATTTTTTAGGATGCCTGAATGACCAGTTTTTTGGTCGTTGAGGTACAGCTTGCACCACGCTGATGAGGGCCAACAGCACGAAACGCGTCCGTGGTTAGCTTTTCTTGATTAATCAAGAATGGGTATTTGGCCAATTCTGGAATAATTAAAAATCAACGAGAATAGTTGATATTTATTCCGATAGATGGCGCAAGCCATCAGCAACTTTTAGTTGCACGATAAGGAGATGCCTTTTTCATAATTTATGCACCTTATCCCAGTACAATATCACATTAGTACTATTTTTTCATATTGCGAAAGGTTTCTCGAATATTTTTAGAAAAGTAAATCGCAAATTTCTTATATCTGAAAATATTAGTTAGAAGCGCGGAGTTCAAAGAACTTGACTGAGATGTCGACGGCACGTGGGTACAGTTGACAGGTATCCTGACTCAGTATTGCTGACGTCATCTTTAGACGGAACCTGAGCCGTCACGTGACCAGATCTACCACGTGACACCTCCATGTGATGCGGTTCCCACAGTAGTTCTACCGTAGATGTCTTGAACATAAGAAGATCTACTACCTCTCAGGTAACTTTATCTTTACTTCCATTATAACACTAAATATCAAACCACTAATTACCTTTTCTCTAATAACAACAAAAGGCTTTTATTAGGGCCCATTGCTCTGTATGGATTCGCCATACAATAACAAATTAATACAGTAATTTTTTCTCCCTTTCCCCATGTGCACGTGAGCATTTGTTTTGAAAGGGATTTATTTACACATCTGTTATAAAACTTTCCTCACTACCTTATTTATGTATGAATCTATTTACAATTGATTTGTAGAAATTATAGAGTTATATTGCTATATTTTTCTTTTCTGAAATAGTTCTCAGCGTCATCATTGGGTTGCTAAATCTCCAGAAGGCTTTTCTCTAATATATTTTATATAAATACAAGATGTCTGTCAGTCAATTTGAACTAGGACCCTGTTGGAAGTTACGGTTTTATTTTTGAAACGTTTGTTCATAACGTTAACTCGGTTTGTCAATCAAGTTCTTCCTGAATGAATGTTTGCCCAACCGAGATAATGTTTAGCGAATATACAGTCGAGCTTGAATAATTTTTTTCACTTTGTTATCTCGTGTGTCTTCAATAAAGGTCACTGTAATATCTTTCAGAGTTATTGAATGAATCCCGATATAGATGCTAAAAGATACAACTTCCTTAAGTGTTTCCCTTGAGTATAGTGTCCCATGAAGGGCTCATCTGATGAGATAGCTTTTTTAAAACCAAACATGACACATGTTGATCTAATCTGATCCCCTATAAAGAAGTAACCAGGGGGGAATATCTGTTTTTATTCGAAGCCCAAGGGACAAAAAATCAAATCATCCAAAAATTCGAATTGAAAACGGAAGTTATATTAATAGGAAATTCTAGGGACCAAAATAAATATTCGATTAAAGACGTTTTCGAAATAAAATGTTCGAATTATCCAAATTCTATTGTATTATAATTATTTGTAGTACACACACAAGTCTTAACAATTCTACGTTGATAGAAATTCATCATTATATTTATTTTATTAGACCAAAATATTATAATCAGTTTGTTATTGGGATAATTTGTAAAGGTTTTTAATGGTCTTTATATTAATCTATATCTTTTCAGCTACCTATAAGTAAATTTGTGATGATTAAGTTAGTAGTTTTGTTAGCAAAGAGTATAATAAATACCAATATTTAGTATTTTATTTATTTATATACATATGGGCAGTGAAGTATCAAAATTACAAATATATTCTCACAATGAGTATCTTTTTTTATTTAAAAAACGCTAGCTTTCAAAGAGCGAGTAGCGCTTGAAAGCTAGCGCTTTTTAAATAAAAAAAGATACTCATTGTGAGAATATATTTGTAATTTTAATACTTTTTTTCACAATTTTATCATGAATAGAGCAGTGAAGTATGTAAACATCTTTCGTTTATAAATTCCACAATAGCGAATAAAAAGAGTATTTGTTTAACGTTCTTATTTAGAATTTTACACCTACTCATAATAGCCGTAGCTCAATTTTGAATACACTCAGATTCCCATAAGTGACAGCCCAAAAAACATAGATATTCCTAGTAACTTCTTCAAGATAAATCAGATTAGATCAAAATGCCTTTTTTTGTTTTGTAAAAGCTATCTGATTAGATGGGCCATTCATGGTAAAACTATGCTCAAGGACAACACTTAAAGAAATTGTACCTTTTAACATGTAGATCAGGATTTAGACAATAACTCTGAAAGATATTTAATACACAGTGACCTCTATTAAAGACACACGAGATTAAAAAATGTGAACAAAATTGTCTCTATCTACTTAAAAAAAATAGACGTAGGGCGTTATCAAAAATTTTCCGCTTTTCAAGTTTTGTCCAAGAGAGCATATTGCAGACACGACTTACCATATACGATTTACAATCTCTTTTATACGAACTAGATGATATACCCTATGTATACAAGTGCATATCAAATTTGTACGTTTAATGAGCCAAAACACAGAGAATATAGAGAAATATTATCGCAATTTTAACGGAAAAAAGTACTACCACTATACGTGTAGGACATGTTAAACCTACGTGCAGTTGTTTGTGCACCCTACCGAATGCTAATTCTCCAATCTAAAAAATAAACGCACACTATAGATAACATTAAATGTAGAATATATTTTTTCAAAAGGCTTAAAGAAGGAGTTCATATCAAAACCGATTCTTTTTAATTTTCA
>CP092872.1:24070970-24243871 GCA_030710605.1 Cordylochernes scorpioides
TAAAGTGGGGTCTTTCATCCTTCTCGAGTAGCCACTTAACTTGACAGATGCTGCCTTCTAATTGCCATTCTGGTGGTGGTGCCAAATGTGCCGTTTATCTGATTCCTTCTCGGGAACAGATCTCTAGTTTCTGCGACACCAGCCTTCACCAATACCCGGGATAGTCAGCCATTTTTAGGATTGTAAGCCATCACTTATACAGTAACATCACAGGACTCACAAATACATTTAAATAGTTCTTAGGAACTACAGCATCTATTAGGATTACCAACTATAGGCTGATAAATGGACTATTTATATCACTGTGAGCATCTCCAGTTAGAATCACTCTAGTTCAGACCTTTGCACACTCAAGATGAAAAAATTCTACCGGCCTTTGGGGAAACATTTCCTAGATGGGAGTATAGTTTACAGTTATTTTGGGAGACTTCAATAAGAGAGATTGAGATTGAAACTATCTCTTATTATTATGTCTATATAAGGTTATAACGGTTAAATACAAATTTGAATAAATATCGATAAATATGACTAAATAATAAAGAAAGAAAGAAAAATGTTATATAAAATATCAAAAGCATTGACAAATTAAAATTGATAGAAAACTTTTGACTATAAAGTCAGTATTTCAGGAGAAATATGATGATCAATTTCTGTTCTGCGCCTCGAGAAAAAACTGGTCATTGCAAGCACCTATTCCAGCAACAACCTAGAATAATCTTACCATGGTGATTTCATGATGTAAAAACAAGAATCAAATTGACTTTCTGATAAACAAGATAGAGTTGCAGGAATTTTATTAAGTCAAATTTCTCACCCTCCGAACTGATTGTGGTTCTGACTATAAAATGCTCGCTGTTGATGTTAGAGCGAATCTGACATAATCAGAAAAGATTTTTATTGAAGGCTTGACGTCTAATAGATTAATACGGACTACATCAGTAAGACTGCCATCGATTTACAAAAATCAAATACTAATTTTAATAGAGAATCCTATATTTGTTCAGATTGACCACTGATTTGTTCACTACTGATGAGCCAAGCCCTCCCAATATTTTTATCGCAGTAAGAACAGCAGGAGTTTGATTGATGTGTAAAAGGAACATTCGCGTCTTAATGTTTTCATTTGCTAAATATAGATGACACGTTATTGCTTTATAGTAATTTATGTCTAACTGGCCTTGTCCTTATTGTTTGCGGAAGAGAATTTCTCAATGCAAATATTTATATGTAGTTCTGCTGACTAGGGGCTTATGTCCATAGTTTGCTTAAATACCATTTCTGAAATTCCACTCTTCAGTGAGCATATATAAGCAGAATGATCAAATACAGTATTAGAGCTTTTAGGAAGCGGTCTGGTAGATTAAATTGGCGAAACTGCTAGGAGAGTTCACCACTGATGAAGCAGCCAAGTCCTCCCAATATTTTTTCATCGCAGTAAGGACAGTGGTAGTTTGATTGATGTATAAAAGGAACATTCGCGTCTCAATGTTTTAATTTGCTCTATATAGATGGCACTTTATTTCTTTATAAATATTTATAGAACATTTTTGGTGTGTAAGGATCCTTTCCATTTAAAAAGTAGTAAGCAAGAATATTTCAGTCACATAACGGAGTGTATACATATGAATATATTTATTACGAAACATTTTGACCTAACCCGTAAGCAAAATTTATAGTTCCACGTCGAGAAATTGCGCTGCTATGTTGGCCGAGAAATTGGTTGCTTCTGAGAAAGCTATATTTGGAGAGGAACGAGGTATTCACGATCTAAAACAAAACTGTAACCAATTATAAGTAAAAAATAAATTACATTATTGCATAATTCCATTCTAACCTTTATTGACAACTCAAAAACCTTCGACTGTGTCATTTAAACCAATCATGCAAGACAATGAACGAAATTTACTTGTCCTTGCATCCAACGATCTTCGTTTGAAACCTCTATATAAATTCGAAGCCGGAAGTTAGAGGTATGTTAAGGCAAGCACCAAATGGTTCAAATCTAAATGGATGTGAGTAAGAGTTGTATCTTTTCAAAAATCCTCTTCAATATTAATGTAAATTATATAATAACACACGCTATTTTTAGGGTTGGACTGATGAAAGAATACTCAATTGTTGGCGCAGAAGGATTACAAATTTAGTAAATAACACACCTTTTCCAACTATAATTAAGGAAGGACTAGTCCGAGGACTGACTAATTCCAATCTGACTTTCATATATACCTTGAAGATCAATATAAATGATAAACCTAAGCTCATGATAATCACCTTAGTCGAGCATCTCACTCGATATCACCTGGTTAAAGGGAATATATTCATCTACCAGGACGTAGTTTCGGTCAATGATGAACTAGACGGATGACAATGCCAAGGTCAGCAATGTCTTCACCGTTAAAAATATGAAAAGACTGTGATACTGTGATCTGTAATATCGCTGTCATTTTTATTACTATATATATATCTGTGGGTCATAGGCAATCTTTGAGGCAAATGCCAGAGGATAAACACCTTCGAGATGTAGTGTAAAAGAAAACCCTTGGGGATCGCTTAGACTGCCTTTAGGAGCGATGAGATCATCATCATTAAATTAAAGGCAACCAAGCAGAACTTTAACATGGTTGAAATCAGATTTTCAAAATAGTCCACCCACACAACACACATCACTCTGAAAATAAATTATTAGAAACAAATTATAGTTGCCAGAATAGAAAAATAGAATAAAAATAGAGAGGTAACTTAGTAATGAATGGACATTTCACCATAAATATACTGTAAGAATAACCCTGGGAGCAAACACGACAGTCAACGACGGAGAGAGTTAAGGTCGCGTGTCCTCGGACATTAGAAGATCGACCGACGACCATTGGAGAGAAAAAAGTTACCAAATGTTCCTGAGGAGATACTACAGCACTTGGGAAAATGATAAGAAGTCAGCAAAAATTTGAGGACATACTTTCAACCCTGGAGATAAGGACGAGTGGTCAACACTATTTTTAGGACATACTTTGGCGACTAAAAGAAGGACAAGGGGTCAGCAATATTACTCCTAACAAGGATACATCACTGAAGAACAATGTTTCAGCAACATATATAAAAACCTCACAAACGTATAAAATGACAAGAGGGCAGCCATATTTCTCAGAATATAAACTCATTACTGTTGTGAGAACGAGAAAATGTCGGCCATGTATACAAAAACCTCTAACTGAAGAAATTTACAAGATGTAAGCAAGATGTCTCAGGATATAAAGTCACCACTGAAGAGAGAATTACCATATATAAGCAATATTTTTCATAACAAATAATTCCACCACTGAAGAGAGAGCGAAAAAATGTTAGTAATCTTTCCACCACTCTACCACTGATGAGAGAATAAAGTCAGTAATTTTTCTCAAAGCAAACATTCACTACTAATGAGAGGAAAATGTCAATTATATTTATTTGATTTTTTCCAAAATTGAATGTCAAAACTTGAAAAAAAAATGTATTGTCCATAAAATAAGAAAGGAAGATAAATATTCCAAATTTTCCTTCTTTTTCGATAAAACTAAATCAACTCAATTTCGACATATTCAATTGTTCAAAAAGTTGGCATGTTTTCTGACAAACGGTATTGTTGGAGAACCTTTCAAAAAGAAGTATGATAACGGGCATATTTAATTGGGTTGTATCAAAATAAAAATTGTCAATTTTCTAATTATACTCAAATACCTTATCTTTAAAAAAGCTTTCATTTTTATCGATAAAAAATAAGCAAATACAAATTGCCACAGAAATTTTCCATATATATATATGATATTTTAAAATTATTTTATTTTAAAATGATAAATTTTAGAAGAAACTACTCTATAAAGTCGACCTTCAGATGTCGCGGCTTTCCCATTATAAACTCATTGTTGTTGTTTCCTGTTGGCCTTTAGAGCTCAAAAATCATATACTTTGGTTAGTAGCCCGTAAAACCATAACTCTCTCCCCTTTCCCGTTGGCCGGCTCAAATATTTTGTAATTATGTAAATACGCGATCTTTTGTTTTATTTATTCTACTCGCCTTTAGTCAGGTAGTACTTTTTAAAATTATGTATTTTTGCTGGACCGTGACGGCGGCTGGCTAACTTCGGCAACACCGGAGCTGACGTCACACCCGTACTTTTACTTTCTGTTTTTGTATCCTGCATCGGCGTATAGCCGCGCTGACTCATATTTTTTTCCCCCATGATTACCATTTCATAAATATATATAATCTTTCACCTTGTTGTAGTTAATTAAAGAATAATATACGTTAAGCGCTGTGTGTGTAATCAAATTGAAATACAACACTTTTATATTTTTTCCTTATATATATCTATCAGAACAATTAAAGAAGCTTGCTTTTTAATTGGATTTTATTGTTTTTTCTACGATGTCCACGACTGCAATAACATAAAATTCTCATGTATCAAAAGAACCAGCTAATAATCTAAATTTAATTTGCAACAAATGTGGATATCTTAAAAAATATATAATAAAATCTATTCAAATAGCAAGTTTCTTTAATTGCGCTGATAGACACAAGGAACAAATATATCAGGTTGTCCTATAAATAATGGCCGTTTGGAGGCGACTAATTAAAGACACCATATCTAAGCCAAAAATGGATTTATTCAAACAAAACAGGCACCATTAGAATCACAGAACTTATGTCAACGTGATGGTACCATTTTAATGCCATTTTAATAAAGGTCTGGTTGTCTAGAGGCCAAAGAATTCAAAGGGGGCGTTTTCCACATCTCTCCGGTTGATCAGCCGTTTTCCATGAAATAAAGTATCCAAATTTTTGAAAAAAAATGGAAATCGATAGGGGACAGATCAGGTGAATAAGGAGGGTGAGCTAGAACTTCATAACCTAATTGAGCAATTTTTTGTTGGGTCGTAATTGTAGAGTGTGGTCGTTCGTTATCGGGAAGCAGAACAACGCCTTTCCTATTGACATAACTGGCCATTTTTACTGATAATTTCAGATACATGGCTTGCAAATCTTGACAATACACTTCTGAATTTATCGTTTCGCCACTATTCAAAAATCTATAATTCAATGATCCAGCATATGACCACCAAACAATGAGTATTATCCGCTTTGGATACAAGCTTTGTTTTGAAATATTGGTAAAATAAATTATATTTTGATCCAATATATGCCTTTTAATTGAAGCTTTGTTTTTGGGAAGGGTTTTGAGTCCTCATCTTTGTCTAACCACTGCCTTGATCTCTTTCTGTTTTTTTTTGTCAAAAAGAACCCACTCTTCCTCACACGTAACAATTCGTTTTAAAAAAGGAGTCAAATTGTAGCGAGCTAGCAAAGAACATCAAATTTCCAGACGTCGCTGACGTTGAGCATCACTCAAATCGTGCGGGATCCATTGTGGCAATATTTTGTTTTTTCCAATTTGGTGAAGATGTCTAGCAATGGTTGATTTTGAAGCATTAAGCTCTGCACTTACCTCACGCACTGTTTGAGTATTATTGGACTCAATATGAGACTTTAGATCTTCATTTTTGAAAGTTGGCCGACGACCAGGATCATCTTTTTCTTCAAGTCCGAAATCGCCAACTTTAAATTTCTGAAACCAACTTCTTGTGGTTCTTTCAGAAGAAGAGGCTTCTCCCCAGGCCTTAATAATGTTTCTGGTTGCCTGGGCGGCCGAACGTCCAAGTTTAAATTCGTGAAACAAAATAATGCGCAAATTGCTAGGTTTCATTGCTCAATATTTTAAATGCTAGATTTTTTTTATCATTCGTGGAATTTTCTAAAGAATGACTGCACGTGAATGCGCGTGCTGTAAGCTTTAGAACAGTATATAAATTGTATGTGTTGCCAAATTAAAGTCGACTCTCGAAAATTTGAAACTCAAGGGACCAGAGAAAATTTCAATTTATCAAGAGTTCAAAATAACAAGAGTTTAAACAATCAAGAGAGAGGGAAGGAAAAAAATCAATTAAACACGTGTTTGAAGTTTTGGCAGTTTCAGTATATACATATTGTTGCACCAGGTTGCGGCTTGGCAGACTCTTCAGCCATGATTCTCTCCTGTGCTGGGTCTTGCATCTTACCAGAGCGTGTTTCAACCATCCTACAAATTTATATAAGGGAATAATGAGATAAGTCTACTTTAAGTAGCCTCCAGAATAATTTATTTATTTTCTCCCATCAAAGAGAGCAGTGAAGTCACACGTGTACCTAAATACAAATGATGATTCTATAATACATATATTCTGTTTATAATACATATATTCTGTTTAATAAAATAAATAAAAATAAAATATAATTTTGAATTTAAAATATATGGAAAATAATATTACTAATTAAAATAAAATAGGTTCATTAGCCATGATGCAACAATATTATGTTAATACAAGATTAAATAAGCGACTTACCGCAAGTTTTTAAAGTAATAAATTTATTGGGAGCTTTTTTTTTTCGGGTCTTGTCCTTTCTCAAACAAGAGCTTGAGAAATCCACCCTGGCGTGACTTTTTCATACTCGCATTGCGAGGTGATGCGATCTTTTTTTTTTCAAAATATCCGACATGTCGATGGTAAAATGCCAAACTGTTTAGCGACATCTTTTTTTAATTGCCCATCCTCCACAGTTTGAATCACACGCTTTTTTTCACTTATGTAAATACACTTGTTCTTTCTTGAATTTATTCTAATAACACAAACCATACATTAAAAGAACTCACCTTTGGGTGCGGAAGGCAACAATAGTTGCTTCGAAGAATTTGCCTGTAGGTGCGAGAAGCGACTATAGTCCACGTGCTATTAAATTGAATCCTCTCAGTACGGTCGCTGGTCGCCCAGTTGAAATATAAAACTGCTGTCTCCGCTCAGCGTGGGAAATTGAGCTCTAAAATTGTTTAGTTAGTTCACGGGCTGGTCTGGCTTTAGAAAGTCGCCAGAAACGTTTTCCCTCATATTTTAATTTTCAGATAGAATCTTACATATTAATAAAATCAAGTAAACAAGAGTTTTTATCAAATTTGGTGATTTTTTTATTTTAAACATTTGTACAGTTATTCACAAATGTTCATTTGTGGCAAGATACTATTCCTTCAACTTCAAATTCCCAAGGGGACCGATTAATATTTTTTTTTTTGCTTATCCCTAGTACACGTGATACAGGCCATGATAATCATGGTGGGTAGAAGTAGGCGACTGTTTTTACTTTAAGTGCACCACATGTCTACACATGTGATGAAAAGCAGTTCGACTTTTGCACTTACAAATGTGCCAGAACCCCGTTTAGTTACTTTAACTCGCTGGTGGGGTTGGACTTTTGCAAGAATCGGGGGTCATTGGAGCATTTTTTTTTTTTTATCAGAAAAAAGTGCCCAATGCGGGAATCGAACCCGGGTCATGGCGGTCGAAAACCAATGGTTTAGACTATCTTTCCACCGACCCCCCCCCCCCCCCCCCCCCCCAATTAATAATGATTTTATTCAACCTATCGAGTATTTTTCAAGGGACCTGGTAAACATTTCAAATTATCGAGAGATTCTAATTAACGAGTTTCAAATTATCGAGAGTCGACTGTTTATATATAAATATAGACTCTGAACACATTCTCGCAATTTTATCTTTTAAATCAGGGAGGATTATGTAAATGTGAGAATATGTTTCCTCCACTGAATCACAATAGACTCCTCTTAAGCTATATTTACGAAGACATATCTGCTATATAGTAAAACTAGAATGACAAGCGGAAAAGCACGCGTATTGAGATAATTCGAGTGCAACTGATTAGAAAGTGCGTTATCATAAGTACCATGATTGGCCACAACCGACTCCGCCCCTGTTAGCCCAGAGATTGCTGTATTCCACGATCATATCTTGAGTTACCATTTTACTTATATATTTCTATCATATAGATTATATATCTTGAGAACTAAACGCTTAACGATTCGTTTAATTTAAACACAAGAGAGCTTTCAAACCGTCTTTCTGTTGTTGCTTATTTCTCAAGTCGTTTAAACGACCTCCATTAGGTCCCTTGTCTCAGCTTTTCTATTATAGTCCTGGGGTTTTCCCAGAGGTCTTTTTGGAAGATTTGATACAATTTAATAGATGTCAGGACTGGCAGGCTGGGAATCGCATACGTGGAGAAGGAAAGAGGGGTACACCTGCTGATGGTCTGAAGACCTGGAAGTACCATTCAGTGTGACTCTGCTTCTTTTGGTTGGCCGCTCCTGATATGGAGGGCAGACGCCCTTTGTAGCCGTTTCTATGGAGAACAGACGCTACCAATTGATTACCTTCCTACATTAGCCGGGTATGTTATACAGCCTTCACTTTCTCACTCTTTCTTCACGGCCCTATTAAGATAAATTTCTTATAAAGCTTTTTTTTTCTTGAAAGCTCTCAGCTCTATCGAAATAAATAAGCTAATTGCTATACCATGAAAAATAGCACCAAAGTAAAATTCTAATGGAATCGTGTGGAAAATCAATTAAAATGGCATCACCTGATCGTGAAAGTAAAAGTTCTGATGGCTTGCGCCATCTGTCCGAATGAATATCAATTAATCGTTTATTCTCAATTATTCCTAATTCGTCTACTCTTTCTAGAATAATAATTTGTATTATTAATTTATATTTATCACACGGTGATGAAGTCCAACAGCTCGAAACGCGTTCGTGGTTAGTTCTTCTTGATCAATCAAGAATGGGTATTTGGCCAATTCTAGAATAATTGATAAATCAAAGCTAAATTGATATTTTTTTCGACATTTGGCGCAAGCCATCAGCAACTTATAACTGCATGATAAAAAGATGCCTTTTTTTTCTAAATTGTTATAAGTTCTCTTCTATTTTTTAATAGCTTCAAATATGTAGAGAGACATAGAAACAAAATAGCAAATAATAAAAAGACCAAGATTAAATGATAGGGAAATTTTGAAGACATTGTACATATATTGAATAGAATGTCATCATTCCAACAAAATATACTTCAGGGAAACAAAACGCTCTTTAGAAGATAGAATAAACAGACACAAACAAGTACGAGTACAAGTAGAATATAGAATAAAAGGACACAAACAAGTACTTAAAGGTATTAGGAATATTACAAACATAGGTTTATTAAAGGAAAATCATAACGCCGAATTCTATATACAGTTACGAGCGTCATGCGTTCTTAATTCTTCATCTCTGTCACCGTTTGCTTTTTTTTTTTTGGAAAGGCGCTCTCCTATTGGTTGGCTACGATCACGCCACCTTTGCCCCCCCACTCGCTTTTTGGTTTTTGTAACTATTGTGTTGGAGCGGGTCGCTCCTTAAATAAAAGCATATATTAGTTAATAACTAAATGGAATCCTCTCTTTCTTTTTCCCAGTAAGAGACGCCTACGGAAGCCAACAGTACATAGACAGATAAAGCACATAGGCTATAGTTATTAACTAATATATGCATTTATTTAAGGCGCCAATTTATATTTGTAACAAATAGTATTTGAATAAAAACATTCAATCGGGTAAAACACGGGCGTTGCCCGGGTCATTCGGCTAGTGTATTATACCAGGTCTATTAGTATGAAACGCGAATATTTTCAGTGAATTCAAAAGTTCACCAATTCCATACAACAAAAGATATTTTATTCAAAGTAATTGCCCTGATTAGCTATACACTCGGACCACCTTTCAGGCAACTTTCGAATTCCTTGTCTGAAAAATTCTATTCCTTTTGAGTCGAACCAGTCAACAAGCCATTTTCGGAGTATGTCTGAGTTCGAAAATTCCTGGTTTTTTAGGGCGTGTCCTAAAGATGTGAAAAGGTGGTAGTCCGACGGCGCTAAGTCTGGTGAGTACGGCGGGTGGGGTAAGAGTTCCCAGCCCAAGTCTTTTATGGTGTTTTTGACCACTGTAGCGTTGTGGGCTGGAGCGTTGTCATGCTGCAGTATCAGCTTGTTGTGCTCTTCACGCAATATCGGTCTTATTTCATTCAGTGCCTCTCTCAAACTGTGCATTTGTTGTTCGTAGCGACTAGTATTGACCGTTTCGCCAGGTTTCAGGAGCTTGAAATATACTACGCCGGTCTGGTCCCACCATACGCAAAGCATTGCCTTTTTTCCTAAGCGATTGGGCCTAGGCTTCTGTTTTGGAAATTGGCCGAGCAGGCCCCACGACCTTTGGCACATAGGATTGCTGAAGTGGATCGATTTATCATCAGAAGTTACGATTCGGTGCAAAAATGACTTCTTTTCATGCCTGGCGAGCAGGTTACCAGAAGCCGTTCTTGCTGCCTTTCGCTCAACTCGTGGGCGACCCATCTGGATGGCTTTTGGGAAAGCTTTAAACGTAGGGAAACAGCACCTTGAGACACCTGGAGCTGTTTCGCGAGTTTCTCCTGCGTTTGGGTACTGTCCTCATCCAACAAAGCTTGCTGTTCAGCGTCCTCGAACTTTTGGTGCGGTTTTCCACGTGGTTCATTATCAAGTTCGAAATCGCCACTTTGGAATTTTTTTAAACCACCTGTAACACTGCGATTTGCTCAGAGCGTGGTCGCCGTGAACTTCCTCGAGCATTCGGTGGGCTTCAGTGACACTTTTCTTCCAGTTGAAGGCGAACAACAAAACTTCCCGCAAATGGGCACTTTTTGGCTCGGAAATCACCATTTTCCACGGGCTCCAGAAATCTTCCACGATTTGAATTTTTCTAAAACTCCACGCATGCTGATGCCACGTGAGTCAAAAAACAAAATGCCTTCAACAGCGCCACCGTCGGCTCAAATAAAGTTGCACAGCGCCCTCTGGCAGCCATTTTCACGTTTCATACTAATAGATCCGGTATAGGGGAATCAGAAACAAACATGAGAGCCTATTTATGGTGAGGTGAAATTCTAAAAAAATAAACGTAAAGTTTCTTAATAAAAAGTGATGTGCCTAAATTGATTAAAGATCAAAATTATAAAGTTATATAAAATGGATTGCAGAGTTTTCAAATGTGTGGCATTTAGAAATATTCACTTTTTTTTTTAACTTTTTCAAAAATATTTCGCTACGCAATTTTTTATTTTATTTATTTTTCTTTTTTTTTTCTATTCATCGTATTTGAAATATCGACGCGCTGCGCGTTCTACAAATGTATAGATATATTCAAAACCCAGCTTATTTATACATTGTTAAGTTTGTTTTCCTTTAAAAAAGGGTGACATCGGGTGAGAATGGTACGTAGGAATAAATAATTCATAAAGTTGTAGTATTTATTTATTCGTTTACCTATTTCGACCATGTCATTCAAATCCGTAATGATATAGCTTTACGTCGGCCGTTGTTCAACTAACTCCATGCATATGGAGACATGTTCAATTGTGGAACAGTAAGCCCCATATAATAGTCCTAAAAATATATCAAGATAACTCTTGGGGTATACAACTGAAGATTATCCTATTTGAAAAATGGCGTAAAGCTATAGGTTTATCTAAAGAGACAAGGGTCGCCTCTCCCGTCAAAATAGACGTCAAAACTAGACGCCATCTATTGACCGTCCCCGCAAACTAGCGGCCTCGGGTCGGTGACAAAGCCACAACACCAGCTTTGGGAAACTGAAAAGCGTCCACCTAGAGACCATGGTTTCGGGCTAATGGCCCTCGTCAGCCTAGGGCGGACTTTATTCCATGAGATTCACAGGGATCTAATGATCTTTGACGTCCATTTTGACGGGAGAGGCGACCCTTGTCTCTTTAGATCAATATCCTCCCGGCAAAATTTCCATCTATAGCTTTACGTCGAACGTTGTTCAACTAACTCCTCACATATGGAGACATGCTCAATCGTGGAACAGTCAGGCCCATATATTAGTCATCTATATAGATAATACCGTAACAGAGTTTTCCATTGTAAAGTCCTGAGCTATCTCCTCCGAAGATTCTGAACTACACATAACAATCTATATACCAAAATTTTCGTTATTTTTTTCTTCGTATGATAGGCCTGTTTTTATTTTCCTAATGTTAACAGTTATTTTTATTTTTTAATTTAATCTATTTTACAATCGTAGATTTTTTGCTTTTATCATCATCGATTCATTTGTTTTGAAATGCGTAAAAATGTATTTTGAAATAATATATATTTCTGATTCATTTGATTATGTAAGTACTTTGTTATAGTTTTTCATTTAAATATATAAATTTTTCGAATTGTAGATTGAATTATTACTTTTATTCTATAATAATTATTTTTTATAAGTGTTTGTTATAGTTTTTCATTTGAATTTAGCACAATTTTTGTATCTGGTTATCTTTTTTGGCATCTTTTCATCTCTCTTTGGCATCTTTTTTTTCTCATTAATAAGACCTAATCCAAATAATTTAATAGTGTGTGACGTTTCAGCAACAGCATCAGACAGAAGAATAAATAAACTAAAGAATAAAATCTCATTTTTTCTTTTGTCTGATGATGGTGGCATTTGGATTAGGTCTTATTTTTTTTTATTAATTTGTTATAGTTTTTCATTTGAATTTAGCTCCATTTTTGTTTCTTATTTCTTCTTTATATTAAAACTTAGAATTAAGCTTTGCTTTTTTATATACATGTTTATTACACATTTAGCAATACTTTTTCTTTATATTTGCTCTTATTTACTAATTTTTTTACTCTTTCACAATCAGATTTTGAAAATGGCTAAATGGCTTCACTTCTCCCTATTTGCTTTTGTAGCTTTTCTTATAAAAAAAATATTAGAACTTAGAATTAAGCTTTGCTTTTTTATATACATGTTTGTTACACATTTAGCAATATATATACCAAAATATTTTTTTGAATACTTACCTCTTTTAGTGAATTTTTGTCAGGGGGGCTGCAAAAGTGCCGTACTTATGCAGTATTTTGATGCTTTTCCTGTGAAAAGGATAATGAAATTTAAAATTAAGCTTTGCTTTTTTATATACATGTTATTTACACATTTAGCAATATATAAACAGAAATATTTTTGGAATATTTAACTTTTTTGGTGAATTTTTGTCAGGGAAGCTATGGACTGCCCTAATCATGCATTATGTTGATGTTCTTCTCATAAAAAAAATATTTGGGTTTGGAATTGGGCTTTGCTTTTTGTATACATGTTTTTTACATATTTAGCAATTTACACACAGAAAAATTTTGGAATATTTAACTTTCTTGGTGAATTTTTGTCAGGGAAGCTATGGACTGCCGTAATCATGCGGCTGCAAAAGTGCCGTACTTATGCAGTATTTTGATGCTTTTCCTGTGAAAAGGATAATGAAATTTAAAATTGAGCTTTGCTTTTTTATATACATGTTATTTACACATTTAGCAATATATACACAGAAATATTTTTGGAATATTTAACTTTTTTGGTGAATTTTTGTCAGGGAAGCTATGGACTGCCGTAATCATGCATTATGTTGATGTTCTTCTCATAAAAAAAATATTTGGGTTTGGAATTGGGCTTTGCTTTTTTGTATACATGTTTTTTTACATATTTAGCAATTTACACACAGAAAAATGTTGGAATATTTAACTTTCTTGGTGAATTTTTGTCAGGGAAGCTATGGACTGCCGTAATCATGCGGCTGCAAAAGTGCCGTACTTATGCAGTATTTTGATGCTTTTCCTGTGAAAAGGATAATGAAATTTAAAATTAAGCTTTGCTTTTTTATATACATGTTATTTACACATTTAGCAATATATACACAGAAATATTTTTGGAATATTCAACTTTTTTGGTGAATTTTTGTCAGGGAAGCTATGGACTGCCGTAATCATGCATTATGTTGATGTTCTTCTCATAAAAAAAATATTTGGGTTTGGAATTGAGCTTTGCTTTTTTGTATACATGTTTTTTACATATTTAGCAATTTACACACAGAAAAATTTTGGAATATTTTACTTTCTTGGTGAATTTTTGTCAGGGAAGCTATGGACTGCCGTAATCATGCAATATGTTGATGTTCTTCTCATAAAAAAAATATTTGGGTTTAGAATTGAGCTTTGCTTTTTTATATACATACTAGCCGAGTGACCCGGGCAACGCCCCGGGTTTACCCGAAGGACCCGCAGGTGAGAAACTATAGAAGAAAAATTTTAACAAATCAGAAAATGAAATTGCAAACAACAGAACTACACTACTTTAAGGACATGAGAGCACATGCACTGTATCACCATACGTGTACCATTTTCAAAGACCCTGCTTAGGATTAAAACTTCTCAGAAACATAACAATAGTACCAACCTAGAGGTTAACTGGTGTGGATGCATTCCTCTGGGAGTGGGACTATTGAGAAATTCAGTAGGGAGTTATTTTGCTTCTCCGCATTCTAACACTCCAACTGTTAACACTGTGGAAACACTGACTCATGTTTGGTAAGCAATTTCAGGGAAGAAACTATAGACATTGGATTAAATAAATTATTAATTAAATTGCATTAAATAAAAATTATTAGATTTAAATAAATATTATTAGAGTGAAAAAAAAAAAGAAAGATATTAACAAATTAGAAAATAAAATTTCGAAAAATACAACTATATTGCAGATAAGATAAGAGGACCTTATTAAAAAATACATAAACAAACTGTAATTCGACACTCGATAATTCGACACTTTCGATAATTCGACACTTTCGATAATTCGACACTTTCGATAATTCGACCATTTTAAAAATCAAATTTACAAGGTTGATTGTTGTTTAAATACAACTTTGCTTTTGCATGCATAAACACAGGCTCTTGTAGCAAGAACCCAAATATTATTTATAGTCATAGCAAAAGCCAACTTTAGTGAAAACTGATGCCTCTTCAGAATGAATGGAAGACTGAAATCTGAAGGAGCAGAAGATATGGGTCATTTATACTTTCACCAATGCCTTTAGGATCTTTGCGATGGAACGCGTATGGTGTTTCAGCGCATGTGCTCTCATGTCCTTGAAGCACATATACTGACAGTGCCCAAAGTTGAACACACTGTATAGTGTCTGAAATATCTTTGGCCCCTTCGGATACCAACCTTCGCTTCATTCTAGAGAGGCGTTAGTTTTCACTAAGGTTGGCTTTTGCTATGACTATAAATAAGGCTCAAGGCCAAACCTTGGCTACAAGAGCCTGTGTTTACGCACGGACAACTTTATATGTGGCTTTTTCAAGTGTGCGAACATTGGATAGCATACATGTAAAGATGACCCATATCTTCTGCTCCTTCAGATTTCAGTCTTCCATTCATTCTGAAGAGGCATCAGTTTTCACTAAAGTTGGCTTTTGCTATGACTATAAATAATATTTGGGTTCTTGCTACAAGAGCCTGTGTTTATGCATGCAAAATCAAAGTTGTATTTAAACAACAATCAACCTTGTAAATTTGATTTTTAAAATGGTCGAAATATCGAAAGTGTCGAATTATCGAAAGTGTCGAATTATCGATAGTGTCGAATTACAGTTTGTTTATTTATTTTTTAATAAGGTCCTCTTATCTTATCTGCAATATAGTTGTATTTTTCGAAATTTTATTTTCTAATTTGTTATTTTTTTCTTTTTTTTTCACTCTAATAATCATTATTTAAATCTAATAATTTTTATTTAATGCAATTTAATTAATAATTTATTTAATCCAAAGTCTATAGTTTCTTCCCTGAAATTGCTTACCAAACATGAGTCAGTGTTTCCACAGTGTTAACAGTTGGAGTGTTAGAATGCGGAGAAGCAAAATAACTCCCTACTGAATTTCTCAATAATCTTACTCCCAGAGGAATGCATCCACACCAGTTAACCTCTAGGTTGGTACTATTGTTATGCTTCTGAGAAGTTTTAATCCTAAGCAGGGTCTTTGAAAATGGTACACGTATGGTGATACAGTGCATGTGCTCTCATGTCCTTAAAGAAGTGTAGTTCTGTTGTTTGCAATTTCATTTTCTGATTTGTTAAAATTTTTCTTCTATAGTATCTCATCTGCGGGTCCTTCGGGTAAACCCGGGGCGTTGCCCGGGTCACTCGGCTAGTAATAAGATATTAGAATAACTCTTGCTGTTTGAATAATGGTGTAAAATCCGAGAATGGAAAGGAGGAACTTGAGGGCAGCATAGCTTTGACCCTGCCGATTAATTGACAGATTGTCAAATCAGGAAACTCAACAAACACATTACACGAGAGCATTTTCAATAAATACAATAAATCGCAATTTCCACGTTGAAATATGCTTCACAACAACGTAAAAGTCCAGGAAAAGTAAAAGAGGGAAATTGAGGCAGCTGGCACATAGCTTTGACTATATATAGCTGACATCGCTGAAACTCAACAAACACATTAGATGAGAACATTTTCAATAAATACATTCAATCGCAATTTCCACGTTGAAATATGCTTCACAACAACGTAAAAGTCCAGGAAAATTAAAAGAGGGAAATTGAGGCAGCTGGCACATAGCTTTGACTATATATAGCTGACATAGCTGAAACTCAACAAACACATTAGATGAGAACATTTTCAAAAAATACATTCAATCGCAATTTCCACGTTGAAATATGCTTCACAACAACGTAAAAGACCAGGAAAAGTAAAAGATGGAAAAACCTTTGACCCGGTAAAGTGTTGATTAGTTGGCAGATCGTCAAACCAGGAAACTAAACAAACCCATTACACGAGAGAATTTTCACCGAATGCATCTAATAGCAATATAGTATTTTCCACGTTGAAATATGCTTGATAATAACGTAAACATGTTATTGATTGACAAGTTAAAGGCAAGGTACGACAATAGCGATAAGATCGTTGACATATTCAGAAAAATATATTTTTTTCATTTGCTTTTTTGACACCTTGATGCTTCTGTATCAGCCTTAATGGTAGACCAGCCTCCTGTGTGATTGCGAATTATTACCATGACCAGTCCTGTGGGACCTGGTATTATCGTCCATGAATATATTAATTGAAGACCTAATACATTAAAGATTAGCTTGGCATCAGGACGTAAGATTCTATCCCGATACCTGTCCCCAGATCCTCGTTCTACCATGTGTGGGGATGTCCAAAATGATCAGGTAATCCGACCCTCCACAGCCGGTCACTTTCCTTGAGGTTGGTTTCCTATCCCACGTTATATCCAGATCAGAACACGTTGGGAAACAGGCTCAAGATTGAGACGTGACTCATTAGAGATGAGAACACGAATCGATTCATATAAGGTGTTCGCGTCACTAGGTCAAACGTGAATATGATAAATTTTGAGTGGATTGCATACCTTTGAATGTCTTGCATGAATCGCACTTTCCTTTAGTCACCTTAACAGATTTTTTCAATACTAATTCCGCCCATGACCCTATGACGCTTGATTGAAGTATTATGAAACGATATTCTTTGGAAATTGTTGCTAAAAATGGTGTATATGCATACAAATCTGGAGATGTGAATTCAGGAATCAGGTTTGCTGGTGAAGGTGAACTTGTAAAAGACATGCATGTGTACACCAGAAAATTTGAACGCAAGACTGATGGAATAAATGAGAATTTCGAAGGTGTTTTCGAAAATATGCATCTGTAGACTTGAATTCTGGAGTTTGACCTGTTGTAGGAAGCAGGTAGAGTACGTCTCCGTGCACCTGGAGATTTGAATACCTCACTCGGGCCTGTTGGAGGAGCTGATAACCCGGCTATCACCGACTTGGGCAGATAAGATCACCTCATGTTTGGCCATTGAGAGATCTCCCGGAGGGGCTTGGCTTCTTACTTCATAACTCACGTACAACACTTTTTTTTTTCGTGATTTATGGAAAAATTTTAATATTAGTATAAAAAAAGAAGATATTTATCCCTTTTTAAGTTTATTCAATAAATAAAAAAAGAAGAAATACGTTTATAAAGTAAGAAAATCACTTTCAAAATTTTCATCTCTCAATTTTATTCACTTTTCTCATGTTATATTATGTAAGTATTTTTAGAGGGTGCTCTATTTTTGAAAATACGATTTACCAACGCTGTAAACGTGAAGAAAACGTTCTATTTAAATGATGTTTAACGAATTCGAAAAAAAACTATCTTTAATTTTATTTTATGGTAAAAACAATTTTCGAATATTCTAGAAATGCTTAAAATATTAGTTATTTTGTAAAAATATACTTTTCAGCTCTTTTCTGGGAATAAATACACTTGTTTATCTAGATTATTCATGAAAAATAATATTACTATTACACTCACACTAAATGCACAAACAGTCGAATAATAAAGATAAATAAATATCATTTCGATAGTTATGAAATTTAGCGTAAAACATTTTCTGAAAAAAAGTTGTTTAAAGAAACGTTAAGCTCCAACCAAAGAAAGATAAATGTAATGCGGTTGCCATATATAATCAACATTCTAAAAGGAACATTTATATTGAGGAATTAGTTTTCCTATTTTAATTAAGAAAACAGAAATATATTATAAAGATCATGCCATATATGTCAGTAATCTCATCTGTTTGGGATTTATTCTTTAAGCATGGTACATCCTTTTAAAAAAAAATTATACTGCTCTTATTGCAATGGGAAAATTAATGGAAGGGCCTGGCTCATCAGTGGTAAAACCTCCCAGCGGTTTGGCCAGTCTAATCTACCATACCGCTGTTATATTGCATTTTTCGATCTTCCTTTGATAATGATACTGATGCTAGATTCAAGGAATAGGTAATTTTACATTACATTAAAGGCAGTAGAAATTGTTTAATTAAAAAAAAAAAGAATCATACACGTCTATAATAGTTTCGAATTGTCATAACAGATGGCGCGCTATGTATCATAATATAAAATAATATATTTAAAACATATTTTTATTAACTCTAAGCAATAACGCGCCATCTATAAACATAAAATAAAGGGATTTCAGCACGAGTGTTTCTTTTATACACAATTCGAATTTCTACTGTCCTTACTACGATGAAAAAAATATATTGGGAGGGCTTGCCTCATCAGTGGTGAAAACTCCCAGCGGTTTCGCCAATTTAATCAACCAGGCGGTTCTTAGAGCTCTAATACTGTATTGGAGCATTCTGCTTATATACGCAGTAATGAAAGGTATTGCGACTGTTGTGATAGAGATGCACGGGGACATATGATGCTCTTCATTGGACACGACAACAACTGAAGGGTAGAATCTCAGAAATGGTTTTCAAGAAAACTCTGGATATAAACTTATAGGAGAATAAAATTATATTTTTATTAATTGGTGGTCAGTAGTGATATTTGTAATAAAGAGCTTTACATAAAACTGGGAATATAGGTACAGAAGAAATTAAAATGTTAATCTTTAAAAGGTCGAATAAGTGTGTGTTTGTGTTGATTTTTTTATAATGATTTAGAATATAATAAGTTAAAAAACGAAAGAAAAAATAAAAGATAAAAAGATCAGGTGTTGAAATCAATATTAAAAATGGCATATCCTGACCATGAGCACATGTGCTTTACAGAAGGCAGAGCGCCATCTAGTGGAGCAAAAATAAACTAAACGTTTATTTAGCTTGCTCCGTGATATTTGACCAACCCAATTTCTTGATAAATCAAGAAAAGCCATCTACGAACGCGTTTCGCGCTGTTGGCACTCGTTTGCTCCACTAGATGGTGCTCTGCCATCAAAAAAGCACATGTGCTCGTGGTCAGGAGAGATGCCTTCTTTATTTTTAATGTAATATGTATGCGCGTAGAGGGAAAATGATTTTATTAAAATACTATAGCTTCAGATATATATCAATGATTTTAAAAACCATATTAATGATGATTTGATGATATTTAATAATGTAGGGAACTCTAAAGGTCTGTTCTATTTTTATTTTGTTCATACTACTCATTTTCAAAGCTTTTATAAGTAATTTCCCTTTCCGTACATATTTATAAAGATGAAAAAACAATAGAAAAAAATAAAAATGTCAGATATTGATATTAAAAATAAAAAAGGCATATCCTGACCAGGAGCACATGTGCTTTTCAGAAAACAGAGCGCCATCCTTCTGCGAGCGCTCTGTCTCCCGAAAAGCACATGTGCTCCTGGTCAGGATATGGCTTTTTCATTTTTATTTATAAATATGTATATGGAACCTGAGCAAAATTTATTTTTAAATAGTTTATAGACGCTAACCTAAAAGAAACATACAGTACATACAAACTAACTCTACCTACCTAGCTTCTGTATAGATAAATGCATTTTTTTAGAAATAGTACATTATATATAAGCTCTAGCCTTTGTATTTTCATCACGTCATCATGTGGTATTTTGGTTAGACAGAAGTTGCTATTGTAGAGTATCTGACTAGAGGAAAGAAGGTTTATGGTACGATTCTCGGACGAATCTTTTTTTTTTTGTCTAGAACTAAAAGCAATATTTTTTAAATGCTCATAAAATTACCCTGATAAAAAAAGACAAATATGACTTGTATATATCTAAGTGGTAAATTGTGATTACGCTGAAATGCGAATTCCTCCAGATGGCAAACATTATTGAATATCTTATTATATAGCACATGACACATATACTTACCTATATTTAGTTGACAGTATTTTTACGCTCCAGGAGTCCGGAATACTCTCTAGAGAGAGATTTTTTAACACATCTTTCAGACGTTTTGTCACCCTGATTATTAACTTGAGCCTTTGTAACCTGCGGCTTCTAGAAATAAACGGTCAAGATCTTGAACTCGTGATCAATTACTTAAGCATCGTAAGCATGCGTTCTTTGAAGCAAGTGGCTAGATCTTACACCGTGTTGGAGTCCTGATTAATTCCGTGAGCCTCGCAATGTGCGTTCTATAAAGCCAGTATCCAGATCTTTTATCATGGTGAGGTCCTGATCAATTTCTTAAACATCACAGCGTGCTCTCCTTAAAGCGAGTGGACAGATATTACATCGTGGTGAGGTACTGATCAATCCCTTCACCATCGCGACTGGCGTTCTTTGAAGCCAGCGGACAGATCTTTCATCATGGTGAGATCCTGATCAATTTCTTAAACATCACAGCGTGCTACCTTCGAAGCCAGCGGCCAGATATTACATCGCGGTGAGGTCTAGATCAATTCCTTTAACATCTGAACGTGAGCTCGGCGAAGTTAGCGGCCATAACTTGCAAAATTGTGAGGTACTGATCAACCCCTTTAGCATCGCGACGGGCGTTCTTTGAAGCCAGCGCCCAGATATTTCATCGTGGTGAGGTCTTGATCAATTCCTTTAACATCTGAACGTGAGCTCTGCAAGGTTAGCGGCCAAAACTTGCAAAATGTTGAGGTACTGATCAATTCCTTAAACATCACAACAGGCTTTATTTAAAGCCATCGGCCAGATATTACATCATGGTAAGATCCGGATCAATTCCTTTAGCATCGCAATGGACGTTCTTTGAAGTCAGCGGATAGATATTTCATCATGGTGAGGTTCTGATCAATTCCTTAAAAATCACAGCGTGCTACCTTTAAAGTCAGTGGCCAGATCTTTCATTGTGGTGAGGTCTTGATCAATTCCCTTAACATCTGAACGTGAGCTTTGCAAAGTCAGCGGCCAAAACTTGCAGAATGGTGAGGTTCTGATCAATTCCTTAAATATCACAGCATGCTTTCATTAAAGCCAGCGGCCAGATATTACATCGTGGTGAGGTCCTGATCAATTCATTTAGCATCGCAACGGGCGTTCTTTGAAACCAGCGGACAGATATTTCATCATGGTGAGGTTCTGATCAATTCCTTAAACATCACAGCGTGCTACCTTTAAAGCCAACGGCTAGATATTAACATCCTAACGTGAGTTCTTTAAAGTCCGCGGCCAAAACTTGCAGAATGGTGAGTTTCTGATTAATTCCTTTAGAAACGAACGTGGGTTCTTTGAAGCAAGTGGTTAGATCTTGCACCGTGTTGAGATCCTGAACAATTCCGTTAGCATCGCAACGTGCTTTTTTTTAAAGACAACGGCCATAACTGGCAGTTTCTGATCAATGCCTTTAGCATACAAACGTGCGTAGTTTGAAGCCAGCGGTTATATCTTGCAGCGTGTTGAGGTCCTGATCAATTCCTTGAGCCTTCGTAACGTGCGGCCTCTGAAACTAGAGACCATAGCTTTGCGAGTTGTGAGGTCTTGATAAATTCTTTAAACTGTATAGCCTGCGTCCTCCAAAAACAGCGGCCCGTTCTTGCAATCGTGGTGGCGCCTTGATTTAGTTCTTGAGACAGAATTTTGTATCTTCGGCATTTCCTTGAACTTTTCAAAGTGAAACTTGATAATAGGAATAATTATAATATGGATCTAAATTTCAAAACATTAATTTCAAACCTATTAACTAGTGTCAAATAATTATAGAAAAAAAATTCCTTCCATTTGAAATCCCTCCATTGTTGCTAAGTTCGCTTAGCAATCCAACCTTTTCAAATAAATTTATTTTTGTAAATATTTCATAAACGGATTGATAATGATGGTGTTTCCAATTATTATTCAACATAAATATCTATAGAAGAAGAAACTCTAAATGAAGTTCCACTTAAAATAATTATAAAGATTTACATTATTCACATACTGAACAATTTTGAATTTCTTGTTTAGGAAACAACTCAACATTTGGAATATTTATCTCAATCTTTCTTTTCTTTTTTATAAAATAAAGGTTACAAACTCTATTTTCACTTATAAATAAGAATATTATTCTCATGTGAATTTAAACTTTTGATGCGAATGATTAATTTAAAAATAAAACAATTTTCTAATTGCCCTTACTGTAGGGATAAATTAATGAGAGAGCCTGGCTCAGTGGTTAACATTCACAGTGGTTTCCCCAGTTTAATCTACCATACCACTGTAATATTGCTTTGGGCTGTTTTGCTTTTATACTGATACTGAAGCTGACCCCTTGGAAAAAGTATTTTAAATGAAATATTGACATAGGCTTTGAGTCAGGCCCTTCCATCAATTCATCATTGTAGTAAGGGAAGTATAAAATTGTTTTATATTAAAAGGAATCCAATACGACAAAAATAGTATATATCTCTATATATATAAAAATGAATGTTTGTATGTCTGTCTGTATGTCCGGTATACAAATTCGCAGTAGTTCACTAATTCAAACCAAAATTTCCATACATAGGTAAAAAAAATACGGGGAAGACGATAGGCTATTTTAAAAAATATATAAATCAATTATTAAAACTATATATTTTTATTCAGAAAATGATGATGACGATATTGCTGTATCATGTTTGATTATCAGCTACAAAATTATATCGGGAAAATATTAATATTAATATCTCTATATATATAAAAATAAATGTTTGTATGTCTGTCTGTATAAAATGAAAGGATTTAAAAGCACGAATGTTTCTTTTATACAAAATACAAACATCTACTGTCCTTACTGCGATGAAAAATAAATTGGGAAGGCTTGGCTCATCAGTGGTGAACCCTCCCAGCGGTTTCGCCGGTATACAAATTCGCAGTAGTTCACTAATTCAAACCAAAATTTCCATACATAGGTAAAAAAATACGGGGAAGACGATAGGCTATTTTAAAAAATATATAAATCAATTATTAAAACTATATATTTTTATTCAGAAAATGATGATGACGATATTGCTGTATCATGTTTGATTATTAGATACAAAATTATATCGGGAAAAATTCCAAAAAGCAGAGACCACGGGTGAAACCAGTTCATTATTTTGTACGCAGGAACAAAATTCTAACAGAAAAACATTCATTCGAGCAGAAAACAAAAGCTAGATCATCTTTCTATAAAAATATCGCTTCTTAGACACAAAGTTTGGAGCGGGACGTTTCACAAGAGTGACATCCACGGCGTCAATTTATAATTGTAACGAATAGTATTTGAATAGGGTACATTTAATAGGGTAAAACCCGGGCGTTGCCCGGGTCATTCGGCTAGTTTCTCATAAAAGTATTCACGTGTTCAAATGGCATCTTCTCATTTAAAAAATGCATTTAAACAATTTATTTGATTGATCATTTCTGCGTGTAGATTCCGATCGGCAGATCTTTCTCAAAACCCTAGCTTTCACAACAGTTTTTATAATTCTTACATCTGTTGTATTTTTATTATTATTTAAACTTTCGGCGATCATCTTAAGCTTTCATCTTAGAACTAACTTTCCTAGATAGAATGTTTGTTATAGAGAGGCCACCTCTAGACCATTTTCATCATAAACAAGACGCAAAAGGTTGAAGAGTTTTAGTGATATGTGCATTATTTTTTATTTTTGAGCCAAAAATATAAAATAATTTCGAAAATGCATCGCTTAATTGGTGAATATGTTAACATTGGTTAACAATAAACCCAAAATCGAAGAAAATCGGTTAATTAAAGACAAAAAGGCCAACTTCGTGGTCGTACTGATAACGAATAGTAATATAATTTAGAAGATAGCTCTTAATCAATATATACCTAACATTAATATATGTCATAATATTTATAAATATATAAATAAAATGACTTGGGTGGGAGTATGAGGAAAAGGAAGATAGAAGAGCAGGGTCAAAACAACCTCCTTGGTCACTAGGTATCATCCTTCACTCACACTTCCACTGGGGTAATTTATCTTACTTAAAGCGGCTTGAAAGCACAGCTGATGTGATGATCAAGGGACAGTTCGAACCAAGGTTGTCTCGACATCAGTTGTTCCTAGGGTGGTCTTCGGACCTTCTCTTAGGACCTTCATCAAGGTATTATAGCGTTTAGCCAACTGAAATATTGGTAAAATGAATGATGATATTTTTGTTTTTAAACTATGTTCTGATAATGGCATTCAACATTCTGATGATTAAAAATGTAACCAGTTTCTATTTTGTGTTTGTCTATGAGCGATTTAGGATTATCATTTCTTATATTACTGCTATGTTCTTTCATTCTGATTCATTCGCCTATATAGGAGGAGGTGCAGTTATCACATTTGACTGAATAAATGGATTTCTCTTTTTATATCCGGGATTATCTTCCTGGTTGGCTTGGTTATGGGAATTCTGATAATGTTGGCTATTGCTGGTGGAGTGTGAGGTTCGAATTCCATATTTCTCCAATCTGAAGACTAAGCCTTGATTTGAATTCAAATGCATTTTGATGGCATTAAAGTGAATATACTTCTGCAGTACTGCAGTCAAGACATGTTATTATGGACCATGTACTATGAGAGGACGTGTGCATAGTCTCGTCACCTACGGCCCGGGGACCCCTCCAGTCCTCTAGTCCGGGTGAGCGATGGACTGCAGACCGCGGACCTCGGCAATGTGAGGACCTTGGCATCCATGTGGACCCAAGCCGTGGCCACGTTTGGTAACAGGCCGCTCCTAGGGACTCGCGAGGTCCTCAGGGAGATCGTTGGCCACAACTCCATGAAGAAGGCAAGTTGGTGGTTCGTTCTATCTATCTATGGCGCCATCCCTTTGTGGATTATTGGATATAACATACATTTACACTGTGTTTTACTCTTTATTATATGCTTAAATATCTGTCATTATCTTATCATATAGCAGTGTGTTATCCAGAAGGCGAGAATTCTTCAGGATATCGTTAAGATATTAAAATATACACACATGGAGACCGGTCGTTTATTTTTGAAAGAGAAAGAGTAAATATCGATCACACTTGGTTATCTCGTGTGTCTTCAATATATCAAATCAATGTATCAAATTAATGTATCAAATATCTTTCAGTTATTGTATGAATCCCGATATATATGCTAAAAGAAGTAACTTCCTTAAGTTTTGTCCAGCGTGTATGTTGCACAATAATCAAAATCAGTTGAAATACAAAATCTATAATAATTTTGAAAATGAAATTACTCAACTTGTACGCATTCAGAACACAACCCTTCTCCATGCTGATGTTTCTTCTTATACCTGCTTAAATTTAAAGTGAGACATCGCAGCTGCCAGGAAGGTTAAGAAGGACTCTGTAATAAATAATATGAAGGAAGCCCCGAAAAAGCTCTACCGATAGTACACAAACTACCAAATTACAAAATATCCTTTTTCATTATTTAATTTGAGCCTCGTATTCTTAATTAAACAAACACTTGAAATCTTCCAAGATATGGTGTCTATACTGATAAAAATTTGGCAGTTATTCTCTTATACAGGCCTTACTCGTGTTCAGGCTCTGTAGAAATATTTGCAGTACTTGTGTTTATAGGATCTACTCTGTCATGTAAAGATCTACAATACTTGTGTTCAAGCTCTGTTCTGTCATAGAAAGATCTACAGTACTTGTGTTCAGAGTTTGTTCTGTCATGGACAGATCTACATTATTTGTGTTCAGGCTCTGTTCAGTCATGGGCAGATCTAAAGTACTTGTGTTCAGGCTCTGTTCAGTCATTGAATGATCTACTATACTTATGTTCAGGCTCTGTTCAGTCATTGAATGATCTACTATACTTATGTTCAGGCTCTGTTCAGTCATTGAATGATCTACAGTACTTGTGTTCAGGCTTTGTTCAGTCATTGAATGATCTACAGTACTTGTGTTCAGGCTCTGTTCTGTCATGGAAAAAGCTACAGTAATTATGCTCAGTCTCTGTTCTCTCATGGAAAGACCTACAGTTTATATGTTCAGTTTCTTGTCTATCATAAAAATCTCTACAGTTTATATGTTCAGTTTCTTGTCTATCATAAAAATCTCTACAGAACCATGTTCAGGCTCTGCTCTGTCATGGAAAGATATGCAGTTCTTATTTTTAGGCTCTGTTCCGTTATAGAAATATCTACAGTCCCATGCATGCTCAGTGTGTGACACCGACGCTACAGTTCCAGGTTGGCAACTACTGGTGGCTGAGCTACCGCCAGGCCGGCCAGCGGGTGGAGCAAGTTGCCCGGGGGCTCGGGGCGCTGGGGGTACGGGCGGGCGACCGGGTGGTTATCCTGAGTGAGACCCGGGCTGAGTGGCTGATGTCCTCTTTGGCTTGTCACACCATTGGTGCTGTCGGTATGGAAGATCTCTTTGTTCAACTACAAGTTTTCATCAGAATGTACACTTCAATTGTTTTCTTAGTGTATATGGTATTGTGCTATTCTCTCAGTGTTTTTATCCTTTTATATTAGAAAAAGGAGAGATAGTTACACGCCCTGGATGGAATGATCTTCTTCAGACCCAAGACACATACTATTCTCTCATACTTTCCACTGTTATCTGATACTACCGTCGGCTCACAAACATGTGAGACACATTGAAATTTAAGGCGCAGAGGTAATGAAAATAACAGACTTCTTTAATTTTATTGAAAAATCTTTTGAAGTATATAATTATTGCTTAAAAGTTTGTGTGGAGATATCAGGCGATAGGACGGTCTCTGTGTTCTATTATAAATAAAGGATCAATAACCTCTTTGACAGTTTTCTTGTTTATAAATACAACTCTTTCATTATGAGTCAACTAGCGGAGAGGTATATTATCTTTCCTTGTGATATTTTTATTTTAAATGATTAATATGAATTTAAAATATATATATTTTTAATGGAACCTATTACATTCTGAATATATTTTATCTAGATGATTCACCTGTTTATTATATGCTTATGGTGCATTTTATAATATTTTATGTATTTTCGTATCATTTGATAGGTCTCGAAAGGAGGTTTCACTCTTTCAATAAACAGTACTTGATGGCTACTGTCCATATGCTGATCACATAGAGCTGGTATGTCCCAGTGGCCACGCTCTACGCCAACCTTGGGACCCAGGCCATCCTGTACGGCCTGGAGGAGACAGAGGCGGAGGTCCTCATAGTCTCCTCGGAACTACTGCCCAAATTCAAGGTGAGTCCATCCCTCCCGACATTGTAATGTAGCTTTTCCTCGCACTCCCTCTAGACATTGTACTGTATCGCTTTCCATGCACTCCCTACAGACATTGTGCTATATCGCTTACCTAACACTCCCTACAGACATTGTGCCATATCGCTTCTCTAACAATCCCTACAGACATTGTACTGTAGCGCTTCCCTCCCACCTCCTCCCGTCATTGTGCCATATCGCTTCTCTAACACTCCCTACAGACATTGAGCTATATCGCTTCTCTAACACTCCCTACAGACATTGAGCTATATCGCTTCTCTAACACTCCCTACAGACATTGTACTGTAGCGCTTCCCTCGCACTTCCTTCCATTATTGTGCTATGTCGCTTCTGTAAAACTCCCTACAGACATTTTACTGTATCGCTTCTTTAACACTCCCTTCAGACATTGTGCTATATAGCTTCTGTAACACTCCCTTCAGACATTGTACTGCATGGCTTCTCTAACACTCCCTTCAGACATTGTACTGCATCGCTTCTCTAACACTACCTACAGACATTGTGCTATATCGCTTCTATAACACTCCCTTCAGACATTGTGCTATATCGCTTCTATAACACTCCCTTCAGACATTGTGCTGTATCGCTTTTCTAACACTCCCTCAAGAAATTGTGCTATATCGCTTCTGCAACACTCCTTACAGACATTGTACTGTATCGCTTCTCTAACATTCCCTCCCGTCATTGTGCTGTATCCCTTCTCTAACACCCCCTCCTGGCATTGTAATGTATCTCTTCTCTAATACCCCCTCCTAAAATTGTACTGTATCCCTTCTCTAACACCCCCTCCCGTCATTGTGCTGTATCGCTTCTCTAACACCCTTTCCCGACATTGTACTGTATCGCTTCCCTCGAACCCCTACCCGTTATTGTGCAATATCGCTTCTCTAACACCCCCTCCCGACCATGTACTGTAGCGCTTCCCTCGCACTTCCTCCCATTATTGTTCTATATCGCTTCTGTAAAACTCCCTACAGACAATGTGCTATATCGCTTCGGTAAAACTCCCTCTATACATTGTGCTGCATCGCTTTCCTCGCAATCCCTCCCGACATTTTACTGTATCGCTTCCCTCGCACTCCCTCTAGACATTGTACTGTATCGCTTCTGCAAAATATCGCATTATATAGACATAGAGGCAATTAAATAAGCATATCCTAAATCTATAGAATAAAGCGTTAGGAGAAAATAATTTTTATTCATCGACTACACATATCCTAAATCTATTCAAAATTATCATTATTTAAATATTTCCCATATATTAAAATTCATTGTGTGATTGTAAATTAATCTATAAAAATACATTGCTCACCTGTATCCCAGAACGCCGCTCTCCCCAGCACCAAGTACATCATCTACTACGAGGGTCGGAAGGCTACCGACATCTCCCAGCTGCCCAGCACCGTACGACTGCTGTCCTTCAAGGAACTAGAGACTCTGGGTAGGAAGACCAAGGAAGGTAAGGTCCCCGTACCGATATCTCTGCCCTGCCACTGGGACGTAGGCGTGCAGTACCCGAGCAGTTCATATCCAACGAGGACGACCTCGCCATCATCATGTACACCAGCGGGTCAACCGGAGTGCCTAAAGGTAGGATAACTTCAGCTGTAGATTAGACAAGACAGCGAAGTCCGAAATTCTCTAGCGCAGTAAACCGGAATTTTTATATGAAATTGAAGGATAACTATACCAAATCCAAACCAGAGAGATATATATAACACTATAAAAATTAGAAATAGCGCAACTTAGGCAAACTTGTGCAGTTCTTTGTTTATTCCATGCCATACGCTTATTTGGAACATTTCTTTTTGGGGCGTTAGAAAATGAATATACATTTTTCTCACCATCTTGACCTGAACATTTGCCATTCTTTGACAATCAAATTTTAATGTTGTTTAGTCACACTTTTTTATTTATTTAAAATTATAGAAATATTGTGCCCTTTTCTTACTTTCGTGGAATCGCCTTAAGTGATTGTCGTCGCATTCACATAACACACCACAATAGGTAGGAGTTAGGAATACTTTTATAGAAATAGGGTTCCGGATATAGAAATCTGTTATGTATTAATATTTTCAGAGATTATTTATCATCATCATTTGCTTGTATAAATACTTTGTTTTTAATTAAAATGTATGTATGCAAAAATGGCTAGCGTTGCGTCATAATTCTTTTAAACTAGATACATAATAAATTGGCGACGAAGGTAAATCTTTTTTTAAGTTAAAGCTGGAGAAATTATTTTATTTGTACTAAGTTAAAGCTTAGGTAAGTGCATTTTATTTTTAAAATGGCAAGTTTTGGCAAGCTTGAAAAATTTGATTTATCTAAGCCTGAAGGGTGGATTGCATATCTCGAAAGAATTAATTTTTATTTCGTGGCGAATGGCATTGAAAAAATTGAAAAAAAGAAGGCAATATTATTGACTTTAATAGGTCCTGAAACATTTTCTTTGCCAAGATCATTGGCCGCACCTAAATCTTTAAATGATATTGATTTCAGCGAATTGATCAAGCTATTGACTGGCCATTTCTGTCCTAAGCCAAATATAATTGTCAAAAGATTCTTGTTCAATAAAAGAAATCAGGGTGATGAATCAGTGCTTATATTGCCGAGCTAAGAAAGTTAAGTGAAGATTGTGAATTTGTTGATTTAGATGATCGCTTAAGAGATAAACTAGTTTGTGGCTTGAGAAATGAATCTCTGGTTAAAAGACTATTGTCTGAAAAAGACTTAACCTTTGAAAAGGCTGTGAATTTGGCAATATGTGATGAATCGGCTAGTGCAGACGCCAGTGTTTTGCAAGAAAGGATTACAGAAGTAAATATGATGAAAAAAGCTAGCAAAACTGAACCACCTAAATTTAAATCGGGCAAAGTTCATGTTAAAGAATTCAAGAAATTTAATAATAAAAAAATAATTTGCATACGTTGTTAAGGAAATCATATGCCAAATGTTTGTAAATTCCGAAATGCTAAATGTTTTAAATGTGGCAAAATTGGTCATGTACAAAAAGCTTGCTTAACAAATGTTGGAAAATCTGGAAACCTATATAGGGCTAATAGTAATCCAACTTTATCAAATTATAAAACTATTTTTGAGGCGTATTATTCTTTTTAAAATAAAACAATTTCTACTGTCCTTACTGCGATGAAAAAATTAAAGGGAGGGCCTGGCTCATCAGTGGTGAACCCTCCCAGCGGTTTCGCCAGTTTAATCTACCATACCGCTGTTATATTGCATTTTTGGAACTTCCTTTTATAGGTGACCGTTGTAAGAATCTTGGAATGGGTATTTTAGAAGAACTATGGACATAAGCTTTTAGGACAGCAGAATTAAATATAATTATAAATATATAATATGCTTCGAGCAATCGCTCTTCCGCAAATATCAAATTGTGTCTTTTATTAGAACTATAATGTTACGATGTACTAGAGCGCCATCTGTTATCAAATTATAAAACTATTTTTGAGGCGTATTATTCTTTTTAAAATAAAACAATTTCTACTGTCCTTACTGCGATGAAAAAATTAAAGGGAGGGCCTGGCTCATCAGTGGTGAACCCTCCCAGCGGATTTGATAACAGATGGCGCTCTAGTACATCGTAACATTATAGTTCTAATAAAAGACACAATTTGATATTTGCGGAAGAGCGATTGCTCGAAGCATATTATATATTTATAATTATATTTAATTCTGCTGTCCTAAAAGCTTATGTCCATAGTTCTTCTAAAATACCCATTCCAAGATTCTTACAACGGTCACCTATAAAAGGAAGTTCCAAAAATGCAATATTACAGCGGTATGGTAGATTAAACTGGCGAAACCGCTGGGAGGGTTCACCACTGATGAGCCAGGCCCTCCCTTTAATTTTTTCATCGCAGTAAGGACAGTAGAAATTGTTTTATTTTAAAAAGAATAATACGCCTCAAAAATAGTTTTATAATTTGATAACAGATGGCGCTCTAGTACATCGTAACATTATAGTTCTAATAAAAGACACAATTTGATATTTGCGGAAGAGCGATTGCTCGAAGCATATTATATATTTATAATTATATTTAATTCTGCTGTCCTAAAAGCTTATGTCCATAGTTCTTCTAAAATACCCATTCCAAGATTCTTACAACGGTCACCTATAAAAGGAAGTTCCAAAAATGCAATATAACAGCGGTATGGTAGATTAAACTGGCGAAACCGCTGGGAGGGTTCACCACTGATGAGCCAGGCCCTCCCTTTAATTTTTTCATCGCAGTAAGGACAGTAGAAATTGTTTTATTTTAAAAAGAATAATACGCCTCAAAAATAGTTTTATAATTTGATAACAGATGGCGCTCTAGTAAATCCAACTTTATGTTGCCTGAGAAGGGAAGAGAAACTCTATGTTAAAGCAAGGCTATCCCATGGTAGTAGAAGTTTGCAAATTTTAGTGGCTGATGGTTTAGGCCCCAACATTCTGGGAAGGCAATGATTTTCAGCTTTTCGCCTGAAGTTAAACTTTTTAAATTCATTGGAAACTAATCCTATTTCACCTGATTTCGAGGAATTGTTTAAGGAGGAAATTGATGCCTATAATGGACCTTTGATCCATATTGATATTCCTGATAATGCTGAGCCCAAATTTGTGAAGGCCAGAACCGTGCCGTTTGCTCTACGAAAATTAGTGGATGAAAAATTGAAAGAACTAGAGGAACAAGGTGTTATCGAACTGGTAAAATTTACTAAATGGGCTTCTCCAATTGTTACGGTTCTGAAGAATGATGGCTCCATTAGAATTTGCCACGATTATAAATCAACAGTTTATTTATACTCTAATCCTGATAAATATCCGTTGCCTACAATTCCGCAACTATTGGATAAGTTGAGAGGAGGCAAATTGTTTACTAAAGTAGATATGGCTCAAGCATACCAACAGTTGAAAGTCGATGAGGAATCTTCAGAAATCCTGGCTATTAATACACATAGAGGCTTATATAAGATAAAACGTCTACCTTTTGGTTTGAATTCTGCCGTTGGAACTTTCCAGAGGTTTATGGACACTCTTTGAGTGGAATTGATGGAGTAGCGGTATATTTGGATGATGTCCTTATCGCAGGAAGTAATTGTGAAGACTTAAAAAAGAAAACTGAAAAAGTTCTTTTGCGTTTCAAAGAAGCAGGACTTCGGCTTAAAAGAAACAAATGCAAATTTTATGCTCCAGAAATTGAATTTTTAGGAATGAAAATTGACTATAGAGGAGTTCATCCATCTGATGAAAAGCTAAGAGCTATTAAAGACGCTAGACCGCCATGTAATAAAAAGGAGTTAATGTCTTTCCTTTGACTTTTGAATTACTATGAAAGGTTTTTAAAAAACAAATCCACAGTGGTTGAACCGCTTCATAGACTGTTGGATAGTAATTCACCTTGGAAATGGAGAAGAGAACACCAAAGATCTTTTGATAAGGCTAAAGATTTGATTAGTTCTGAATCGGTGTTGGCTCTTTTTGATGATAATTTACCAATTTTGATCAACTGTGACGCATCAGAGTATGGCATTGGCGCCGTTTTGTCTCAAATACACCATGGAGTGGAAAGACCAGTTATGTTCGCCTCCCGGACTTTAAATAAAACCGAAAGAAGATATGCAGTAATTGATAAAGAGGCATTAGCGGTTATTTTTGGTATATCAAAATTTTCACAGTATCTTCTAGGGAGAAAATTTAAAATATTAACGGATCATAAGCCCCTAGTTGGAATGTTTAACCCCAAAAAGCCGATACCTCAAGTGCTATCGCCGCGCATGTTGAGATGGTGTTTGACTCTGGCTACGTATACTTATACTATAGAGTATAAACCGGGAAAAGTGAATTGTAATGCCGATGCATTAAGTAGACTTCCTTTAAATGAATGTCCAAGTGTAGTTCCGAACCCTTCAGAGGTGTTTTTTATAGAATCGGAACATGCTGCAATTAATTCTTCGGAAGTGGCAAAACTAACTAGTAAAGATCCAATCCTTTCTAAGATTAAATTTTGGGCAATGAATGGGTGGCCTGAAAGGAGAGTTGATGATAATTTTAAAGATTTTGTCTCCAAATCTAATGAAATATCAGTTCATAAAGATTGTTTATTGTGGGGGAGCAGAGTGATAATTCCTGAAAAGTTGAGAAGAGACTACTTAAATCTGTTACATGATACTCATATTGGCATAGTGGGGACAAAAGCGCTAGCTCGAGGATTGTGCTGGTGGCCCAAGATGGATGTAGATATTGAACGGATGATATCCAGTTGTGCGGTTTGTTTGTCGTGTAGTCACGATCCGCCAAAAACTGACGTATATCCTTGGATTTGGCCATCAAGACCTTGGTCGAGACTACATATTGATCATGCGGGTCCCTTTCAAGGAAAACTTTTTCTGGTTGTAGTAGATGCCTATTCTAAGTGGATTGAGGCTAAAATCGTGTCTACAACATCTACTGAAACTACCATCAATAGTCTAAAAGAAATATTCGCGACTCACGGGTTGCCGGATGTGATAGTTTCAGATAATGGTACGTCCTTCACATCAGAACTTTTCAAGACTTTCTTAAAAAGAAATGGCGTGAGGCACATCTTGTGTGCGCCTTATCATGCAGCGTCAAATGGGCAGGTGGAGAGAGCTATTCAAACGCTTAAAAATCTGCTAAGAAAGAACAGCTCGGGAAATTGGACGACTAGGTTATCTAGATCGTTGTTATCCATGAGAATAGCTATAAACAGCACGACGCAGAAATCCCCAGCACAGTTGTTGATGAACAGAAACCTGAAGAGTCTCATAAATAAATTTCATCCTGAAAGTGTGTCTGAGGGAAGGATGCGACAGGAAAACAAGTTCATAAGAAATTGGAAACCCCATAGAGTGGTAAATGAAGGACAGGCAGTTATAGCACGAGGGTACCATGGCCCCAGATGGCTACCAGGTGTAGTGCAAGAAAAAACTGGTCCTGTTTTTATCAAGGTAGAGACAGATGGCGGAGAAATTTTAAACCGGAATTTAGATCAAGTCAGAGGTTGTGGAGAAAGTGAAGCAACTCCGTCTACATCGTCAACTCCACAAGAGTCAACTGATATTGAAGACCCCCAAGCTGGTCAGGAAATAGATCCTACTGGTGAAGCGTCGAGTCCTATTTTGAGAAGGTCCTCAAGATTAAGAAGGCCTTCGAAGTTTTTTGAAATGTAAATTTTTGTTGTGGGGAGAAGTTGTTATGTATTAATATTTTCAGTGATTATTTATCATCATCATTTGCTTGTATAAATACTTTGTTTTTAATTAAAATGTATGTATGCAAACATGGCTAGCGTTGCGTCATAAATCTTTTAAACTAGATACATAATAAAATCACAATAGGAAAAATCCCGACATACTAAAGCCCAACATGGTGGAAATCTCGGCATAATATAAATCCAACAAATAAATAGACATAAACAATTTTCTGCATTTGAGTAAGTAATTTTTACTGTTTGGTGTAGAATGATTATCAAATATATATTTTACATCAACAAATTACACACATAGAGCCTTATGTTTTTAAAATTAGTTAAATAAAATTAAATTTAAATAAAATAGGTTACCTCACTTGTTGAGCTTGAAGTTGTTAGTTGGTAACCTAAATATCTGTATTTAGATGTGTTGTACTGAGAGGCAGTTGTCCCCAGAGCCAAACGTCAGAGCGAGTCAGTCGACTTCCATTTCTAAATACCATAACTCTTTATTTCCTTCGGTTCAGAGTTAGGGAATTTTCTTCAAAAAATATTTTTTGAGTAAATAACTCTTCATCTGAAGATTTATTTTTGATTATTCCCAAAAAGCAAAATATCGTCTGCAAACAGAAGGAGGTGTATGTTTCCATAATTCGCAAAATAGATACTTGGTGCATCATCATATAGAGAAACTGAATCGTTTAGAAAATAGATAAATAAGTAAGGTGTGATAGCGGTTCACCCTGTAGGACTCCAGATTGTATTTTTATAAATTCCGTAAGTGAGCCGTTCCATCTAACTGTTGCTGACATTTGAGTATAATAGCTCTGTATGAGGCTGATGAAACGGTCGTTAAAACCATAAGCTGCTAACCTTTTCCAAAGAAGAAGGTGTGGTACAATATAAAATACCTTTTTGATATCCACAAAAAGAAATCGTATAACATTCTTCTTTTGCGGCTCAGCGTCATTTGAATCAGTGAGGTAAATGTGAAAATATGGGCTTGACAGGAATATCTCTTTCTGAAACCCGCTTGATTTTTCGCCAAGATTCCCCTTTTTTCCATCCAACTGTTCAACCTAGTCTTTAATATGGATGTAAAGAGATAAGTTGGATGACAATGATATACCTTTATAGTTTGATGGTATATTTGGGTCGCCGTTTTTGAAGATAGGATGGATGATTTCTCTTGTCCACATTGAAGGAACTGAGGATGTCATCAATATTTTATTGTGTATGTTTGTTAACAATTTCAGATATTCGTCAAGTAAATCTTTTATTGCTTCATTCGGTATGTTATTCAATCTTGTTGCTTTATTATTCCTTAGTTTGGATATTTCTGTAGCAACTTCTTTAAGCGAAATTTCACCATCCAGGTCCAGAACGGAATGACCTGGTGCTGAAAATAAATTTAAATTTATTATCAGTGGGGAAGACAGAAGCTTTCTCTAAAAATCCTAACATCAAATAAATATATAACTTCCAAAATTTCTATATAATTATAATATGATATTTAAAATGATACAGAGGATAATGAATGTTTTGAAAGACTTTTAAAGTTATGCTTTGGTATGCACTTGCGCATGTGCATGAACCTTTGAATTTTACAAACGGTACATAACTTTGATAACCCAGTAGGAGAGCTCCGTAGCTCGAAATCTCGATTTTTTGCAATCAATAAGATATTATCATTGCCATTTCTTTATTTATTTATCAATAGCTATTAAGAATTTTGTTTAATATATATAATTAATTCATTATTTTCTCTCAAATTTAAATGACCGGGATTTTTGTCAATCGGAATTTTGGCTGCCAAGATTTCGATCTGGACCCACAGATATGAATTTAGAGACTTGTTTGTATTTTTATTTTTATCTTTAATGATTATAATTTGTATTCTAAATTATTTTTCTTCTCTCTCTCCAAGCCATCACATTCTAAACCTAATAACCAAATAGGTAACATATAGACGAAATGTGTTAAGTATAAAAAAGTGTAAAATTGTGAATCAAATAATAAATAAAATTGATAAACTGTTGGTTAAATAATAAAAATTCCAGGGAATACCATCACAGTGTAGGTTGGCCTATGATTAGTTAAAGATGGAAATTTCTCATTCTTCAAAATTTTGTAGATGTGCGGATAGTTTAATCAATAACCTATTCGGTTATAACTAGTTGTCACTTTTAGCGATGATAAAATATTCTCTCCCTCTCTCTCTCTTACACACGAAAATATAATATTGCTACGTGGAAAATTAGGGAAGACCAACTTCGGATGAGATATCAATTTATTTCAGGCAAAAACAAACTATGAATGATAAACAAAATACAGTGGTACCTCGACATACGAGCGCCCCAACATACGAGTTTTTCGAGATACGAGCCGACGAGCAAGTGATTTTTTGCTTTTAGTTACGAGCGAAATTCGAGATACGAGTTCGGTTCGGTAGTGTTGAAGATATTAATCTGTGATTTTAAATGTTTCTTTTTGACCAGTACTTTTGTTTTGTTGTTGTTTTGTTTTGAGGAGATACAAGAGTTACAGTCACAGCAGCATACTGAGGTTATGCAAGTAATTGGTTTTGAGGAGTCAGAGGAGGAGGTTATTTCTACAAGTGAGATAAAGGAGATCTTAGGAATGTGGGAGAGAGTTTCACAGTTCGTGGAAAAAAAAACACTCAGAAAAAGTTGCAACAGGTCGTGCATCTGACCTTTTTAATGACACTTGCCTAACTCATTTCCGGAACATTCTGAGAGGGAGGAAGAAACAAACCTCCTTGGACATGTTTTTTTCTAAACGGCCTACAGGTGAAAGCGAGAAAAATGTAGCGAAAAAGGCAAAGACCAGTGAGGATATCTAATTTATTTCTTTACATTCTCTTTTTTGTTTTTGTGCAATAAATATTTGATATTTATAAATACGTTTTTATTATTTAAAACCACGTAACAAAAATAACTGGGGTGACATTTTGGAGGTTGGAACGGATTAATGGTAGTTCAATTGTTTTGTATGGGGAAATTTGCTTCGAGATACGAGTAATTCAAGATACGAGCAAGGTTGCGGAACGAATTAAACTCGTATGTCGAGGTACCACTGTATAAGCAAAAGAGGGAAGTGTACAGAGTATAGCAAAATATTAACATAAAAAATAATACTCTGCTAATAAAATAATCAATAATTTGTTACAGTATAATCCTTTAAAAAGAGAAAAACCAAGAACCACTTCAGCTAAGACATAATACCACCATCAACTATGTCATATACAAGTTGTTATACCATCTCCTATACAGATGTCCGCCTTAAAGGAAAGTCATCTCACACTCGTGTAAGACTCCATGTGACTTAGGAGATGTTATTGCACAGAAGGAGCCCTACAACCAAATAAAAGTTTGTAAGCAGAGTTGGCTCTCAGAAGAGTTAGTTGCTGATAATGCTATGAAATATCCCCTCTCTCCATCTGATCTCTTCACACTTCAGGCCAATAACACAATGACAATTTTTATATTATGATGCATTAGCGCCAGGCCCTCCCATTAATTTTTCCATTGCAGTAGAGGCATTAGAAATTATTTAATTTTTGAAAGAATCATACGTGTCTATAATAGTTTCGAATTTTCATAATGATAATTAATTACCAAAGTTCGTATTTCATACTTTAAGTTTTCTCTTGAATTCGTATTTTAACTACGTCTATGTAACTTTTATTGAGGGCTTTTTTTTAATCTATAAATGAAGGATTCTATATTGTCAAATCAGGATTTTATCATTTCGTGTGGTGGCTTCAGTAAAGTACATTGAAAGAAATGTTTTCCTGAAATACCACCAATCCATCAAACCCACGTGGATCCTGTAATCTGTGCAGGAGTGGAACTCACCCACAAGAATATCTTCAGTGCCATCAAGGAGTTGATCTCTCAGATGCCTCCTGTCACGTGAGTGGAACGCTAAACTTCCCGAGTGGCGAACGCGACCAGTGTATGTACAGGCCCAGCTCAAGGCACTCCGCGTACCTTCCTCTGGCCCACATATTTGAACTGATGACGGGTAAGCCCTTCTATAGCTCTAGATACTTGTAGAACAATATTGCTTGTATTAATGAACAAATCCTGTCAACGACTACATGCTCCGGGGGATTGGTGGAAGGAAGGTCTAAACTGTTGGTTTTCGACCACTACGACCCGGGTTCGATTCCCGCATTGGGCACTTTTTTCTGATCTAAAAAAAATGCTCCAATGGCCCCCGATTCTTGCAAGAGTCCAACCCCACCAGCGAGTGCAAGTAACCAAAGGGGGCTCTGGCATATTTGTCAGTGCAAAGTCGAACTGCTTTTCATATGTGTAGACATGTGGTGCACTTACAGTAAAAGCAGTCGCATACTTCTACCCACCATTATCATCATTATTAAGTAAAATTATTTTATCAAACCACGTGTAATTAAGCAAAAAAAAAAACTACATGCTCCGTTAATGTTATATTGTTTGTTATATTGATATGCCATCTTCGCGATAAATGTTACAAATATGTTTGTCATTTACATCCCTTATGATAGGAATCCTCAGCTCTACCTCGGTGCAAATGATAAAAGATACACCACTGATGACCCACGTTCTCCCAACGAATATTTTCTATCATCGTAGCAAAATTGGCAGAGGGTTAGATTTAGTTATTTATATCAAATGTGTGGGAAAAAGATACTCATGGACAAAACTTAATAAAGTTGCACCTTTTAGCATGTATATCGGGATTCGGACATTAACGCTGAAATATATCACAGTAATCTTTATTGAAGACACGCAAGATAGCCAAGTATGGACAAAATTGCCTCTGTCTTCTTCTACTTCTTCTTCCTCAAAAAAAAAAAAAAAAAAAAAAAAAAAAAAACAGACCACGAGCGACATTAAAATATTAAACTTCCTTAATTTTTCCCCATGGGTGTATATTCCATTAGTAAAATTTGATATTTTTTTGTTGTTGAACCTATATAAAAATGAACTACATTGTGAGCTGATCAATGTGTTGAGTGTTGATATGTTGAGTCAACAAAGCGATCATATTGGTTTCTCCTATATTCATTCAAAATTAGAAATAAATACATCTCCATATGCCTTAGTTAAAGTACCACAAGGTGTACCTCAACGACCAAAGAATGGGTATTTGGCCAATTTTGGAATAATTAAAAAAATCAACAAGAATAGTTGATATTTATTCCAATAGATGGCGCAAGCCATCAGCAACTTTTGTGTTTTGCATAACAATAGTTATGTCGAGATATGCAAATAAGGTTTTGCATAGTGTTTTTTTTGTGTTTCTATGTTAATTATTTTTATGTATATATATATATATCATTCCATTGTAAATAGTTCGTTCAGTCATATTAGTGTTATGAGCCAATAAAGGTTTTATCTTTAACTTAGTGGATCTCGGTAACCTGGAGTAGTTGTAGAGACACAACAGTGGCGACGAGTAAAGAACGTTATACACAAGTGAATGAAAGTGAGCGAACAATGATGAACATTGAACAATTCAACCCAAACAATGGAAATGAAATCTCAAGTTATTTAGAGCGCTTTGAGTCCTATTGCATAGCGAATGATATAGTAAAGGTTGATAAAAAGAAGGCAACATTTTTCTCGCTATGTGGAAGAGAAACTTATAATATAATACGGACGTTGACCTCTCCCAAAAATCCATTGGAAACAGAATGGGAGGAGGTGGTAACAAGGATTAAAAAATATTTTGATCCAACGCCAAATATAATAGTGCAGCGTTTTAAATTTACGAAAAGGCTTCAAATGCCAAATGAAACAATATCTGAATTTATAACAGCTCTAAAGAAAATTGCCGTGAAGTGTGAATTCCCTGATTTGGAGGATAGGTTGCGTGATGCCCTAGTATGCGGCATTCTAAACGAAGAGATACAATCAATGCTATTAATGAACAGTAGGCTAACATTTAAAGTGGCTCAAGAAATGGCATTGGCACATGAGGCTGCGGTAAAGAACGTTGCAGAAATTAAAAATGGAAAACCTCAGGTAGAAATGAATGTAATGGGAACAGCTGTTAAAGTGAGACTGAGGGATGAGAAGATGATTTTTAAATGTTTCCGATGTGGAAACACAAATCACAGAGAAAAGCAATGTTTCTTTAAAGATAAAAGATGATTTAAATGCCAGAAGTTAGGGCATATATCTAGGGTCTGTAAGAACGGGAACTGGAGGAGCGATCGTAATAATTGCTCGATAGATGAGGAGGCGGAGGCAACTAATGGCCTTTTTAATGTAAATCATGTGAATGACACAAGTAACATGCGGAATTATATGGTAAAGGTACAGACTAGCGGTCGAGATATCAATATGCTCATTGACTCAGGAACAGGGAAAAATATTATTTCTGAGAAGACGTATATAGAAACTTGGGTGAAGTCAGAAAGGCCTAGAATAGAGAAGGATTCTACCAAGTTGGTGCAATGGAACAGACAGAGGTTATCCATTCTGGGTAAAATAAAGGCCGACGTAAAAGTGAACAACAGAAATATCACAATGGAATTGCTTGTGGTCGAAGGTCCGGGCCCAAATCTGATTGGAAGGGAGGCGTTTGACCAGATTGGAATGGGTCTTGAATGGATAAATTATGGCGACAGTGTATGTCAAATCACTGAGCAATTTATGGATGTGTTTAAAGATAAATTAGGACAATACAGAGGTCCACCAATCCACATAAAGATCAAAACTCTAGGGAAACCCACATTTCTAAGAGCTAAAACATTGCCATACGCAATTAGACCTAAGGTTGAAGAGGCTTTGAGGAAGATGGAGGAACAAGGAATATTGACTCCTGTTGAATTTACAAGGTTCGCTACTCCAATTGTCCCAGTACTGAAAAGGGATGGTTCGATAAGAATATGTGGAGATTATCGGAGTACTGTTAACACCATCGTGGAGTCAGATACTTTCCCAGTTCCGGCGGCAGCCGACTTGCAAGTCAATTTGGCAGGAGGAAAGGTTTTCTCAAAGTTGGACCTTAAAGATGCATATCAGCAGCTGGTGGTGGATGAGAAGACAGCAGAGCTATTGGCTATTAACACGCACAAGGGATTGTTTAAGGTAAACCGTTTGCCTTTTGGTGTTTCCTGTGCGCCAGGAATATTCCAGCGACGAATGGAAAGTTTAATAGCCAAAATTCCAGGAGTAGTCGTTTACCTGGATGACATTCTGGTAACAGGGAAAGATGAAATGGAACATGACCTCCGATTGAGAGAAGTATTGAAGAGTATTCAAAGAATGGGATTGACTCTTAAGAAGGAGAAGTGCGAATTTAAAAAATCTTCGTTAATTTTTCTTGGGTGCCGAATAGATGCGGAAGGCATACACCCTACTGAAGAGAAATGTGAGGCAATTAAGAATTTTCCGAAACCCGAAAACAAAAAAGAGTTACAGAGTTTCCTTGGACTATTGAATTTTTATAGCAAATTTTTAAAAGACCGAACCACTGTACTTGAACCACTGCATAGACTACTAAACAAAAGAAATTGTTGGAAATGGAAAGAAGTGGAGGATAGAGCATTCAGGGAGGCAAAGAATTTGATTCAATCCGATTTGGTGCTAACACCCTATGATGCCAGAAAACCCCTGGTCTTGGCTTGTGATGCATCACCCTTTGGAGTAGGAGCAGTGCTTTCGCACGTGGAGGAAGGAATGGAGAGACCCATTGCGTTTGCTTCGAGAACTATGTCTCAGACGGAAAGAAGGTATGCACAAATAGATAAGGAAGCCCTGGCCATAATATTTGGCATCTCAAAATTCTACAAATATTTGTATGGCCGTGACTTTAAGATAATCACTGACCATAAGCCTCTACTGGGAATCTTTAATCCGAACAAACCTATCCCTCAGATGCTTTCCCCGAGGATGATGAGGTGGAGTCTTACATTGGCATCGTACTCCTATCAGATTGAACATAGACCTGGGAGAATGAACGCAAATGCGGATGCGTTGAGTAGAGCACCCCACGAAAAAACAAGTAAAGAAACACCGGAACCAGTTGACGTTTTTCTTATGGAAACTAACGAAGAGTCACCATTAGAGGCGAAGGAAGTGGCAAAATCAACGCAGGGGGACTCTGTTCTGGGGATAATTGTGGAATGGACACGAATAGGATGGCCAGCTCACTGTCCAGCAGAAAAATTTAGGCCATACTTCAATAGGAGAAATGAATTATCCCTACATAGAGAGTGTCTCCTGTGGGGAAATAGAGTAGTAATACCGCCCGTTCTACAGAGGAGAACATTGGAACAGCTTCATGAAACTCACCCTGGAATTGTAAAAATGAAGGCAATTGCAAGGAGCCATGTGTGGTGGCCAGGAATGGATAAGGCTATAGAGAATAGGGTCGAAAGATGCGAAAATTGTCAACTGGTGCGAAATAATCCTAAACCGAGCCCAGTTCACCCTTGGACGGCACCAGTTAAACCATGGTCACGCATTCACATAGACTATGCAGGTCCATTCCATGGGAGAACGTTTCTAATAGTCGTTGATTCAATGTCTAAGTGGCCGGAGGCGATCATCATGGATCACTGCACGGCAACAGCTACAGTGCGAGTGTTAAGAAATCTGTTCGCTGTTCATGGTTTGCCCGACCAGGTTGTTTCGGATAATGGTCGCATGTTTGTGGGTCATGAGTTCCAGGAATTTTTGATGATGAACGGAATAAGGCATATAACATCGGCTCCCTACCACCCACAGACAAACGGACAGGCAGAAAGAGTGGTACAAACACTCAAACAGCTAATAAGAAAGAATGGATGGGAGAACATATCGGTTACGCTGCCACGCGCTCTGTTTGCAATGCGGACTACACCTCATGGAACAACTGGACTAACACCAGCTGAGCTACTAATGGGTCGCAGACTGACCACAAGAATGAACCGGTTGCACCCTAAAGAAAGTGAAGATAGCGAAAATGGAAAAGAACACTTCCAAAATAGGTTCAAGTCCCAAGAGAATGTGTATGCACGTAAATATAATGGAAAGGGAAAGTGGGAACCGGGGAAGATAAAGACAGTACTTGGACCCAGGAACTATGAGGTAATTATGGAAAACGGAGTGACAGCAAAAAGACACCAGGACCAATTGATGAGAAGAGTCAAGGAAGAAGTATCGGAGGATGTGGAGAAGAAGGAGGAGTGTAACACCGAAAGAAGGGGGGAACAAATGAATGACCCAAACGAATCACCGGAGAGGCTGGAGGAAACACCTGGGCCAAGTAGACCAATAAGAAACCGGAGACTCCCCGAATACTTAAAAGATTGTGTAACAAATTGGGGGTGAGAAGATGTGGTGTTTTGCATAACAATAGTTATGTCGAGATATGCAAATAAGGTTTTGCATAGTGTTTGTTTGTGTTACTATGTTAATTATTTTTATGTATATATATATATCATTCCATTGTAAATAGTTCGTTCAGTCATATTAGTGTTATTTGCAGGGGTATTCACAAGCTAAGGGTAGCCTTGCCCTCCTGATCAATGTACATAGTTTGCCCTTTTGACTCCTCGTGAGTAATTGTTGACCAGCGGTCAATAAAAATTATTTAATTGTCATATTAGTGTTATGAGCCAATAAAGGTTTTATCTTTAACTTAGTGGATCTCGGTAACCTGGAGTAGTTGTAGAGACACAACACATGTATATCGGGATTCGGACATTAACGCTGAAATATATCACAGTAATCTTTATTGAAGACACGCAAGATAGCCAAGTATGGACAAAATTGCCTCTGTCTTCTTCTACTTCTTCTTCCTCAAAAAAAAAAAAAAAAAAAAAACAGACCACGAGCGACATTAAAATATTAAACTTCCTTAATTTTTCCCCATGGGTGTATATTCCATTAGTAAAATTTGATATTTTTTTGTTGTTGAACCTATATAAAAATGAACTACATTGTGAGCTGATCAATGTGTTGAGTGTTGATATGTTGAGTCAACAAAGCGATCATATTGGTTTCTCCTATATTCATTCAAAATTAGAAATAAATACATCTCCATATGCCTTAGTTAAAGTACCACAAGGTGTACCTCAACGACCAAAGAATGGGTATTTGGCCAATTTTGGAATAATTAAAAAAATCAACAAGAATAGTTGATATTTATTCCAATAGATGGCGCAAGCCATCAGCAACTTTCAGTTGCACGATAAGGAGATGCCTTTTTCATAATTTATGCACCTTACCTCAGTACAATTTGTACTGTACATTTTTATTATTTGTACATTTGTACTATTTTTTCACATTTACCTTAAAGTATTAGCGATCGTTCATATTGGTTCTTAGTCAAATATCCCTATATGGATATCTTACTTTTAAAGAAGAACTTGCAATGAGCTGCCACTTAGAATGAGTAACAATCATCTCTAAGAGGGTGGCCCTTTAATTGATCTAAACGGATCGGTTAAGTTGAGGTCATCTTTGGTTCTCAATACACATGAGAGCTTGCACTCAAGAATGTGGTTACTCTTTAGTAGGGTCGTTTTTAAGAGGATCCACTCTATAAATTATCGATATTGTTTCATGTGGGTTATATTTGCCCCATTGGTTCAACTCAACTCTATGTCTTGTCCAGAATATTCCTGCATCTGGGCCGGAGTGGCCATCGGCTACTCCTCTCCGCTCACCCTGCTCAGGAACGTAAGTCTTTCGCTCGAAGAATGACCTGGTATCTTTTTAATGAATGTTTGTCCATAAACAATATTGCGTATTATAACTAATATAAAATTTTAATAAATATTATCAGTGGTATAATATCTGTTTAATATCAAATATTTAATATTAAACAGATATTAAAGATTTTACGAACCTAAGAAGGACCTGTAGAACAACGATTAAGTTCTTCGAAAGTTAGTACGATTTAGTTCATCAATCTTTGCCTAAAGTGAGCGATCGTATTTTGGTTTGTTGTTCAAGATATCCATGAATGATTATCGCAGTTTAATATTAACCGAAAATATATTGATAAAAACGCGAAAATATTATGATGACAATAAACAACTTTAAATAACACACAACATAAAAAATAAAATAACACTCGTTAAATAAGAATAAATAAAATTGACGACATTCTGCTGAAGACAACCAACGAAAAAAATATTAGCATGGGAGCACCCCAGGTATCAGTACTGGGATCAGTCTTGTGGAATATTGTCAGGAGGACACAGTTTCCTGGTATTCTCTCTTATTTGGACTGGACGGACCCGGTCGGGGAAAACAGTGGCGCCACATGGAAGGTAGAAAAACTCAGTTCTCCCCTCTTGTTCTAACTGCTTGGTCGATTTGGCTCATGTACATATTAACTCTTTATTTTATATTTAATATCTTTTATATAAATAATTAAATATAAATTTCAAGTAATTCGGAAGGTTATTTGATTATTTTTATTCGCGATAATACTTTATATGATGATCTATTGGAGAATCATACAAATTTTGTGAGAAGGCGAGAAAGATGAGAAACCTGTGTAAATGTGTAAATAGGTTTCTTTTATTTATTTTTTTGGGGGGGGGGGGGCTCATGTTAATACTGAATTGTATATAGTACTTGATTTATTTTAATTAAAAACATTGCAAAATAGGGAGAATCCTGTATGTGGCTTGATCCCTAATAAGGGTTTGTGTGTATTTGATGATCTATTGGAACAGAATTATCCGTATTCATGTGAGTTTAAAGCTTATGCGGATGATGCACTTATGATAATAAGAGAGATATAAAACAATGAAACAAATTGAAAAAGAAAATCGCCTATGTCTCTAAAAAAAATAGAAGAATTGGAAATTATCGCAAAACTAAATTCCATTCACGAAAACCGAAAGATATAACAATTAAGCAGAAATTTGAGAATCCAATAATTAGATTTTGAAAAAGGGAGAAGAAATAGAAATTAAGAAAATTCTAAGTATCTAGGAGTAATAATTGACAACAAACTACTCTGGAATAAGAACATATTGATTATATAACTAAGAAAGCAACGGTTTTGGCTCTAAGTTTTCAACCATATCGAGGAATACATGGAGAATAAACCCAAAATCTCTGAGACAGATATACATTTCATTAGTTGAGCCAATATTGCTTAAATGCTTGTATCGTATGGGGAAATTAATACGACAAAATAATATATATTAAACAAAAAAGTTAAGAGTAGAGTGCAAAGAAATATAGCTTTTAAAGTCATCAAGGTATATTATACGATCTCTATTGAGGCTGCAACAACTCTGGCATATCTCATCCTTATAGACTTATAATTAAAAGATAAAATGAATCTAAAATAAATTATTTTATTGGAAAAAGATAGAACCGATATAATCCATTGCTAAAATGATTAAAAGGGAAGAAAGAACTCATCCATTTAAATAATTTACTTCAGTGATATTAACGGAGTAAACAGAACAAATTAATTACGAATATGAAGGTTATACTGATGGATCAAGGATGACAGACAATATCGGAGCAGGTATTGGTATTTTCAGAAAAAGTGAAATAGTTAAGACCTTTAAATATAAATTGGGGAAAAATGCAATGTATATCAGGCAGAAATGTTGGCAATTATGAAAGCCCCTGAAGAAATATATAAAATGAGTGGTGGAAGTTGACAAACTAAAATAATAATTAAAACGGATTCAGAAAACTATTGCAAATCTTTAAACAATTGGCTGTATAGCACAAAAAAAATAAGGAATATATTTATAAATTGGGTATAAATAACATTTACTTCAATTGGTTAAAGGACATTCGGGAATTAAAGGGAATGAACTCGCTGATATGTTTGCTAAGGAAGAGGAAACGATGCAAAAGGTGGACTACGCAGAGACTCCAATAACCACATCAAACAATAACTTAGATTAAAAACAATTCCAAAATGGAACGAGAACTATAGATTAAATCTAGAAACAGATCACAGACTGGAGCCTTTTTTCTAAAACGATCGAAGAAAAAAGGAAGAAAGAAATTAATCACAGTTACAATACTACACAGATATATTCTGGACACTTCAATAGTTACCTATATAAAATAGTAAAAAATGATCAATGTGAATGTGGTTTGGTAGCAGAAACAGTAAAACATGTAATATTCGAGCGCTTCAAATATTACAATCAAAGATCTCTTTATTTTGTTGCTAAATTGAAAAGATTGGAATTGCCATTTAATCAAGAGAAGTTTATGAAGGCCAACTGACTATTCACACTGAACTACAGATATTTATTATAAATATAAAACTCTAGAACCTATAAAATGATGAAATTGGAATAATTTGTATATTTCTTTAATTTTAAATGTCTGAATAACACACAATGTATTATTGTATTCAAAAGTATATTGTTATTCACACGCACACACACTATTTATGCGCTTAATGATAACTTTGACTTTATATATATTTTTGACTTCTATATATATATAAACATCAAGATGACACAACTCTCTTAAATCTCCTAATTGCCTCTCTCTTTGAAATAAATATAAAATATATTGAATGAAAAATGTTCTCAACTCGAAGCCATTTTATATTTTGACTGAAAAGCATAAACGCAGATTGGCTATACCAAATTTAGGTTTTGAATTGTGGTTTGTACATAGTCTAAATAGGTTTAACATGAACTCTTTCAAGCTACATTGAGCCTAGGAAACCTTGAGTTCGGTCTGGGTAATAATGACCCTCTGGCTTAATTACCCTTAATTCCGCCAAGTGGGTTGGAGATCTTCTGGGAGCAGGGACTTATTTCCGCCGCTAAGTGAGCTGGTAATCTTCTAGGTCTTGGAACCTAATTCCGCCAAGTGGGCTGGAGATCTGCTGTGACTAGGAACTAATCTCGCTAAATGTGTTGGAGATATACTGGGTGTATGGGCTTAATTTTGCTAAGTGGGCTGGATATGTGCTGGGTCTAGTGACTAATTTTACTAAGTGGGCTGGAGATCTGCTGGGTCTAGAGGTTTAATTTTGCCAAGTGGGCTGGATATGTGCTGGGTCTAGGGACTATTTTTACTAAGTGGGCGGGAGATCTGCTGGGTCTAGAGGCTTAATTTTGCTAAGTGGGCTGGATATGTGCTGGGTCAAGGGACTATTTTTACTAAGTGGGCTGGAGATCTGCTGGGTCTAGAGACTAATCCCAATAAGAAGGCTGGAGATCTACCGGGTCTAGGGACTAATCCCAATAAGAAGGCTGGAGATCTACTGGGTCTAGGGACTAATCCCAATAAGAAGGCTGGAGATCTACTGGGGCTAGGGATTTAATTCCGTCAAGTAGGCTAGAAATTTGTTTGTTCTTGTAACTTAATTCTGTCCAATGATAGAGCTGGAGATATGCTGAGGCTAGAAAATGATTCCTAACGAAAGAATTGAAAATAGTAAATAAATCGTGATAGCCTGTTTAAGTTATGATAATCTGTGAATGATGCAGGGTTTTTTGGTGAAATGTTTTTTTTTTTAAACACGTAGGGTTATCAAAGTTATCTTGAGTTTTGTAGAAAATATTTTGTTGGGAAATAAATGTTAGTTTATGAGATAATAATGGGTTGATAATGTAAAAATTTGAGTTGTGTGAGTCATGTTGTATAGTGAAGAGAGAGATTAGTCGAGTTATTAAACTAATATTAAAATATTAAGATAAAATGTCAGGTTATGAATGAAACTTTGGCTATAAATGTAATCATGTGATTTAAGTGATAACGTCTTTTGCTTTTGTATTTGAAATATAAATGAGATATTATATATTTTTGGAATATAGTAAATCACATACACAAATAGGTATGATGAATGTGTGTATACAGAGCAAATAGTAAATCATTTTATTCGCGATCGAACGTTGTGGCCCACTGTACTTATTACATCCCCAAACACGACGCCAACCACCTGTCTTGAGTTCGATGTACCATCTGGGCGACCGTTAAGTCAGTGAGTTCCTTTAATTCGCCCACGAAGCGTGTCGGCAGGCGTCGAAGTAAGCGTCGCCAAGACGTCTTTCCGGTCAGTATGGTGTACTCCATTCCCTTGCGTCACGCGATGTGACCGAAGAATCTCAAACAATTCCGTTGTCACAGAAGTCGGTCATCTTCCGAAATCGATATACATATCAACAATAAAGTTTTCAAAGAGTAATGCCTCTGAGTGATTATGCATAGTTCTAATGGAATAGAACTGGATTACCACGGATTCCTTAAGCACATGTCGCCAACTATTCTGGCTGGACGGTTGACTAGAAAAGGTTTTAGTTATAAGTTGAACGGATTGCTGAGGAGAACAAATTAATTAGAGCTAGTCTGCTGTACTCCCAAGGTCGTCTGCATTTTTGTGCTATAAATTAGACAAGAAAATATTGTCAATCCACCGTTTGTCATTTTTTTAATCAGTACGATTAAACTTGTTGTGATAGTGTCAGATCTGTCAAACATAACCGTGTTGTGGTATTGAACTTTTAGAGACGCCTCTTGGACATGAAGGTTCTAAGGCGGTTATCTGATGTAAAATTAATTTTCCTGAGACATGAGTACGAGTATTCTGGGGCATAGAAATCTGACCACAAGAGACTCAATTATGATATATAAAAATAAAGATAAAATCAACAAGATTAACAAAATAGACGTGAAACTAGACGCCATCTATTGACCGTCACCGCAATCTAGCGGCCTCGGGTCGGTGACAAAGCCACAACACCAGCTTTTTCAAACTGAGAAGCGCTCACCTGGAAGAGATGGTTTCAGGTTTATGGATATCCACAAATGGAGTCTTCACAATTCACCAGAGAGGTGTTTAGCTAGCAAAGTGGCTAGATCATATATATTTCCAAAATTTAAATGAATAATTTTATATTTTCCGGAAAGATTATGTGAATAAATAAAGGACCCCTCTCTCGTCAAAATAGATGTCAAAAATTACCACTATATTTTGACCGTCGCCGCAAAGTAACTACCTCCGGTGTGTGACAAGGCCAACGGGCTACAAGACCATATATATCTCTCTTCCGTCAAATTTTAAAACTAAAAAAAAAAAAAAAAAGATAGTATATTAGTATTTTGTACCAATAGAATGCCAAAAGAGAGACTAAGATATACTTTTTTCTACAGTAAAAATAACATTTTTTGAAAAAACAAAATAAAAAGAATTTATAATATTGACAAATATAATTTATTTGAAACGTTTTTTTTTTTTTTTCATTTAACGTTTACTCGAATGAATAAAGAATCCCCTCGAGGAAAACCCGGGCATTCAAGGGACTTCGTCTTTTCATTTTTAAGAGGTATTGCTATATGGAGGAGTTTTTGATGTCTTCGTCTGCCTGATCCATATCAATGAAATTTGTTTATGGAAATTTTCTAAATCTAACTTTTTATTTCTTGTTCTAATTTTTTAATCTTAATAAAACGGCATCGCGTGATCGTGCTACTTGATGTTTGTGATGGCTTGAGCCATCTGTTATATTAGATATTAACTATTCGCTGATTTTTAATGATTCCAGAATTGTCCAAATACCCTTTCTTGATTAATTAATAATGTGTATTTGGCCAATTGTGTGATAATTAAATTTCAGCGAATTGTTGATATTTATTCCGACAAATAGCTCAAGCCCTCAGAAACTTTCATTTGCACGATAAGGAGCTGCCTTTTCTTAATTCATTCACCTGATCACAGTACAATTTCACTTTTGTACTATTTTTCACATTTTTAATCTTAGTAAAATTTTTCCTTACCGTTTTATAAACTGTAAGGGTTGGAATACCGTAATATTTGTCTATATCCACTTGTTGAATTTTCTTTCTTTAAATCTCTTCCTTAATTTGGAATATAAATTTAAAAGACAAAATGTTTTATTTTATTCATTAAATATGTTATATTTCATATGAAAAGACATTTTACTACTATAATAAATGCAAAAAATGTGAAATTATAAATTTATTATACTTTTGTTCTGTGCTGGGGGCGAAAAATATATGTTTTTGCAAGTTTAAAATGTCGATATTATATACTAGGTTTCTATTTTATTTTGAAATATGCTCGAAATATTAGATTTTTCAAATTGCCTTGAATTTTTAATATTATAGTGGATATCGAATCAATACGAGCCATTCCGATATTGACAAGGCCCGTGCTGAAGACTCACGTCGCCATTCCGATATTGACAAGGCCGTTATGAAGACTCAGGTCGCCATTCCGATATTGACAAGGCCCGTGCTGAAGACTCACATTGCCATTCCGATATTGACAAGGCCCGTGCTAAAGACTCACGTCGCCGTTCCGATATTGACAAGTCCCGTGCTGAAGTCTCACGTCGCCGTTCCGATATTGACAGGCCTGTGATGAAGACTCACGTCGCCATACCGATATTGACAAGACCCGCGCTGAAGATTCACGTCGCCATACCGATATTGACAAGACCCGTGCTCAATATTCACGTCCCCATTCCGATTTTGACAAGGCCCGTGCTGAAGATTCACGTCGCCATTCCAATATTGACAAGACCCGTGCTGAAGATTCACGTCGCTATTCAAATATTGACAAGACACGTGCTGAAGATTCACGTCGCCATAGCGATATTGACAAGACCCGTGCTGAAGATTCACGTCGCCATTCCAATATTGACAAGACCCGTGCTGAAGATTCACGTCGCCATTCAAATATTGACAAGACCCGTGCTGAAGATTCACGTCGCCATAGCGATATTGACAAGGCCCGTGTTGAAGACTCACGTCGCCATTCCGATATTGACAAGGCCCATGCTTAAGACTCACGTCGCCATTCCCATATTGACAGGAACCATGCTGAAGTCTCACGTCGCCATTCTGATATTGATGAGGCCCGTGCTGAATACTGACGTCGTCATTCCGATATTGACAAGGCCCGTGCTGAAGTCTCACGTCGCCAATAGATATTGGCAAGGCCCGTGCTGACGACTCACGTCGCCATTCCGATATTGATAAGGCCCGTGCTGAAGACTCACGTCGCCATTAGATGTTGAAAAGCCCGTGCTGAAGACTCACGTCGCCATTACGATATTGATAAGGCCCGTGCTGAATACTGACGTCGTCATTCCGATATTGACAAGGCCCGTGCTGAAGTCTCACGTCGCCAATAGATATTGACAAGGCCCGTGCTGAAGACTCAGGTCGCCATTACGATATTGATAAGGCCCGTGCTGAAGACTCACGTCGCCATTAGATGTTGAAAAGCCCGTGCTGACGACTCACATCGCCATTCCGATATTGAAAAGCCCGTGCTGAAGACTCACGTCGCCATTCCGATATTGATAAGGCCCGTGCTGAAAACTCACGTCGCCATTCAGATATTGACAAGGCCCGTGCTGAAGACTCACGTCGCCATTCAGATATTGACAAGGCCCGTGAAGAAGACTCACGTCGCCATTCAGATATTGACAAGGCCCGTGCTGAAGATTGACGTCGCCATACCGAAATTGACATTACCCGTGCTGACGATTCACGTCGCCATTCCAATATTGACAAGGCCCGTGCTGAAGATTCACGTCGCCCTACCGAAATTGACATTACCCGTGCTGAAGATTCACGTCGCCATTCCAATATTGACAAGGCCCGTGCTGAAGATTCACGTCGCCATACCGATATTGACAAGACCCGTGCTGAAGATTCACGTCGCCATTCCAATATTGACAAGGCCCGTGCTGAAGATTCACGTCGCCATACCGATATTGACAAGTCCCGTGTAGAAGATTCACGTCGCCATTCCAATATTGACAAAGCCCGTGCTGAAGATTCACGTCACCATTCCAATATTGACAAGACCCGTGCTGAAGATTCACGTCGCCCTTCCAATATTGACAAGGCCCGTGCTGAAGATTCACGTCGCCCTTCCAATATTGACAAGACCCGTGCTGAAGATTCACGTCACCATTCCAATATTGACAAGACCCGTGCTGAAGACTCACGTCGCCATTCCGATATTGGCAAGGACCATGCTGAAGATTCACGTCGCCATACCGATATTGACAAGACCCGTGCTGAAGATTCACGTCGCCATTCCAATATTGACAAGGCCCGTGCTGAAGACTCATGTTGCCATTCCGATATTGACAAGGCCCGTGCTGAAGACTAACGTCGCCGTTCCGATATTGACAAGACCCGTGCTGAAGACTAACGTCGCCATTCCAATATTGACAAGACTCGTGCTGAATACTAACGTCGCCGTTCCGATATTGACAAGGCCCGTGCTGAAGACTAACGTCGCCATTCCAATATTGACAAGACTCGTGCTGAATACTAACGTCGCCGTTCCGATATTGACAAGGCCCGTGCTGAAGACTAACGTCGCCATTCCAATATTGACAAGGCCCGTGTTGAAGTCTCACGTCGCCATATCGATATTGACAAGACCCGTGCTGAAGACTGATGTCGTCATTCCAATATTGACAAGGTCCGTGCTGAAGATTCACGTCGCCATTCCGATATAGGACGAGGATGTTATCAGCGACCGTGGAAGGATACACTATCAAAACTTCCTGATAGCACCCGGACAAACAAATGTTACACACAAGCCATGTAATCTACACACACCGTTTACATTCCCATTCACACAGAGAAACAACAAAAAATAATCATTTCCCCTTATCTTCTTTGAATCGTAGTGAATTCTACGTTTGGTTAGAGTTTTGAAAATATTGATGCAGGAATAATAACTCAAGTTCACCTTGAAGATAGAGGTTATCAGGATGACATACATATCTCATTGAAAAATGAGGACACTTCGCCCTAAAATATTATTTTAAATCTTAACGATATTTTGACAAGAACCTTAAGAGTTAGAATTAAAAATGAACAGAATTTAGTATTATACATCATACACGTATTGTGTTGTATACCTGTTGTATATTGTGTGTGTGAAAATTTTTATTGAATGCTTTTATTTCAAGTATCACCGTCTTTAGTTTACTAAATATTAAAAAAAAAAAATCCTAATACCTCACATGAGCAATTTAGATTACAGAGTACCAACTAGTGGAACAAAAACCAACTAAGCGTTGATTTAACTTGTTTCATTATATTTCGCAAGCCAATTTCTTTTCAAATCAAGAAAAGCTAATCACGTACGCGTTTCGGGCTTTTGGCCCTTGTCAGGCAGTACTTCTATGACCCAAATTTTGGTCTTAGGGGCTTTCTTAGAAATCAAGAAATGTTTATTTATTCTATGTTAATTTCGTTCAAGTGAAAAATAAGAATAATAATAAAAGAACTGAAGAAGCCTTAAATATCCTTTCATATTTCATCTTAGCGGTACGGCCTGCATCACGCTGACGAGAGCCAACACCCTGGAACACGTTTGTGTTCGGCTTTATTTTTAATATACCAAGAAATTGTGTTGGACAAATATCATGGAACAAGTTAAATCAACGTTTAGTTAATTTTTGTTCAATTAGATGGTACTTTGCCATCTAAAAATGCTCATGTGAGTTCAAAAATATGTTTTTTTTTTTTTTTTGTAATACGTATTGTAATATGTATTGTTAAGTAGCTCTTCAAATCCGGCCACAGGAAGCTTCATGAGCACCTGTCAATATTCGCTGGACTCCGTTGGGGGGGAGGGTGACCACAGGTGTGAGGGGTTCTCGGAAACTTATCGGCAGATAATAAAAACGAGACGCTTCGGTGGTTAAACACTCTTATTATTATTTTATCTTGGGATAAGTTGTTATATTATTTGACTCTCTCTCTTCCTATAAATACCCTTTGCATCTTTTTTTTATAGAACTAATAGATAAAAAAACCCTTATAAAAGGTATATAAATTATTTAAAAAAACAAAAAAAAAAAAAACGACGAGGATGGGATTCGAACCCACGCGGGCAGAGCCCAATGGATTAGCAGTCCATCGCCTTAGCCACTCGGCCACCTCGTCAGTAGTTATAACTCCGGAATTATATTTTGAAACCCCTCTTTAACGACCCGTCTCAGAGATAAATAATAGCGAATTTCACCACTATTTGATTACAGTATAACCTCCCTGTAAAGGATACCTAATTGCAGAACCAAAGTGTCCTTTAGGGAGAGGTGTCCTCTTACCGGAAAGTTGTAAATTGTGAAAATGGTAATTTTGCAAATGAAAACTGTTCTTTGTGGTGAGGTGTTCGCTTAGCGGGGTAACCGCTAAAGGTAGGTTCTACTATATATGGGATTTGAACCCAAGTCGAAGAGATAAATAAAACAAGGGCAAATTTGGAAATAATTGATTTATTTACCTTTTAGTGTTCTCCAATAAAATTATATACAAGAGGTATTTAACAACAACAAAAACCTTTATTAAGACATTATTGTCTTACAAGGGGATTCCCCTAAAAGGTTATTCTATATACAGTTACGAGCGTCATGCGTTCTTAATAATTCTTCATCTCTGTCACCGTTTGCTTTTTTTTTTGGAATGGCGCTCTCCTATTGGTTGGCTACGATCACGCCACCTTTGCCCCCCCCCCCCATCATGCCCCCCTTACTCGCTTTTTGGTTTTTGTAACTATTGTGTTGGAGCCGGTCGCTCCTTAAATAATCTATTGTTAACAATACCTCATTATAGGTCCGCAAATATCGAAAGTATAGGTATGTAGCTTTTGTACGGGTAGATATGCACACGGGTCAATCCCGGAGCGAAGCCCGGGTCACCCGTCTAGTATATGTACATGAGTGAGGAGGAAAAGCAATTTAGAGGGGAGGGGGAGCAATTAGCCGTTGTCTGTGGAGTTGAGCACTTCTTCTCTCATTTTATCAATCGCCTTGAAAAATTTAAAATATTTATAAACAAATGTTTTATTCAGCAGGAGAGTAGTGAAGATTTTATATACATGTTGTTAATTGTAGTGAGTTGGCCCCGAAATTTCGCGAATTTCCAGTCTCTTTTCATGTAGGAATGGGCAATGGAATAGATAGTGGATCAAATTGTCTTGGATGCCAACATTGCAGAAGTAGCAATTTAAAGGGTCGCTGTTCCAAAAACTAGTGATATCCTCGCGGAAAAGTAGCCATAGAATCCTTTAACGGGCTATAAATCGTTTAATTTTAAAAGGGAGGTTTGATAGTAAGTAGTCCTCCGTCGTGAAGGAGCTACTTAGAGATTGGTAGTGAATAAAATGAGTTGAGTTTTGTATCTTAGCTCGATCAAATTGGAGTAGCTGATCCAACTGTGGTTTGAATAATTCTAGGCATTTCTCCTCGCACAACCATATAATCTTCACAGTTCTTAAGGAAAAAATCCTAGAGTCAATGATGCTATTCAGGTAATGAATAGAGTTGTATCCCGCTTTTCCCACAATTGACACTTTTCAGAGCTGGGACAAGCAAACATAGGGTAATCTTGTCCTGTCCATTTTTAAAATCCGTATCCAGAACTTTAGAATCAATTTCGTAATGTTTAATTCGAGGGACATCCTTCCGGTTTCTGTTCGTAAGATGTAGCCCGGAGTATATTTGGCATGGTCAAGAAATCGCCGTAGGAAAATATCCTGGATCTGGTTTACAACTCTTATCTGATTCGTCGCCCACAGTGGGGCCGAGTATAACAACGTGGATAAAACTATGGAGTCAAGTAGTTTCATCACTGCTCCGAACGATTTGGTTCTTGACTTAGATAGTATTCTCCATACTGCGTTTGTAGCAACCAATGCTTTGCTTTTAAAGTGCTGCGCCACGTAAGCGGTTGGATTCTTACAAGAGGTATTTATAGGGAGAGAGAGTCAGATAATATAACAACTTATCCTATGGTGAAAATAATAATATCAAGAGTGTTTAGTCACCGAGGCGTCTCGTTTTTCTTCCGTTCTATATAACTCCATCTTTTTTTGCGACCTCTAATATATCCAGTGAGAAAAACTCAATCGTTATCGGGGGTTTTCCTGAAAACGAGTGTTATATTCTGAGATTTCAGTAAAATATACGAAAAAGTGTTGGTTATATCGAGAGGGTTTTTCATGTATATTTATTTCTCAAATTACAAAAATTACGTAATATAAATTATGTGTAAATAACGTGCCAACATAAATGTGGACGGGTGGGTAACACCCTCGATTCCCGACAGTCATGAACAGGGATTGAATTCCGCATTTATATATTTTTTAATATGTGAATAACCTTCATATATTATTTATTGTTGCAAATATCATGAACTAGGTTGCTCTTTTTGAGCGATACCTAATATAGTGATTTTGGAACCGATAACGTGTTATAAAAATTTTGTTAATATGTTTAAGAAAATTTAGTAATTAACACGTTAATTTGTTTATCCTATTGTTTGTTTGATTGTGTATTTTGTTACACGCCATGTTACGGCTTTTAAGGGTAATCGACCTTGATTTTATTTTTATTGGTATCATACTTCTTCTTTCTTATCTACAACCATTCATGACTGGGTGAAGTAGAATGCGTCTGCCTTTGTCATTAAGACTAGGAGCACTACTCAGTGGCAGGCCAACTTATCTCCAAAAGAAATGGCCGCCTCTGACATGAGGAACAGACGCCATGTGCAGCCGCTCCTGACATGGAGTACAAACACTGCTCATCCTGTATCCCTGGATCAGGAGCCCTTACAGGGTACTATCAGCCGGGCCAGCTGAACCTAGGTTTTTTAGCGAGCTTGTTACTGCTCCCCCTCCTCCTTTTTCATCCGGGCTTGGGACCGGCAAAGGCGGAGTTGGTATCATACATGTTTCCCGAGCGGGTTTCTACAATTAATGTGAATTAAATAATTAAAAAGTTACCTTGTAAAGTTTCTATTTATTTGTTGTCGTCTTCGTAGTTATTTTTATTCTAGTCTTCGCGTCCGTAGCTCTCGCTTAAATATAGTAAAAAAGTAATTATTATTTTAGCAGAGTATTATTTTTTATGTTTATATTTTGCTATACTCTGTAGTACACTTCTCTCTTTTGTTTATCTTTTGTTTATCCCTCATAGTTTGTTCTTGCCTGAAATAAATTGTTGTCTCATATCGAAGTTGGTCTCCCCTAATTTTCCACGTGGCAATATTGTTTTATCCTCACACCTATCCTCAAAGTGGTGTGAAGTTCCAGTGTGGTTAAATATTCATAATAAAAAATACTCTGTCGTAATATAATACCTAATCGATGAACATGTAGCAGCTGGAAAAAAATGTTGATGGTATTATAATATAATTATGACATATATTTTAATTTTTCTTTAATTAAATAAAAAACTAAATTACTCTATGAAATGTAAATAAAAAATGAGTCAATGTTTTGAATAGGAATAATACTATATATGTCTAGCTTGCTATAGTTTTGCATGACTAAAAAAAGGAATAAGATAATTGGCATATACATAAATTAATAAATAAACCTTTTTTTTAACCAACGGTGAATGAATTTTTGATTCTGTATCTCTGATAACACTTACAAACAGTTTTTATTTATATTATAATTTGAATCGATTATAAAATTATATTATAATTTTGATGATAAAAAAGGGGGTATATATAGATGATGTAGTAAAATACTTGTACTAAGAAATTGCAAAGTAACCTACAGATCCCTCTAGCGGGGATATGACGTGGGTGTTTTTCAGTTGGGTAAATACAATTTGATTGATAATTTTTATAGTATGCTGATTTCTCGGATATTAACAAAACCAATAGGTTTGAGTGTGTAAATATGGTGTGTGGGACCAGGGCACGGGGTTGATGTCGGGATGCAAATCCGACGTGGAGGAGCTTCGTCCCTTCTTCTTCAATGCAGTCCCGGTATGTGTACCATTCAATGTTCCCATTGTCACTTTACTTTTAGCCCAGTTTCTGTAACACCTCTCTAACATTCTTTACAAAATTATATGCAAATACATAAAAGTTTCTATGTGTTTTAATGATTATGGTGTGTTTAGTGTTATTCCTTGCTTTTCAAAATATACCCCAGTACAGTGATTATCATATATGAGATTACAACTTCTTAAATTGTAAATCTCTATATATATAAAAATCAATGTCTGTCTGTTTCGCGATAAACTCAAAAACTACTGAACCAATTGGTACCAAATTTTGAATGTCGCTTTTTATAAACCTGAGGAAAATTTTCGGCTACATTTTGATTAGTATTTTTGGCTATTTCTTTTTTTTTTATTTGAAGAACTTTTTTTTACGCGGAGTAATCCGGAATGGAATGAATACCCAAATATGGCCATTTTTTATAAGCATCGGTTGTTCAGTGGTAGAATGCTCGCCTGCCACGCGGGCGGCCCGGGTTCGTTTCCCGGCCGATGCAATTTTTTTTTTTACAATTTTAAAAACTCATTTATTCTTATATATATAAAGTCAGAACAAAAGCAATTTTTATTCAGTCATATAAAACGTCGTTACATTTCAATTGTTAGTGGGGTTGGGGGTACAATTAAAATCTATCTCTATAAAATATTTGTAAATTTCGTATTTCTTCTTGTTTAAAATTCGACGTAATTCTGGATTTCCGCGGTCTAGGATGAAGTTGGCTGGGCTGAAGATATATAAGCGGTCGACAATCCGACATTCTTCAGTAGCTTCTTTTATTTTCTTTTTCGTAAATTCACACTCTAGGTATCGATGTAGTATGTCTGGAGATCCTCCGCACGCAGTGCAGGTGGGCCTTCCATTCCTGGTCGGGTGTGGCAGGGCTCTTAATTTCAGTCTCCAGGCGATATCGTCGTAGATGTTACGTTTTTTATGCCAGGATGGCGCAGTGTTGAAATTCCACTTTGCAGCTTTTTCTTCAGCGCGTTTAAAGTTAAAATTGGTCGATAAAATTATATTTCGTAGTGCGTTACTCTTTATACGTGAGAAAAGGCGTGATTCGTAAACGACGGGAAGATGCACGCAGGAAGAATGGTCTTGAAGTTTAAAAGTCGTGTTTTTCGTCTGGTTGTAAAACTCGGCAATTCGTTGTAGATCGTTTCTGATATTTCGCGTGGCATGGGAAAATAGATCATTTGCCTCGCGCATTTCGTCGTTCGTATCTATAAACTCTTTCAGGCGTTTCAAGTTTCTTATGCTGAAGACGGCAGAGTTCTGTAGATAAAGGCCGTGTAAGAGGCGGCATTTCGGTATAACGAGGTGTAAATAATCTTTTCGCGAAAGCTGCTTGAAGTCAATATTAAATTTATGAACGATGCTACGCCAGCTTGCTAAAATTTGTTTTCTTCGCGGTGAGAGAAATCCGTGTAGATCGTAATTAAAAAGATTGAAGTAGTTGGTCGCATTTTTGTTCTCAAATAGAAATTCGTTTTCGTTCTGATGTCCATTAATTTGCCTTTGTATACGTTTTAACGTGAATAAATCGCGTTGCGTGGCGAGGTGGAGCAAAGCGAGGCCGCCGTTCTCGATAGGTAAACAATTTATTGAGGAATTTGTCCAGGTTGTATTTAGGTATAGGGCGACATCAATATCTTTTTGTATATCGTTGAGGATTACGTCTTCAGGTAGAGTCGCGTTTATTTTATATGTGAATTTCGGTATCAATCTTTCGTTAATATATCGCGTCTTCTGTATAAGCGAGAGCGACGAAATATGGGATTTAACAACACGCACCGCTTGTTGAAATTCTTCGCGCAGGTTTTCTTTCTCCGTTTTGAAGGGCGTTTTTGAGTTTTCAACTAAGATGCCAAGCACTTTGATTTGGTCTCTCCTCATCTTAATTTCCCTCGGAGTGTCGGTTCTGTTGCCCCAGCTGCCACACCACAGCCCTTTGCTTTTCCCAAAGTTTATATTTATGCCGGAGACCCGCTTAAAATCTTGGAGACAGGAGTATATTCGGTCGAAGTCGCTTTCGTCTCTAATTAAGAACACCAGGTCGTCGGCGTAAATGTGCGTCGTGGTCGTGGAGCTCAGTTTGTCTCGTAAGTGAAAGATTAAAGCCGTCGTGGAGATCGAGAACAGTACCGCCGACAGCCCGCAGCCCTGACGAACTCCCCTTGTCACTTGTATGGATGGAGAGGTTTCTTCATTTACGTCAATCTTAATTGCACTGTTGTTCAAGATTATCTTGATCCATTTGATAAATATATTTGGTATACCGATTCTCTCAAGAGTCGCAATTAGGAAGTTTCTGTTGAGCGAGTCAAACGCCCTCTGTAGGTCGAGGACGACAATCGCGAGGGGCGTGTTGAGGAGGTTTGCCGCGTAGACGCTGTATTCGATATCAGGGAGTATGTCGAATATTGATCTATTCATAATTGCATATTTTTGTTCAATAGGAACAATTTGCGGGGAGTAGGGTTTAAGTTTTGCGAGTAATAATTTTGACAAGATTTTATAATCTGTGTTCATCATCGTGATAGGTCTCCATTCACCCAACGTCTTTGGGCTCGGCTTCTTTGGTAGGAGAATCAGCCTCCCCACTCTCATATGTTCAGGTAATTCATCTTCCTCTTGAGCATTAGTAAATATCGTGAGAAGTAGATCTGCGGCGTCGTTCGGGTATTTTTTATAAAATTCCGCGGGAATCTTGTCTTCTCCAGCCATCTTTTTATTGGGAAGTTGCTTAATTGCATTAATTATGTCGCCTCTCGTTATAAAGTGTTGTTCATCGAAGTTGAAGTCGATGTCGAGGCGCGGGATAGTATTTGTATACGTTACGATGTCGTTTAGATTGATAGATTCGTCGGCTCTGGATTGATCGCGGTAGTGTTTAAAAATATATTTTAAAATATTTCGATTATCGGTCAGCAGTATGTCGTTCTCGTTAAAAAGCGAAGTAATAGCGGGCTTGTGACCCATCGGCCTTGGGACCGTATACCTCAGACAAGCATTAGCAACTTCCAAAATAAGTCTTCTTATACATCTCCATTTAGCACTTGCATTTAAGTTCATATAGTTCGAATAAAAGTTTTCAAGTTCAAAAGCATATATGTCATCGAAGAGGCGGGAGGTAAATATTCGTCTGTCAATTTTTCGCGCTAACTTCATTCTCTCGGTGCTTAAACGGGCGATGATAGCGTTGTGGTCAGATAGCGAGTAAGACAATGTTTTGCATTCTTCCAAGTTTCTTATTAAATCGGGCGTAGTTAAGATATAGTCGATGCGTGTTTCAAAAGGTGTGCCGTTCACAGTCGCGAAGTGCGTGACCCCGTGAATTCCCGGATTAAGATAACTAAATGCGTCGATTAGGTTATATTTTCTTTTAAAATCATTTAGCATTTTTCTCTTTCTCTGTGAGTCCGTTCTACCAGGCTTATCTCGTATGTTAAAGTCTCCAAGTATAATTTTGGACGTGTCGTTCGGGAAATTTTCAATATATCGTTCAATCAAGGTAAAGTCGTTAAAAGCTTCATCCGGATTGTGCGTAACATGTACATTTATTAGTAAAACGAGTTTTCTTTTCAAGGTGCATTCGATCGCGCAAATCTTTCCGCTTTTGATAACTTTGAAGTTTTCGTTAGGAATTGTGCGATTTAGAATAATAAATTGTCCGCTTCCGAAATTGCTTTTTTTATTTGCATATATGTCGTAGTTTTCAAATTCTTTTCTCGATAATAATAGGTCTTTGTTTGTTTCTTGTATAGCGTAAATGTCTGCTTTAAGCTTCTTCGTCCATTTGCTGAAGTAATCTTCTCTTTCTCTTCCAGATATACCGCGGGCGTTGAGCGTGATTATTTCTAAAAATTCATGTTCAGAAACGTCGAAGGATGGCTGAGAACAGTCCAACATCCAAAAATAAAAAATAAATAAAGTAAGAAAGAATTTAAACTGGTAAAGGAGAGTATATAAAGGAAGGTAAAATAAAATAAATCGTGTTAGTGTAAAAGTTAAAAATATACAAATAAATAAAAACGAGAAGGTAAGATAAAGAAGGTAAAAAAAAGAGGGTAAAAGGAATCGTGATTAAAAAAAAAGAGAAAGTAGGTTAAGTGAGGTTTTCTTCCTCCATTGTTTTCAAGAGATCCCTGATTCTACTATAGTATTTTTGATAGACTTTCTTTTCATCTGGCTTCACTTTGTGCCAGGCATTCTTTCGTTGACGAATTTCTTCGCGGAAAGTTGTGAGGTCTTGCTTTAAGTTGGGGTGCTTGTCCATCTGTTCAATAATCTTAGTTTTTCTCGTGCGACCAGATTTACAACAAAGAGCCTTGAGGATCTTCACCATTCTAGGGTTTAACTCCGGTTCACAAAATTCAGATTCGCGCTCGAGTTGTGAGGATGCCACAGAAAGTTCTGAGAGCGCTACAGATTCGTTATCCTCTGATAGTTCGTCCTGCCCTCGCCTGGGAAAATCATCCTCGCTAGGCAAACCCTGCAGGATGTCTTCATTCGTAGGTTCCTGCGCTTCTTTAGGTTCTCCTTCTTGCATTGGTTCTACATTCTTGGGTAGGACCTCAGTAGGAGGGTTGGACTTTGGTCTCTTTCCGAGGTCGTTTAAAGCATAAGGGGGTGTTGGGACGTCAGTTAATTCTGCTAAGATTCTTTTTCTGCTCGTGGACTTTGTCTCTGGGGGTATGTTCATCACCTTCTCTTCTTCAGGTGGTGTCGGGACTGTAGTTGGAGTTCCTTCTAACATGTCGACGGTGACAAGTTGAGTTACGGTATCCCTGATATTTTTGTTGAAGGGACATTTATCTTTTTTGTGGCCGTGGCGCCTGCAATCTGCGCAGATCACATCCTCACCGACATAGATGCGGAATGATCTGTTCATATAATTTATAATGATCAATGCTGGCATGTCAGTCGAATCTTTTTTCTTAAATACGACCTCTCTCCTCAGGGATGACAGGTGTTTTAGTAAGGGGTTATCCGTGGGGAAGGGCAGGGGGCGGATGGAGATGGTCTGCCCATATGGCTCAAGGGCCTTGGCGATGTCTGCATCCTGGATAAACGCCAGGACACCTGATAAAATATATTTTTTAGGCACGTTGAAAAGCGGCGTAGGAAAAATTTTCGTTTTTTTGCACCTCAAACCCATTATTGATTAGGATTTGGGCGAGTTCTCCGTTGGCCACTGAGACGATCGCCTGGCCATTGATTTTTCCCACTGAGTGGATATTTTCATACCCGACAACCGCTGCAATTCCAGCCAGGTGTTCTTCAGCGGTGGAATTTGGTAGGCTTTGAAATTGTATAGCGGAATGAATATTTCCACTTCTTTTTTCATAAGTCGTTTTTCTCAATTCATCGTGCTTCTTTCTTTCTTCAATAGAGAAATGACGTTTTGGGGCATGCAAATTTTGTGAATTTGGATTTTTTGAAGATGATTGTGAAGGATGAATTTTCACCGTTTCATTAGGAGATGAGCTTGATGGGATGTGATTACTTGATGAGGTGGATGGCGAATCAGATGAAGCAACGACCGGCTTGGCCGTTGCCATGACAATGATGCAAAGCTACAACTTGTAGCTTTGCTAATTTATGAAAAATAGAAAATTTTAAACTTGATGAAAATTTATGAAGTATGAATTGAAATGATGCCCGAACTTAGGCGAACAAGATGATATATATTAGGTTAAATAAACTTAACTTTAGAAAGCGAAAAAGGCGAAATACACGGAGCTCGCGCGACGCGTGGCCGCACGGTCAGTGTATGTATGTATGTATGTATGTGGGCATCTAGGTCGGCTATACACGTTCACAATAAGTAACTAATCTGACTGAAATTTTAACAGTATATAGAGTAGAATCTGGGAAAACTTATAGTGGAAATTTCAGGTCTCTATCCCGAATATTCTTCGAGTTATTTGCAAATTGCGTTGCAAATTTGCCTTTTCGCTCGCAAGCAGCGTCTCTAGCGGTGACGATGGGAGGTAATATCAGCTGACCTAATGTACATGTAAAACGTGTTTTGACAGGACATAGAGAAAAATCTGGAAAAATATTTATCGGATTTTTAGCCAATAAAAAAATAAAATTGACAGGTTCTGGGCAAAAATAGTTGTTATTTTAGTCAGAAAATGATGATGACAATATTGCTGTATCATGTTTGATTATCAGATGCAAAATTATATCGGGAAAAATTTCAAAAAGCTGAGACCACGGGTGAAGCCAGTTCATTTTTAGTGTGCAGGAACAAAATTCTAACATAAAAACATTCATTCGAGCAGAAGACACAAAGCCAGATCATCTCTTTATAAAAATATCGCTTCTCTGACACAAAGTTTGGAGCGAGACGTTTTACAAGAGTGACATCCACGGCGCCAATTTATAATTGTAACGAATAGTATTTGAATAAAAACATTTGATCGGGTAAAACCTGGGCGTTGCCCGGGTCATTCGGCTAGTATTATATGTAATATAAATATATATTATTATATCAACTATATTAATTAAATCAAATACCCAAACACTAATATAATGCAACTTTTTGCCATCACACACACTTTTTTCCTGTAGTTTATGTGTTACTTCTGTATTGCTATTCTATGGCACTTCTAATATTTATTATTGATGTACTTTCAGTCGCGGGTGCGCTGCTTACTTGACTGGAACTAATTCGTGAATATTGTCTTATAACGGTTGCACCCTCCCATTCGATTACGACATATATATATATTTATATATAGATGGAATTTTGCCGCGAGGAAATTGATATAAAGAGACAAGGGTCGCCTCTTCCGTCAAAATAGACGTCTAAAACCAGACGCCATCTATTGACCGTCGCCGCAACTAGCGGCCTCGGGTCGGTGACAAAGCCACAACACCAGCTTTGGCAAACTGAAAAGCGTTCACCTAGAGACCATGTTTTCGAGCTGATGACCCTCGTCGGTCTAGGCGTCTAGACGTCTATTTTGACGTGAGAGGCGACCCTTGTCTCTTCAGATCAATTTACTCCCGGCAAAACTTCCATCTATATTTTAGCCATAGATATGGCCCAGCCACTTTGCCAGCTAAACACCTCTTTGGCAGATTGTCAAGATTCTATTAGATCCCGTGTGGATCTCATGGAATAAAGTCCGCCCTAGACTGACGAGGGCCATTAGCCCGAAACCATGGTCTCTAGGTGGACGCTTTTCAGTTTGCCAAAGCTGGTGTTGTGGCTTTGCCACCGACCCGAGGCCTCTAGTTGCGGCGACGGTCAATAGATGGCGTCTGGTTTTAGACGTCTATTTTGACGGGAGAGGCGACCCTATATATAAAGAGAGAGAGATATTGATATTTTATTTAAAATATGATCAAATATAGAAGTGTCCTTGAAAGTAATGGAATTTAAGGGTTTGCTTTCACTAATACATAACTTTGAGAATAAAAAAAGACCAACAATCGAGTGAGAACAGTCGACTAAAGTGTGTTTGTGTGGTTGAATTAAAATAATTTGAATAGAATAAATTACACACATACATTAAAGTGTGATTTATTTAAATTTCAATATTACATAGCGTCCATTACTCCTAAGATTCTTTCAGATCATTTACAATATTCACAGGTAATAAATCAAAGACATTAAAAGAGCGCCATTTAGTGAAAACATTTGTAACCTTTTACCCTACATGTGCAAGTAAACGAGAAACTCGGGTACCTTTTATATACAATGGTCAACCTGTTTCTTCATGTACACACATGCAATGCACTATGTCCTATATTTGCATAGGTATATATTTGAAATTCTATATAATCTCTCTCCATTACCTTTTTTATGTTTCAGTTTGCTGAGGAAGGGCTTCCCCGAAATATACTTCATACAATTAATAAAAAGAGTTACGGCGTCTTATACCTTTTTGAAATTTATCGAAATTCCTAAACCTGTTATAATGAATGCACTTACAGTTCAAGAATGCGCAAAACCCCCAATTACTAATTCTATGTTACTTGAGATAAATAAGTGATGAACAACACAATGAAAATGTCTAATATAGACAATAATACGTGCAAAAAAGGTACGTTTCCTTTCTAATAAACTCAAAAAATATCCATTTTGAGCAAATTTCAAAAATTTTCTTGAATTTTCTTCCTTTAAAATTCCACCCAGAAAGCCAATTTGCATGAGTTGAGTACTGGATGGGAAAATAGCCAGTCTTGTCTTCATTTTATTTTCTCGAGGTAGCAATGTAATAGTATGATATAAAATATGTAGCGCTATTCGAATTTCGATTGTTCATTTGGCGACTTGTAATCAAACATAGCGGTTGTCAAGTCAACATCTCATGTAAATGACTGTTGCAGCTTATGCTGGATCGTATCTCGAAGGGCGTCTCGGCCATGGCAGCTGCCAAAGGGTCCCTGGTCAAGGGGCTGTTTGACTACGCCACGGAGTACAAGCGGAGGTGGTGGAGCCGGGGAATGGACACCCCGCTACTGGACTGGTCAGTCCCCGCTGTACAGTACTTGTTTGAAATCTGGAACACAGCTCTATAGAGATAAGGTTCTTCAAACATAAGGTAATATTGACGCGCCATCTATATAGAATAAATAAATATATTACCTAGGTCGGTTTATCTATATATATAAAATTGAATGTCTGTCTGTCTGTCTGTTTGTCTGTTTGTCTGTGGTCTGTGTGTACTCTATAGATTCAAAAACCGTACATCCAATCGCCGTGAAATTTTGGGATATTATTAGGCATATCCCCGGAAAGGTTTACGAAAAATAATATCTTGAATATATATAATATCCTTAGAGTTATTTGCAGAATTGTAGCTTTAACTCGCAAGCAGCTGCAACGGAGATAGGCTTAGTTCTGCCCCACCCCGTTAGAGAATGGATTCGCCCGGCCGCCGGCCGACATTCCAAGTACCCACCGACCAATCAGAGCAGAGTTGGTGACACAGCTGTGCGGGAAAGCCTCGCGGGAGCTTGCCCAAGATGACCTCCGGGAACTTCGTCCATCTTCCATAAACGACCATGAATTTATTCAACCTTATCGAGTATTTTTCAAGGGACCGGGAAAAAATGTTCACTAGATAAAACAATGATTTTGTAATGTAGAAAATTATGAAAGACAAAATTCAGGATGACACGGCACACAGGGACCGGGAAAAAATGTTCACTTTATCGAGAGATTCAAATATACGAGTTTCAAATTATCAAAATATATCTTTTTTTTATAAGTTTATAGAGAATTGTTTTAACAAATGTTCGTTAGACAAACCTTTACTCGGGTAAAACCTCGGGCGAAGCCGGGTACGTCCGCTAGTTTTATAAATAAAACCAACTTCTACTGTCCTTATGGCATTAAATATATAATATATATTAGTAAATTAAATTTAATTGTCATCTATCGTTAAAACTTCACACAAATAAATTTACTGGCAATACGTTTATTTTAAATATATTCAAATATTATCTCTACAGACCTTACTGCAATGATATGAGTTATTGAATGTAAGGTCCGTAGAGGTAATATTTGATGATATTTAAAAGAAACGCATCGCCAGTAAATTTATTTGTGTAAAGTTTTAATAATCTATATATATAAAATTGAATGTCTGTCTGTCTGTCTGTTTGTCTGTTTGTCTGTGGTCTGTGTGTACTCTATAGATTCAAAAACCGTACATCCAATCGCCGTGAAATTTTGGGATATTATTAGGCATATCCCCGGAAAGGTTTACGAAAAATAATATCTTGAATATCTTTAATATCCTTAGAGTTATTTGCAGATTTGTAGCTTTAACTCGCAAGCAACGCCACCATTGAGACGGAGATAGGCTTAAGTTTGCTGCTCCTGATGACCTTGGGTCTGCCCCACCCCGTGAGAGAATGGATTCGCCCGGCCGCCGGCCGACAGTCCAAGTACCCACCGACCAATCATGGCAGAGTTGGTGACACAGCTATGCCAAGTAGACAAGAAAAAAAGCCTCGCGGGAGCTTGCCCAAGATGACCTCCGGGAACTTTGTCCATCTTCCATAAACGACCATGAATTTATTCAACCTTATCGAGTATTTTTCAAGGGACCGGGAAAAAATGTTCACTAGATAAAACGATGATTTTGTAATGTAGAAAATTAGGAAAGACAAAATTCAGAATGACACGGCACACAGGGACCGGGAAAATGATCACTTTATCAGTTTCAAATTATCAAAATATATCTATTTCTTTTTATAAGTTTATAGAGAATTGTTTTAACAAATGTTCGTTAGACAGACCTTTACTCGGGTACCGATTAATATTGATTTTATTCAACTTATCGAGTATTTTTCAAGGGACCGGGAAAAAATGTTCACTTTATCGAGAGATTCGTTAGACAAACCTTTACTCGGGTAAAACACGGTCGAAGCCGGGTACATCCGCTAGTATATATATATTGGAAAGACTTGGCTAAAATCAGTTTAGTCAATTTAATGCACCAAACCACCTTTTAGAGCTTTATTATTGTAGTGCATATTTCTACTTATATAAACGAAACTGAAGGGCATAATAGTAAAATCCATAACATAGATTCCACCTTTTAGTGTCGGATATATAAGCATAATCTCCCAATACACTATTAAAGCTTTAAAAAAGGTCTGGTAGATTAAATTGGCAAAACCGCTGGGAGGTTCCATCAATGATGAGCCAAACCCTCCTAATATATTTTTAATCTTAGTAATGATAGCATAAACTGTGTTTATTTTATTTGAAAAAGAATACATTTTGTTTAACGGTTTTATGTATTAGGTGTTTATTTTTACGATAACATTAAGGTAGTTCTCATGCCAACAGCTCTTCATCACGGCCCTACGTACACTAACTCCCTTGCTAGTTCCCGTAGGACCGTGTCAGCTTGTAAGCTAGTGTCCCAATGTTATCGTATAACGAAATATATAGATATAGATTGTTTAAAATCTTTGATTCTAAAAATAAACAGATATTTAGTTAAGTGCGGTACCTGTATATGTTACACTGCAGCTCCTTTCACGGGGATACCCCACGTACAGCCTTTGAAAACAGCCAAACCTTATTGTCCGTCGACATAAGATGTGTTCGAAGAGAAGAATATTTATGATATATTTACAATTACAATGGCCTATCTTCATAGTTTCATTACACGCTATCACCAGGATTAAATCTTCAAATACAAGCTATATATATATAAGTAGTGATCTGGTAGGCAAGTTGCCTAAACCGCAGGGAGAGTTTACCACACATCTTTATCTTTCTCCACCTTTATTGATTGTATGATATCGTATTAAATGACTTGATATATTAGATTAAATTATCTTCATCTCAATAGTATAACCTGTAAAACAAGGGTCAGTTCAAAAGAGGCATCGCCGCTGACTTCTTTTCATAAGTACTAGTATAACCTACCATAGGAGTGTTTTCACACAAGTTTATATACAGCTCTAAAGATAATAAAATGAATTCGGCAACAAATAAGGCCGGAAATATTTTAAGAAGAATATAATATTTACATTATAAAAAAAGTACTAATAAAATCCAACATAAAGAGTCCTGGTGATGTCTAAGAAGTTTTGTGACTTTTCTTAGATTAAAGCTTCTGTTTTTGTCGCTTGGATAAAATCAAGATATTAGTGAATGGAACTATCAGTTTTACACTTATGTCATAATCGGAATGATGTTGACTGTGAAATAGTGAAACCTTGAGAGATCCGATCTTGTGACCGTTCCTCTCTTTAGAAATTTGTGATTGTTTTATTCAATGCAATGTTGTGTGCAGGTTCGTGTTTCGTCAAGGCCGGGCGATACTGGGCGGCCAGGTTCAGACTGTAATCTGTGCTGGGGCTCCGTTGAGTCCTCTCACCGAGGATTTCGTGAGGACCGTGCTCTGTGTGGAGCTCATCCCGGCGTACGGCATGACGGAGACCTGCTGTGTCGGCACCTGCTCTCGTAGTCAGTGACTTCGGCTCTGCACTATTTCCTTTAACTCCAGTACAATCCTATCTAAGCTACGCTCTTGATTACACTCATGGACAAATTTAAGGAAGTTGTACTTTTTAGCATGTATATCTATATATATAAATGAATGTTTGTATGTTTGTTTGTATGTCCGGTATACAAATTCGCAGTAGTTCACTAATTCAAACCAAAATTTCCATACATAGGTAAAAATATACGGGGAAGACGATAGGATATTAAAAAATATATATAAATCAATTATTAAAACTATATATTTTTAGTCAGAAAATGATGATGACGATATTGCTGTATCATGTTTGATTATCAGATACAAAATTATATCGGAAAAAATTCCAAAAAGCAGAGACCACGGGTGAAACCAGTTCATTATTTTGTACGCAGTAACAAAATTCTAACAGAAAAACATTCATTCGAGCAGAAAACAAAAGCCAGATCATCTTTCTATAAAAATATCGCTTCTCAGACACAAAGTTTGGAGCGGGACGTTTCACAAAAGTGACATCCACGGCCCCAATTTATAATTGTAACGAATAGTATTTGAATAAAAACATTTAATCGGGTAAAACCCGGGCGTTGCCCGGGTAATTCGGCTAGTATATATTAAAAATTATATTTATTCTGTTTTTTTTTCTTTCTGGTTTCAAAGGAGAACGTTCTCGAATTTACATGTATGGGAAATCCTCCGTTATATAAGCAAATAAGGAATGTTAATACGCGAATGTTTCTTTCACCCATAAATAATTTTTAAAAATTCTACTGATCTTACTGCGATTGAAAAATATTGGGAGGGCTTGGCTCGATTTATGTGTGAGACATTTGCGTCTTAATATTTCCATTTGCGATATATATTGATGACGCGTTATTGCTTTATACGTATTAAATAAGAAGTGATTTATGTTCAAAATATTAAACATTCTTAAGTTTTTGTCCATGAGTGTAAGTGAAAGCCTGCTATACGCAGTTCAAACTACGTGGTCTATCTGCTGAATAGCACAGTGTGATATTGAAAAAAGTAATTTGCTGGTTAATGATTCCTATCAAAATATGCAGTCATAATAAACTAAAACATCATCATCTGAACGTTTCGTTGACTCATTGTCCTCAGTTAGGAAAATATGTAACGGTATAAGTTCCCATGAGAGAATATCAAAAACAGATATTTTCGGTCAGTCTCTCATAGATGTTATTTATTATTGAAGATTGGGTTATATCTGATCTATTTTATTTTGAAGAGGTCGTTGAGTCATCATATGGATCTCTCATGAAATATTTGACTGCGCAGGTATTTGAATGGGTGTTAAAAAAACAACCTGTGCTATTAAGCCATTTTCCAGGTGCTTGAAAAGGGCTCACTGTGTGGAACCTGACCAAACGAATAATGATTAGAGAAAGAAATGGTAATGATGAAGAGGAGAAAACGTCCGACAGTTACAATGAATAAAAATACATACCCTGCCATAACAAATCAATATTATATATTCACAATCCTTAAAATCTTCCGTCATGAAAGTGCATATATTCCTCTTATCATATAGTTTTTAAAACTATGTGGTGCGCATATAATATATATACAGGTATATACACTTGTATATGTTTTTAAAAATATATTTTCTGTTGTTTTTGGAATTAGAGTTATAAAGAATTATTATCCGCCGATGCTGGATACACGAGTATTTCAAGATATTGTTTTGCAGTCGTGGTAAAAATAATAAAATAAAGTTGAATCACAATTTACTTTAATTGGTCTGATGAGCATATTTAAGGATAAAATACCTGATTTGAGGCGTAACGAAGAAAATGAAAGATTACATATTTACATATCTACAACGGCCAACGGGAAACAACAACAACAAGTTCATATAGGGAAATCGGTGAGCTCTGGCGGTCGATTTACAGAATATGTTTTTCTATAAATTATAATTTTGAAATATAATAACTTTCAGTTGCACGATAAGGAGATGCCTTTTTCTTAATTTATGCACCTTATCCCAGTACAATGTTACATTTGTACTATTTTTTCACATTGTGTAGCGTCCTCACGCAATTCTGGCCTTAACTACCCGTTTCATGATTTTTCAGGATGCTTTAATGACCAATTTTTTGGTCGTTGAGGTACAGCTTGCACCACGCTGATGAGGGCCAACAGCCCGAAACGCGTCCGTGGTTAGCTTTTCTTGATTAATCAAGAATGGGTATTTGGCCAATTCTGGAATAATTAAAAATCAACGAGAATAGTTGATATTTATTCCGATAGATGGCGCCAGCCATCAGCAACTTTCAGTTGCACGATAAGGAGATGCCTTTTTCTTAATTTATGCACCTTATCCCAGTACAATGTTACATTTGTACTATTTTTTCACATTGTGTAGCGTCCTCACGCAATTCTGGCCTTAACTACCCGTTTCATGATTTTTCAGGATGCTTTAATGACCAATTTTTTGGTCGTTGAGGTACAGCTTGCACCACGCTGATGAGGGCCAACAGCCCGAAACGCGTCCGTGGTTAGCTTTTCTTGATTAATCAAGAATGGGTATTTGGCCAATTCTGGAATAATTAAAAATCAACGAGAATAGTTGATATTTATTCCGATAGATGGCGCCAGCCATCAGCAACTTTCAGTTGCACGATAAGGAGATGCCTTTTTCTTAATTTATGCACCTTATCCCAGTACAATGTTACATTTGTACTATTTTTTCACATTGTGTAGCGTCCTCACGCAATTCTGGCCTTAACTACCCGTTTCATGATTTTTCAGGATGCTTTAATGACCAATTTTTTGGTCGTTGAGGTACAGCTTGCACCACGCTGATGAAGGCCAACAGCCCGAAACGCGTCCGTGGTTAGCTTTTCTTGATTAATCAAGAATGGGTATTTGGCCAATTCTGGAATAATTAAAAATCAACGAGAATAGTTGATATTTATTCCGATAGATGGCGCCAGCCATCAGCAACTTTCAGTTGCACGATAAGGAGATGCCTTTTTCTTAATTTATGCACCTTATCCCAGTACAATGTTACATTTGTACTATTTTTTCACATTGTGTAGCGTCCTCACGCAATTCTGGCCTTAACTACCCGTTTCATGATTTTTCAGGATGCTTTAATGACCAATTTTTTGGTCGTTGAGGTACAGCTTGCACCACGCTGATGAGGGCCAACAGCCCGAAACGCGTCCGTGGTTAGCTTTTCTTGATTAATCAAGAATGGGTATTTGGCCAATTCTGGAATAATTAAAAATCAACGAGAATAGTTGATATTTATTCCGATAGATGGCGCCAGCCATCAGCAACTTTCAGTTGCACGATAAGGAGATGCCTTTTTCTTAATTTATGCACCTTATCCCAGTACAATGTTACATTTGTACTATTTTTTCACATTGTGTAGCGTCCTCACGCAATTCTGGCCTTAACTACCCGTTTCATGATTTTTCAGGATGCTTTAATGACCAATTTTTTGGTCGTTGAGGTACAGCTTGCACCACGCTGATGAGGGCCAACAGCCCGAAACGCGTCCGTGGTTAGCTTTTCTTGATTAATCAAGAATGGGTATTTGGCCAATTCTGGAATAATTAAAAATCAACGAGAATAGTTGATATTTATTCCGATAGATGGCGCCAGCCATCAGCAACTTTCAGTTGCACGATAAGGAGATGCCTTTTTCTTAATTTATGCACCTTATCCCAGTACAATGTTACATTTGTACTATTTTTTCACATTGTGTAGCGTCCTCACGCAATTCTGGCCTTAACTACCCGTTTCATGATTTTTCAGGATGCTTTAATGACCAATTTTTTGGTCGTTGAGGTACAGCTTGCACCACGCTGATGAGGGCCAACAGCCCGAAACGCGTCCGTGGTTAGCTTTTCTTGATTAATCAAGAATGGGTATTTGGCCAATTCTGGAATAATTAAAAATCAACGAGAATAGTTGATATTTATTCCGATAGATGGCGCCAGCCATCAGCAACTTTCAGTTGCACGATAAGGAGATGCCTTTTTCTTAATATATATATATATATATATGTGATATCTTGGGACCTCTGGGACCAGTGTTACCTGATGCTAGACGACCCTCGATGTCAACTCTACCGTGCAGTCGTGGTGGAAGGCGACACAGCTAGGCCAAAGGTGAAATAAACAAACAGAGATTCCACTAAAAGCGTCTGACGTCAAGAAGGAATGGGATGAGGAGAGAGAGAGAGCTTAAGAGCAAGTGTTACCGTTGGGATCCAAGCGAAGACTGACAATTCTAGGTCCTTGATTTAACACCAAGACTCAGTTTCTCTCTGATTGGTTGAGAGATGATCACATGCTTTTTCCCTATTGGTTGACCTATTTAGATGCTTCTTTCCTAATTGGTGGGACTTTTTCACGTGGCCGTAGGCTATTGGTTGACCTACTTAGGTGATGTCTTCTCGCGGCTTTCTTTGATAGAAAATACGTCCGGTCTTGTTCCGGAAATTGGGCGTCACTCTTAGCTTTTATGACTTCTACGTTACCAGATACGTCTTGCCTTGCCAGGAAGTATTGACTGTACAAGTTATTTATATTTGTGCTGGTTTGAGGCCTCTTTTGCTAGGCCTTGCTTCGACTTCTGTCCTAAGCCTGATTAGTTTTAACCTTAACTTTCTCCTGTCAGTCTCCATTCCTTCTATCTGTACAGTTGATATACTTTATTAGATTCTTACGCGGTACAGATTGATGTTAGTGGCGGCTTTCTATGTGCAGTACATAAGAAGTTATATACAGTCATGGGGTGGAACATGTGGTAGTGGATATCTAGACTATTTACAACAATTCCATGGTCTTAAATCATCACAGATGGCCCCGGATGTGAGAGGGTTCATATGGAGGGATTTAAGAGAGCGGAATAGGAAGACTGTTATTAAGGAAGTAATTTTTTAAAAATTAATTAAAGTGAGTTGGTATATAACATGGGGTTGATTTCTGTATATCCATAAGAGGTAATAAAGCATAAACAACTAATATTAAACATATAAGTAAAATAAAAATAGGAATAAAAGAATTAATAGAGAGCATATAATGATGATAGGAAAAAATAAAAATGATTTGATGGGAAAATCATGATCTCTTCGTGATGGGCGTTAGAAAGGGTTGAGGGGTTAGTTATTACTTGGTTGAGGCAATGTCACTTTGACTCAAGTCCCAAACCATTTAATGTGCACGGCGCGGAGAACCTAGGCCATGTTTCACATGTAAATTTAAGGACCGAATAAAGTTACAGTACCACAATCGAAAAGTAAGATAAGGGTGATTGTTATGGGTTTTAGTAATTAGTCGTTAAGACGTACGCATGCAGGATAAATGAAGGCGAAGATCAGTGACCAGAAATCAAAGTTTTAATTAGAGTCGTCAGGGGCTTAGCGAGAAAAAGAGTAAAATAATAAAAAAAAAATGTGCCAGCGTGTGGCATGAGAGTGCCCTGGAATAAAAAAAAATACAATTTGCACGTATCCAAGCCAGAAGTTGGGAGAAGGTAAATCTGGGGGACGATGTGTCAAGATTGTTAATTACGAAATCAAAGTAGGTCAAGTCTAGCCTGCGAAGGAGTTAAAAGTTCCTGCGGAAAAGGAATGTTAGTAATTCTTAAGAAGTGACCTTTAAAGTGGTTGTTTAAGAGGTTATTGAAGATTGCCCTGTTTTTAGATCATGAGTTTTAGTTTGATTATAAAAGAATATATCATTGAGATATGAAATTGCGAAATTAAGGCTTTGCATATAGCGTTAAAGGATTTGAAAAATCGAAAATAGAATTGCGAAGTTAAATGCAAAGTAATCTTTAAAAAAAAAGTAAAAATAGTGATGATATGATACAAAGATTAACACACTACAGCAGTATATAAGGGGTAATAGAAAGTGAAAATATTAAATGAAAAAAAAATAATGAGCAATAATATACTCGATAGCATTGACATGGTAGCGGAAGGTGAAACAATGTAAATAACATCTAATTTATAAAGTGAGAAAAAATATAAAATGATAAATGCAAATTAGTGATATAAACATGAAATATAAACTTGAGATTATTAGATATGATATGAAAGATAAAATATAAAGTTGATTATAAAATAGAGTCATAAAGCAAACGTAAATAAGTTTTGGTAAAGAAAAATAAAAAAAAAGACAATAATCTAAACTAATTGGTTGACGTTAAAAAAAAAAAATTATACGAGTTATATAATGATTATATACAAGATTATTAAAATGAAAAATTTTAAAAAATGTTCATCGAGAAAGAAGAGCAAGAAAGATGATACATAGAAATTATATCGTGAAAGAATGGAAAGTTGTAGGCCAAATGTAATGTTCCTTTTTTTTTTTTTTTTAGGATGGGTGGAGAGAGCTTTAAATTGTCCTCGATCGATATCTTTGGTCTTGTTGGCCTAAGTTTTTCTAACTTATCGAATTTGTTTTATGTTTGACGTGACTCGTGGATCACATTGTTTCCAACTGTGAAACTCATCGAGTCCTAATGTTGTCGTTTTTTTTTTTTTTTTTTAACTTATGTGGATGTGTGTGATTTTTGTAGGTAAAGTGTTGTCTTTGGATCTAAGTGTCGATGTTAAGTTGACAAGTTAATCGAGGGCGAGAGAATCTAGACCTGGTGACGGGCCGTAACAAGATGTCGGGTGGTTGTTTGCTCGGGGGGGCGAGGGGGAGCGAAGCTATTTTTAATGCGATTCCGGATTTAGGTCAGGGAGGCCTTTTGCGAGGCTGCTTGCTTTCTTTCAACTTATTGGAAGTTAATTCGAACTACGTTCGGAGATATTATTTCTAAAATTGTAAACGCAAAAGCGTTTTGATTTGTCACTTTTGGTGACAAGCGTTATGGGACTGACATAGGGAGATACAGAGGTTGTAATGATCCTGTGTTCAAGCATTTGTTCGATTTGTGTTTGTATTTCGAAACTTCGGATATTGTATCTGTGAATATTAAATCGAATGGTTTTTTGCGGACTTAGTAAAAATGTTATTCATGGATATCGGGTTAGAATTGAATGAAATTGCGACTATCTACGTGGACAATGTGTGGTTAAATAAATGTGTCACAGGCGTGGTGAAGGCGTCGTTGGCCTGAAAATTGAAAGAGTTTAGTGGTGTGGCGCTGTGACACGAAGCGAAAAAATTGTAAATGAAAAGGTGTCGTGTGAAGTCTCTGTTTTGTACAAAATCTAACCTGTTACACTAAGAATAACAAATTTACTAAAGTCATGGGTGCTGGTTGTACGAACATATCTAGAATTTTTATATTATTAGTGGATATGACACGTTTAATGTGAGAAAAAAAAAAGATTGTGTGTGTTTAGTAGGGCGACGTGATGAAGCTTGTGTGGCTCGAAATTGATTTGGGTGTGAAGTCGCGCATTGAAAATTTGTTGTCAATTGGAAAAAGTAATGTGAGAGGGTGTTGTTTATTTGGTTGAGAGAGATTTGTCGATATTTAACTATGCGTGTAAAAGGAAGGAGTGTAGTTATGTGGGAATTTAACGATTGGAATAGTTTTGGAAGGCTGTGATTTAAGTTACTTCTGTCTAAAGCTATGAAAGAAAAGGACATAGGGGCGTTGAAAATGGGATTAGGAACATTATAATGAGGTTAAATAAGAGTGTTGGAGTTCACCACGTGTGAGCAACCCGTTCCAGGAGGGAAAAATTTAGTAAATGGGACAGTTTTATTAACCTGTCCATGGGACACGTGTGGCTTGCACGAAGTGAATTTGTACAAGGTAGTTGGTAGAGGCACATTATCTTGATACAGGAGTATCTGAGAACAGTTTATAATTAGTAGAAATCGTTTTAGAGAATTAAGGAATAAAATGACAAAAGGCAAAGGTGTATCGATTATATGGAATTTTAGATTCCGCGTTATGTTACTTATTTTTAAGATCCAAAAGATATAATCTATGGTGAAAATATTGTTAGCTATGGCATTAATAGTTAAGTTAAATGGATGGACAGGTATTTTTCTTTTACAAACTGATTTCTATTATTTTAAAAGTATTCTGCATAATTATAGCGATAGATGCTACTGTATCAAGTAGTAGAGGTAAATTTACATTATTGGACAGTTCCGCTCGAACGAGCAATTGTTCAACATAAGGTATAGAAGGAGGAACCTACTGTTGTGCTGTCTTGTATGTCGGGACAGGCCTGGTCTGTGGTCATAGTTGGAGGTTCCTTGGGACAGTCAGAGTTCATTGTTTGCGCTGGGCTCGTGGTTTAGAGATGGTCGGGGGAGCAGGTAACATACGCTCGCGTGTTGGTAACTCGGAGGGGTGCTTGCAGGAGGTTTGCTGGCTTTCTCAGGCTTGTAGAGTATTGTAGTTGGTACCGATCTGCTTGGGCGTCGTAGTTGGTGAAGAAGCTCTGCGCCTCGTACGAACCATCGTAGCGATTCCACCTCTCGCGATGTCCGGTCACGGCAGAAAGCTGATGTAGCGTCGTCGTCAACCTCCCTCGGACATCTGACACCGGCGGCGGGGGTGTGACGTCTTCCTGGCCGGGGACAATTTCCTGCGTCTTACCGAAGGTTGTTTCTTTCTTCGGAAAAGTGGGGCTTCCGCCACTTTCGGAGTCGGGATCGGACTCCATGGGTTCCTTTGGATTCTCCTCTCTTCCCTGTTCCATCTTTCTGTACAGACAGTGGTCTACTTGCTTACTTGTACCTTGGCGTCCACTATCCTGTCGACTCTTCGTTACGGGGGAGTCTGTGATATCTTGGGACCTCTGGGACCAGTGTTACCTGATGCTAGACGACCCTCGATGTCAACTCTACCGTGCAGTCGTGGTGGAAGGCGACACAGCTGGGCCAAAGGTGAAATAAACAAACAGAGATTCCACTAAAAGCGTCTGACGTCAAGAAGGAATGGGATGAGGAGAGAGAGAGAGCTTAAGAGCAAGTGTTACCGTTGGGATCCAAGCGAAGACTGACAATTCTAGGTCCTTGATTTAACACCAAGACTCAGTTTCTCTCTGATTGGTTGAGAGATGATCACATGCTTTTTCCCTATTGGTTGACCTATTTAGATGCTTCTTTCCTAATTGGTGGGACTTTTTCACGTGGCCGTAGGCTATTGGTTGACCTACTTAGGTGATGTCTTCTCGCGGCTTTCTTTGATAGAAAATACGTCCGGTCTTGTTCCGGAAATTGGGCGTCACTCTTAGCTTTTATGACTTCTACGTTACCAGATACGTCTTGCCTTGCCAGGAAGTATTGACTGTACAAGTTATTTATATTTGTGCTGGTTTGAGGCCTCTTTTGCTAGGCCTTGCTTCGACTTCTGTCCTAAGCCTGATTAGTTTTAACCTTAACTTTCTCCTGTCAGTCTCCATTCCTTCTATCTGTACAGTTGATATACTTTATTAGATTCTTACGCGGTACAGATTGATGTTAGTGGCGGCTTTCTATGTGCAGTACATAAGAAGTTATATACAGTCATGGGGTGGAACATGTGGTAGTGGATATCTAGACTATTTACAACAATTCCATGGTCTTAAATCATCACATATATATACAAGGTATGCCCCATAAGTTCCCAGACTGGGTCCATAAAAAAAAAAGGTAAGATTTTTTAAAAATTTTTTTATTAAAACTTTTCAAAGTAATCCCCCCTTGCTTCAACGCACCAGCGCCATCGTTTCTCCCAATTGTCGAAACAGTTTTTATAAGCCTCTTTTGGAATGCTCTTCAATGCTAACGGCAATTTTTCTATTATGTCATCCCTGGTGTTAAAATGTCTTCCTTTTAGAACTGCTTTAAGTTTGGGGAACAGGAAAAAGTCATTTGGTGCGATGTCTGGGAAATAGGGTGGTTGAAGTAGGATTTGTGTCCCGTTTTTCGCCAAAAAGCTAGTCATCAAGTGCGCTGTGTGAGGGCGAGCATTGTCATGGTGTAGGATCCAGTCACCATTAGTCCATTTTTTTGGCCTTTTTTTTCGAATCGCTTCCGTTAGACGGCGAAGAAGGCCCAAATACATTTCCTTAATAACTGTTTGGCCTGCAGGAAGATACTCGTGATGAACAATGCCCTTGTTATCCGAAAAAGCGACCAGCAACACCTTGTTTCTGGATTTTTTGGGTCTAGGCTCACCCTAACCTCTCCACTCGGTAGATTGAGGCTTGGTTTCAGGTTCATAGCCATAGTCCCATGTCTCGTCGCCTGTGATTATCTTGTCTTTCCATTCTGGATCCGTTCTTGTCATTTCCATCATGTCCTCACAGGTTGCAAGCCGACACAGTTTTTGCTCATTGGTGAGGAATCTTGGGATGAATTTTGCAGGAGTCTTTTTGAGCTTCAAATCTTCGGTTACGATCCTTCCAATCGTTGTTTTAGAGATGCCTGTGTCTTGCTCTAGCTCCAGCAAAGTGGTTCGAGGATTTTCTTTTATCAAATCGGTGATTTTTTGCACATTTTCATCAGTCCTTTGATATTTTGGGCGTCCTTGACGAGGATCATCTTCAATGGAAATTCTGCCAGCTTTAAATCTAGAATGCCATTCAAAAACAGTTGTTCTCTTTGGGGCGTCATTGGGGAATGCTTTATTAAGCATTTCAAAAGTTTCGGTTGCTGATATTTGAAGTTTCACACAAAATTCTATGCAAATCCTCTGCTTCAATTTTTGCTCCATCGTAAAATCGCCGCAGCGCTAGGTGTGACCTTTAAATAAATTAGAATAACCTTGGCGCGCACGCAAGTACCGCCTCGATATTGGTACCACCGTGTAGCCAGATATTTTTTCTATAATAAACAGTCAAATTCATTTACATTTTTCATTTATTTATTTTTTTATGGACCCAGTCCGGGAACTTATGGGACATACCTTGTATAATTTCACACATACACAAGCGCTTGTGTATGTGAATATCTACAGGCTTGCTTCAACAAATCACAAATGCCTACTTCATCGTGGTAATATGTGACTTTGATGCCCACAGGAGACTACAGGATCATCGGAGAGGTGGGATGCCCACTCCGCACCAACTACATCCGTCTAGTGGACTGGAAGGAAGGTAACACCACCTAGCTCAAACATTTCGGTATATTTAAACCTTCTTTTAAGGTATTTTTGTCTGCAAACTATATATTATTCGATTAATTTATGCCTAACTGGTTTTGTCCTTATTGTTTACGGAAGAGCATTGCTCAATACAAATATTTATATGTAATTATACTATCCTAAAATATTATGTTCATAGTTTAATTTAATACCATTTCTAAGATTCCACCCTTCAGTGTAGCATATATAAGCAGAATCGTCTAATTAAGTATTAGAGCTCTAAAAATCGGTTTGGTATATTAAATTGGTGAAAGCGCTGGGAGAGTTAACAACTGATGAACCAGCGCTCACAATATTTTTTCATTGCAGTAAGGACAGTAGAAATTAGATTTATGTGTGAAAAAGAAACTTTCGTGCTGGAATGTTTTATTTTCCTTTGTACAGATGGCTTGTTATTGTTCTATAGTACTCATGTTTAAACTCAGTATAAACTATATATGCTGATATTAATCAATATATTTACTAATATAGCGGATAATACAAAATGTTTAATTCTAGAATGAATAATCAGGTGCGAGTTAAAACGGTGATACCAATATAAAATCAAAGTTAATCTCAGTTTAGAGTTATCCTCTCGGATTTCTCTATTGCATGTGCGATGGGCGGATGTACTAACTATTGTAGAATTATATATATATGTGGTGAGGTCTGGTAGCCTCTTGTAGAATCCTGTCGACAAAAACAGTGATGAGGTTTCCAGTCGACTTAAAATATGGTGTGAGTCCCTGTCAACTCTCGCTATACTGTGTTGACCGAGAGGAACAGTCAGGATGGGGAGTTTTCCAGTACCTCTCTGCACCTTGGAAGACCTTTTACAGTTTTCACAAAGTACAGGCAGTCGTGGTCGAGGCAGAGTGGAAAGCTTGGGAATGTCCATACACAAAAAACGAAGACACAGTTGCACTAGGAAAGTTCCGTGAACAGATAAAAGTTGAGCTTGGAGCGAAAGATGGAGAGATATATTTCTTACTGGTCTACATGATGGATGAAGTGGACCTTGGTGACAACCGACGTGAGCTTCCGCTGATGGTGAACTGACTGTCAAGTGACTGTATTTATAGGTTAAGACGGGGGCCTTATGCGACAGGGACGTGGATCGTCTGGTGAAATTCTAAACTGGCGCCGTGGCAGTTTCCATATTTAGACCTTGTTGTTTTGTGACTTCCATTTATCTCGAATTCAGACGTTTTTGACTTCTATCTCTTTAGTTCAACTCTTAATCTATTACAGAGTTTTATTTATTATCCTCAGTTTGTACAAATTACATTACATATGCTGATGTAATGACACATGTCAATCATGCGTATAATCATTTACAGATGTGTTTCTATTATACAACATGAAAATCTTGTTATAAGATATATACAATATGGGGTTGTTGGTTTAAATTACCATATATATGTGTAATATATATATTACAAGTTACTATTTTATGAAAATGTTTATGTTAGGTAAAAATGCATGTAGATTTTAATTGTAAAATTCATTTTCTAAATTTTAATTATTTTAAATTGAGATTACAAAAACTTTTGGAGTGACCCTTGTATATGTAAAATATGTTATTCACCCATATTAAACGTATATGATTATTTTGATTATTTGTCTTAAGTAGATTGATTCATCTTTTGCCTATACAATTGGCATGCATTCGCCGTTTTCTTGTTTATTCTTCATCGTTATCATAGTTTAGTTTACCAAAACATGTGCCATATAATGAAATTATGGCTACAGATGAATATTAAACTTCCTAGACCTAAGCCTAGTATTATTTGTATGGCCTTAGCGCATCATATATAAAAAAATGGTTGCCTGTAAAGTCGGTTTTACGGGCGAAGATTTTACGTGACAACGGTAGAATATTTATTGATATGAATATAATTAAATTGCACAATAGGAACAAGGAATTGAATGAAAATAAGAATTGCACAAATTTTAACTATAGAAATATATTTTGTTTACTAAAACATTGTACATGTAAACTTAAACTTAACTAATTCCTATTTGAGTAATTTTGTTGAGGATAGGACGATGATAGGAGAAATATGAAATGAAAGGAAGTGTTTCTGCTGTAATGTGTCTTGCGAAAGTCAAGTCGATAGTTGTTCCTTTTAACGTAGTTGACTTAGAAACGTTTGATACGCAATCAAGATTATACGTATTTTTCATGATATTAAGAAACGAGTTGTCAGGCTTTACGTTTTGTTAAAATCCCCACACAGAAGAATCGGTATACTAGAATCAACTTGCACGAACGGTGGCACGTACTGGCTGTTGTGAATGTACGGACCGAGTCCTTGCCATAGTAACATTCCAATATCCTGCATACTAGCTCCTGGATGAATATATACAGCACCGAGTATAAACTTGAAGCTAGTATTAGCGGCGAAGCAAGTAACCTCAGTCATGCACATGTCACCCTTGGTTTTAATGACACGAGTTACGTCTGTAATCGCAACTTGGAACACTTCCGCCGTAGATGTCGATGATAATTTACGATAGATCGCCACTCCACCAGCCGCGTTGGTATTTGGAAATCAAAACACTTATTCAGATCGAAGGTTCAAATTTTTGCTAAATAAATTTGAAATTAAATAAAATTTGTAATTGTAAATGATGAAGTTGAAAATTAAAACATTTACTTAAATTAGATGTTAAAATTCTTGCTCAACACAGTTTAAATAAAGTTTTCTTATATCTGCCACTTTTTCTTAATATTTGTAATTTTAAAGAATCAATTCGAAAATCAAAACATTTATTCAGATCGAAGGTTCAAATTTTTGCTAAATAAATTTGAAACTATTTAAAATTTGTAAAATAATAATTAATTAATTAATTAATTTTAAACTAATAATTTACTTAACACTATCAACATTTATCAATAGTATGACATAACCTATAAACTCAGTTTCTCAACTTTTGTGTCAATCTAACAATTAATCAATCAATCATAGTTTACGATAATGAAATATCAGTGTACAATTATTTACCTTTATTGTTGTAGTTGTTGTAAATGACGAATCTAAGCACTCCACATTTTCACTACAGACACAGCTGACGATACTTTAACCACACGTGTGAACTTGTATTATGACGCTTTCTTGTTTTTCCAACGCCAAGAACGTTCGAGAAAGACAAAGACAGAGACAAGCATGCGCCGATTCAATGCGCCTAATTCTCTAGCGCTGCGCGCGCAGCACTCTCGTTCGGTGACTCATCGTAACGTTACCGGGCGTTACACTTTTTCATAAGTGACTCCCAGCCGCAACCTAATTTAAGACGTTGTCACGTCAAAAAACTATATAGCACGATTTTTGTAAGAAAACTCAACTTTCTAATATCCTTATTATGATTGAAAATATCAGAATAGTCTGGCTAATTGATTTTGATCGTATATATTAGCAGAACGGCCAAATACAATAGCTGAGAGGTCTGGTAGATCAAACTGACGGAGCTTCTGAGGAGCTAAGCCCCTCTCAATATTTTCAATTGCAATGAAGACAGTAAGAAGTTGTCTACTTGGAAAAATTCGGGCTAAATAGTTTCCTTCAATTTCAAGATAAAATTGTGAAAAGCGTTTAAAAACAATATTTCATGCAATGAGTTTCATTGTGATAAATTTTTAAAGTTTCTTTCCAAATTCTTTGTATCATTCCAATTTTGCCTTCTATCATAATAAAGTAGAATCGAGATATCGAATGATTAGGCTCAACAAGACATGGTTTCATCTTTGGGGTGAGATTGTACACAACCCTATAGGTAACTGTCTGGACTTTGATCCCAATGTTTTCTTCTATATATCTATTTCTTCTCAACCCAGAGGTCCATGAATCTATTCTCGGCCTTCTTCTCACCGGTCTTTCCTCCATACTTCCCTCCAGTAATACCTTTATCCACTCCGAGTGTTGAACAAGAGATCCAAACCATTTTTACTCTCTTCCTCACAACTTCTCTTCCTCTTCCTTTCCAATATGCCAGATTCTGTTTATATTACTTTTATATCGTTATTGCATAATCTCTCAAATGTTTTTTTACTCAATTAAAATGTTTTTTACTGCATTCAAATATATTATATATTATTCAATATTAATATAATTGCTTAAATATTGCAAAATGTTTTGAAAATACACTCATGGCGAAACTTAAGAAAGTGGAAAGTTTATTTTTTGAAGGAGACAGAGGCAATTTTGATCACACTTGTTTATATCATGTCTTCAATACAGGTCACTGTGTATAAAATATCTTTCAAGGTTATTGTCTAAATCCCGATATACATGCTAAAAGGTAAAATTTCCTTGTTTTGTCTATAAGTGTATTTATAGCTCATTCGTTCTAAAGTAACTTCTTGAATGATTTGAATTGGGCTAGATAATATGAGCACGGTAAGGCTAGAGAAATGCTGGCAGGGGGCTACGAGGTGACGGATCGCCCCCGTCCCCGCGGGGAGGTGCTGATAGGCGGGGACTCCGTGGCCCGGGGCTACTTCAAACAGGACCAGCTGACGGCGGAGACATTCGTCACACTGGAGGGTGTACGGTACTGTCGCAGCGGGGACATCGGGGAGCTCACGCCACACGGCACCCTCATCATCATCGGTGAGTATCTCTTACAAAACGATATCATGCATACAATATTTTGTTGCTTTTGCTTGAAGAAACAGATTGGGTAACTTTTTGATGGTTTATCCTTGTCTTAATTCGATACTCAACAAATTTATAACTGGAGGTATACAATGATTTTTGATAAAGGTCCTTGATTTATTTAAATTCTATAAGGCCACAGTCACCGTTCGGAGAATACTAATAGAAGCGCCGAATGTCGTAGTCCATTTGGATGAGGAAAGAGATTACTAGAACGTGGCAGATTCTACACTAGCTTTTTCAGTGATACGTTAATCTTGACGTATGCACGGTGTGGTCACTGAACATGCGTCGGACCTGTAGGTTGTTGTTGGGTACTGCGCTGCTTGGAGTACAAGAGCTCCATCTATGTTTCCTTTCTTCCTGTGGTGAATCTGTATAAGACCGTTGGTCTTAATAAAGCTGTATGTATGAGTATTTATTTCTCGGTACATTAGAGTCTACAAGGAGTGCATTTACCTAACTGAGATATTTATTACAGTCTATATCCTGTAAACTGAAGCATAATTTGTAGCATATAGATTTTTATTTGAAAGAAGCCACATAGGTCGATTCTTTTTTTCTCTCTTAATTGATTGGCAGTGTTGAAGATATATAAAGAGTACAGCCAATTTTCAGCATATATATAAATCAATAATAATTATACCTTTTGTTTAAATTTAGTCTTTGGAATTATAATGCGTTTTTCTCGTATATATGTATGTCATAATATATGCTCTTCCAGGAATAATAAAGTAAACCTACAGCCAATGAGAGAGAGACGTCGATAGAAGACAACTAAGTTACGACCATTTTGGCCACATTCCTGAGGGGGCTTTTCTGGGAACCCTGCTGGACTATTCTTAGATAGTCGGGGGGTGGCGGTCACAACAAACGGGCGTTCAGCGGGGAATCTCCTCGCGCCCCGTCTCTCTCGCTGGCTGCTTGGGTTATTTCCTCTACCAACTCGTCGTGTGATTATTTCTCTCCTCACCACATTATTATCACTATATTGCCACATTGAAAGTCGACAGGATCATATCACAGAAGAGTCGACAGGATCATATCACAGAAGAGTCGACAGGATAAGACCTGGCCGGGAAGCAAATCCCTCATATGCCGGAGTATGAAGAAACAAGAAGCCAAGCCACGATGATCGGCCAAACCCAACTCAACTGTAACCACTCCTCTTCGAGCCCTCAACCCCTTCCTCGCCAACCTTTGAACCGTGATTCCGAAGAAGTATTCACCTACGACGGAGATGGAGCTGCCACGCACTTCTTCCGGCACTAGATCTGCCCAAGAACGACCACCGTGCCAGGGCAGGACACCTTCCTCCATCATGGACAAGACTCCGCCATATCCCTGCCGCTACTGTGATGTACAACACTGGTACGCACAGTGTCACAGACAGAACTCTCCCGAAGCTCAATGAACTTACCTGCGCCCTAAACCAACATAACTCGTGAGTGTAATTGTTTTAACTCCTACCATTCACTCTTTAAATAAGTCATTCCTTGTAAATTGTCCCAATATTTACATAATTAGCTCCATTTATTCTCTCCACGCCTATTAACAATGATTTTATTATCCATATTATTTATCTAGATATTTGTAACTCATTTAATTAGTTACCTTACCAGTAGAATTTAACAATCGTCATTTTAATTAAATAATTTCCATTTTATCGTAACTAAAAAAAAAGGAATTCTACCTATTAATGCTTTACGATTTTTACTATTAACAATAGATTTTTCATAATCAATTTATCTATAAAAATATGCCTCCAACACCTAAACTTTTGTATACCTATTTGTATATGACCTCTCCTACTTGTAAGAACGGCTCACGAAAAATAATTTCTTTCCCTAAACGACTCAAAATTCACCCTGTAATTCAGGCGTCGGAGAATTCCAACCACCACGTGAGCCTTGCTTACAACCAACCCTTGGTGACTCTTATCTATCTTCCCCTGAATGCCCCTCTCATTTTTACAACTTTTTCAACCTTATACCAGCTCAGGACCTTTTATAGAGAATTATTGATTAATCAATTATCGAACTTCTATATTACCATTTCAAATTTCTAATCTTCGCCCTTCATTTATGATAATATATTTCGCAGTTCATCTCTATCATATCCACCGACCCACACCATCTAGCCAATGGTGTGTTCGTCACAGGATGCAGATTGACTAACTGTTAGATATTTATCAACTCCTTTTTGTTCGCACTTGAACAATCTGCATCGAGCGACACAGTTCGCCTCTTCTCCTCGCGCCACACGTTCGCCACACGGACCCTGTCTTCAAATCTATGTTTGTCCATTGTCCAAACCAGCACGATATAGCCTACCTCCGATATTTCCCACGGAGGTACGTTAAACATCGTCGCTGATTCTGTCCGGTCCGTCATCATTTCGTGCAGACATGGGTCTTACTTTCAACCCACCGCGAAATCATCGCCTTGCACAAGCTCCCACGAAGGTTCAAACACCTCGTGTCCGAGCAGCTTGTCACTTGTAACGGACAACGCCGTCCTCATCCCAATTTTTGGCACTGTGCGCGCATACTTTCCGCAAATTAAATATAAGTACATTCGACTTCCTCACCTACATACGGGACTTTTCCCCTCGGACTCGCTACACAAGTAACTGCATAGATAAGTTAGAATGGCCCAGGGCAAGTTTCCCCTCACTCTGTTCGCCGAAGTTCTAACATTGTATGTAGTTCTGTATTTACCTCAGTCCTGAGCACACACAATTTCCAACCTCAACCTCATTACTCGTGCTCTACACCTATAGCAGAGAAGGCCCATGCCAAGTTTCCCCTTGCCATGTCCGCCTGAAAAATAGCTTAAAGTGTAGAGTTCCCCAGCCTTAATGATCTCCAGAATTTCATCATGTGTTTGTGACTCCCATTCTCCTTGTTCACACTCCTCAATGTCATTTTCCTTATAATACATTAGATTTTGTTGTATATAGCCTTTTATAACCTTGATACTTTCAAGAATTTCCTTAAATATCAAACTCTCCAGTGTTGTAAAACTGCTTGTAAATAATATTTACTTGTGTATTATACAATATTTTATTTACATAAAACTATGTCACCATAACCTTAATTGATTTCAACTGTAAAATTACTTCTCTATCCCTGGCTTCACCAGCTTTAAGTATATTCAAACCATGTTCAGCCTTCTTCAACGGGGGCCATATGTCATAATATATGCTCTTCCAGGAATAATAAAGTAAACCTACAGTCAACGAGAGAGAGACGTCGATAGAAGACAACTAAGTTACGACCATTTTGCCCACATTCCTGAGGGGGCTTTTCTGGGAACCCTGCCGGACTATTTTTAGATAGTCGGGGGGTGGTGGTCACAACAAACGGGCGTTCAGCGGGGAATCTCCTCGCGCCCCGTCTCTCTCGCTGGCTGCCTGGGTTATTTCCTCTACCAACTCGTCGTGTGATTATTTCTCTCCTCACCACATTATTATCACTATATTGCCACATTGAAAGTCGACAGATCATATCACATGTATGTACCAGAATCAATAAACCATGGAGACTTGTTTTTGATTCTGATTTTGATCAAATGATTCTAACCATTTAATATGTATGAATGTAAATATATCTATTTTTTTATTTGTTAAAAAGAAACTTTCTCCTGGAGGCCTAATGTTTATTCTATTTTTGAAAAAGTTTTTTTTTTTTACTAAATTCAATCTCATAAGCATAAATTGTGTAATTGGTATGTATATATGAGGCGCGTCGTTATAATTAACCTTATATCTGTAGAAAAGCTGTGTCCAAGAACCCAAAGCTTGAGTAAATACATTTTATATTTTTTGCAAGACACTTTTCTCTGGAGAATTTTTTCTCAGATGATAATTCACCTAACTTGATAAAGATACGACAACCTCCTAAATGAGGTTGTTAATAAGCACGATTCAGAAGAAGCGGTTGGACCTTGACAGGATGGACGTCCTCGGTCCACTCACGCCTGGGCAGAGGACTAATCTAAGCGATTTCCTTGACAATGCTATTGCGTGTGTTAAGGACAACAATGGCTATCTGGGCAGGAGGCGGTACAACTTCAGGGAAGCTTGCGACAACTGATTAGTTCCAAACATTCCTTCAGTGGGAGATTGGACTAATAAATATATATTTTAAATTAAATGTATGCATATTGTCCTCGATTTTTTCTTAAATTTAGTTGTTTTTGTTTTATGACTATTGACTATGGTCAATAAACGTTGTTAATTGTCAATTTAATTTCTCACCCAGCATGCGCTCTCTGCGATTTCGGGCTGGGGAGATTTTCAGGTAGTGTGATTCTAATCCAGGATAACTTCAATTTTGCCGATAAATCAGCTAAAAAATTTCATTATTGGAAAAGTTGAATAAAAATAAATGAAAATATGCTACTTCCTCTACATTGATAGAAGAGAATGTAAATTCTTGCCCAACAAGCCGTGATTGGTGTCAGATAATGGAGTAGATCCCACTGAAAAATATTATTAGATAGAACGAAAGAAGAGGAAGTTCTCGCCTTCTCTAATGAATAGGCTCGTAGACCTCAGCCTGGTACATCTCGTCAAACCAACACCACCCAGGACAATGTGGCCAGACCACCTCAGCCACCAAGAAGGTACGCTGTAACGCAACCTAAAAACAGCAAACAGCAGCAGGCCCTGAGCAAGTCCAGGTTATCTGCAGCCACATTTGACCAGTGCTGGAATGGCGGTATGATCTATTGCCTAGATCCCTGCCTAGTTGGATGTCAAGTTCGAGGGAGTGGTGACATACGTCTATGTGACCTATATCCCTGAAGATAACTTACTTCTGAAAATAGAGTGTCCTTTACAGAAAGGTTCTATTGATTTTTTTTCAACTAAATTTATAGAGATGACTTATGTTAGAAAACAATAATTGGGTTAATAAAGATTGAATGATCAATCTTATCTCTGACTAGCCTCAATTCGTGGATTGTTGCTGTGTCAGACCGCATGAAGGACCTGGTGAAGCTGAACACGGGAGAGTATGTATCTTTGGGTCGAGTGGAAGCCGAGCTGAAGACCTCTCCGCTGGTGGACAACCTGTGTGTGCTGGGGAGCGGATGTTGTCCCTTCCTGGCCGCCGTGGTGTGTCCCAACGTCTTCCAGCTCAGCCTGCTGGCCCGGCAGGCAAGTCCCAGCAGTCACACTTGTGCACAAATTGAACATAAGGAAATAACGCGCTCTATTATATAATCTAAAATGCGAATATTTTATTTTTAAAACATACATTTTATTTTCATTCATTGACTGTTCTACATTTTTTGACTATATATTTAGAATATACCACTTTGAATATTGTTGTAAATATTGTATAGTTAACCTACCTATTTTTTAATTCACGAATATAGAATTCATTTTATGAATTCTATATTACTGTGAGAAATATTCAATGTGTAATTCTTTTCAAGTAATTGAAAAAAAAAACTCCTTGATAAGTAAATAACTATATTTCCCTTTTCACGACTGCACCTCCAATTCTTTATCATTCCAACATCAAAACATTATAATCATAACATATATATGGTCAGGTGTTGATGTTTAAAAAAATGGCATTTCCTGATCGCTCACATGATCATTATAGATGACAAACGCCATCTACTGGAACAAAAACCAACTAAACATTGATTTAGCTTGTTTCAATGCCATTTAGCCAACCCAATTTCTTGATATATCAAGAAAAGCTAACCACTTAGACGTTTCGGGCTGTTGGCTATCGTCAGCGTAATGCAGACTGTACCTCTACGACCAAAATATTGATTCCAGAGGCTTCTTGAAAAATCAAGAAATGGATATTTGAGGCAAAGTTTGCGTAAAAACGTTTTGTATGTCAAAAATATTATTTTGAAATAAATCAATGTTAAGTTGATTTTTTGTCCCACTAGATGGCGCTCTGCCATCTAAAATGTTCATATGAACAATCAGGAAATGCCATTTCTGTGTGTGTTTTTAATATCAATACCCCCCTGACCATTTTAGAATTGATTTCACATGATAGTCGCGTGTGCTGTTATATACCTCGCCATTCAACCTCCCTGTTGACGACAATGAGCTGTAGCACGGCGACATAGAAGCATGTTGTGACCATTGTGTACAGGTGGGCCGTGATGGACTGGATGTAGAAGAGCAGTGCAAGGATCGCTTGGTTCTGGACGCCTACGCCACTCGTCTGCGTAGCCATGGCACCAAATGTAAGTATATCGAACGTCTGTGAATCACTGGTTCTCCGCATTATTTCACAGAAAGGTCAAATTCAAAGTTTACTTACACTTTTCCAAGAAAGAGAAATTTTTGTGAGCATTATTGTACCGGACGTGTATATAGCTGAAAAACCTCATTTTAAGAATGATAGAAATGTTCTTACCTAATTATAAATTGTCTATAAAGTTTGAGATATTAAGTAAGGTTTATTTTAAAAATATAATTTTGGATGGTAATTCTGGTGATGCTTCACAATGAACTGTCTCAAATACTATACTTGTTGCGATGCATTACATATGGCACAAGGATTTAAACTATCTCAAATTGTATACACAAAACCTTTTGGTATCTTTCAAGATATTCGTCATTTATTTCACAAAAATTTGCGGAGAGAGAATAGGGAAAATATACACAATTCTACAAATATCTGGAAACCTAGCTGATATGATTCATTTTCCCCTATTTTGTCTTCCGCGTTCTAATAGATAATTGTGTGGATGTTGATATATAAGATCTGGCTGATATATTTACAATATTGAACTGTATATCTTCTCTGCGCCGTTTGTAGGTCAGTATAGGGTAAGTTGAGGTAAGATGAAGAAACGTAACTAAGAAGCTACCCACACTATTTGTAAAACTTTAAGTGAATATGCAACAATATATTTTCATTTTAAATTCCTCTAATTAAAGTGTTATAGAGAAAACAATAATATCCTTTAATCATTAGAAAACGCTCGTTTTTCTAATTTATTTTTAAAATTAATTTCTAAACATCAATACATACCTATATTGGGGAACGTTTTCATATTTATAATCTATTTATTCGCTTATTTTATTAAGGAGTAGATATATAAATTGCTATATAATTAATGATTATTTATCTCCCTTTCAAAATCCCCCTTTCTCTTCCTCAGGTTTCTTAGAGGATGTTGGCGCCTCAGTATGTGAAATATACAAGGTTGAATACCAAGATAGGAAGACCCACATCCTTTTCCACTGTTCTCCGCTCCAAGAAATAAGAAAAAATATGGCAGTCTCCCAAGCATTCCAGCCCAAAAACTTAGAGTCTTATAAAATCTTCACTACTTCCCTGTCTAACAGAACATTTGGTTTAAATATCATGATACTTCTAATTTTACAAGGCCTCTTCAAAATTAAGGTTTGGAAGTTAGAGATAAAATGAACCAACACGCTCTCCCACTGCTCCTAATTTGTAATTGAAATTATCAACAATTCTCTGTATATATACCATGTAAATGGAAATTTTGCCGGGAGTATATTGATACATCAAAATAAAGGACGCCTCTCCCCCGTCAAAATAAACGTCAAACTAGACGCTATTTATTGACTGTCGCCGGAAACTAGCGGCCTCGGGCAAACTGTAAGCGCTCACGCAGAGAACATGGTTTCAGGCTAATGGCCCTCGTCAGTTCAAGGCAGACTTTTTTCCATGAGATCCACAAGGGATCAAATGGAATCTTCACAATCTGACAATAGATGGCATCTAGTTTTGACTTAAATTTTGACAGGAGAGGCGACCTTTATTTTTAGGGATTTATTTTCTCCTGGAAAAATTACCATCTATATTTTGGAATAATTAAAAATCAACGAGAATAGTTGATATTTATTCCGATAGATGGCGCAAGCCATCAGCAACTTTCAGTTTCACGATAAGGAGATGCCTTTTTCTTAATCTATATTTTGGTCGAATATTTTGTTTAGCCACTTTGTCAGATGAACATTTCGTTGGCAGATTGTGAAGATTCCAAACGATCACTTGTGGATCTCATGGAATAAACCCCGTGCTTGACTGACGAGGAATATTAGCCACAAACCATGGTCTCTAGGTGGATGCTTCTCAGTTTAACAAAGCTGGTGTTGTGGCTTTGTTACCGACCTGAGTCCGATAGTTTTCGGCGACAGTCAATAGTTGACGTCTAGTTTTGACATTAATTTTGAAATATAGTATGTGTATATAAACTTATTTTTTAATTCCATATTCCATGTATATATTCTATCCTTTAGAGTTTCCCTGTCTTTTAATTTCCAAAGAGAATATTAAATAAGACCAGAGTGTCTTAATGAAAGCTTGTCTGTGTTGTTGTTATTGTTATCGTGCCCAATGAAGAGCCTCGGATATCTCCATGCATCTCTATCACAGCAGCAACAGTTTGTGTGTGTAATTCTCATATTTACACATAGGCGGATATATCTGGAAGGAAAAATAAAGATTTTTATAAAAAAATATCTACTGCCACAAAATCGAGCTGTTCATTTAGAAAATAAAATTCATAAGATATCGTGCAGTTTTCACTTATTTGTAAGCTCACAAGCTCTATACGATGTGGAATAGTGCTAATGCTGAAAAATATAAGCGATGAAATAATTTTAAAAACATATTTTTTATGTAGTAAAAAAAAAGCGATTTTCGAACATAAAGATTTTTTTCTACTGTCTTAGTTTACGTTCAAAAACCTGAATTTTCTCAAATAAAACGAAATCCAAAGTGAAATATATTATTAAGTGATTGTACATTTGATGTAGAAGAATTGAAGTTTTTTTTTTGTGTAATTAGGAATTATATATTGTTATTATTTTATCGTTTAGTTTTCAGTTTTTTCTATGATGAGAAATGTTATTAGTGATGGCAGTATCAACAACAAAAATAAACAAGAACTAAAGGATCCAACCTAAGCACAGCTGGTACCATAGAGTGAACCCAGGAGGAGCTCTGAACCTCAGAAATGAATAGCTCAAACAACACTAGCAAGATTTATAACAGGCCATCTCAAGCCATTGAAGATAGATAATTACAACATAATACACCTCACTTTCCAAAAATGTAGCTTGGAACCTGCAGCTCCAGAACACATTTTGGCTTGCATTAGATGCACTAAACAGGACTTTTGAGAAAGGACGCTGCTAATCATATAACATCTCGATGAGCATAGACTCATGGAATTTTTGTAATCTTCGCACAAGGGGATAGGAAACAACAACAAAATATTTATTCACCAGACACTTGTAGTATTTGATTTTAACGTCATAGACAACCAACGCGCCAGGATTGCATCGAGCCAAGCAAAGTCTGAGCAGCCGTCTGGGATTCCATGTCGTCAACAGGAAAGCGATAGACTTCGGACTCTTGCGTAGCAGCGGTAGCCATGTTTCTGGGAACTGGCCGGCGTTCTTATGATAGCTGTGGCACAACTTCTGCCCATGCGCCATGTCATTTCTTCCTAATATACATCCTAGCCATCTTGGTTATTTCCATTCTTTCCTTTGTTGCTAAGATTCATTCAAACTCAATGAGGAATATACTCGTCGGTCAGATTTTCTTATTAAAACACTGATGGATTAAATTCAAAAACAAATTTTGATTTTATAGATATGCAATTTTATAATTATAATAGAATGCTATTTCATTGTATAATATTTTTTATCATGGATAGAATTTGTTCGAATATTAGTGTTGTATCTCAAAATTGACGTAATAATTATAAACAAGTAAATTGTAACACTTGTAAATTGAAGAGCCCATTATAAATGCTTTAAAATATGCAAAGCGAGCGTCATTCCGTGAGTTGAACGCGGGCATTAGTTCTTTCCGCATTTGTGTCTCGATTTATTCAATTTCAAATATAATACATCTGTAATTTAAGGGGGGGAATATAGAAACATTTTATAGTTTTTCCTTAACCTCTGTACACCAGTGAGTTCTCTAGATTAGAATCGCTGCCAATTCCACTCTCACTATCACTCTCATCAACTAATAGATGTGTTGAGTGCAGTAGCTACTCTTTCTTCAGTCATTTCAGCCTCTTAGATAGATTACAACTTTCTATCTAGATAGTTGGTCGCTATATATACTAAATACATTGATATCAGTTTATTCACGATCGAATGTTGTGGCCCACTGTATGTATTACATAAAACACGATCCGACACCAGCCATCTCTGTCTTGAGCTCGATGAACCATCTCGGCGACCTTTAAGCCAGTGAGTTCCTTTAATTGGTACACGAAGCGTGTTGAAAATACCCAAATCTATAATCATACTAACAGCCATTTACGGATCGGAGATATATTGGATAATTTAAAAGAAGAAATAAAAATACTTTTCAAGAGAAAATACTTCAGGAAAATAAGCGCGGCACTATGTTCGCAAAGCGTAGAACCATTAATAAAAATCAGAGAAGTCATGATGGATGAATCACACTAACAAATGTCAACTGAAAAAAAAAAACGAACTAAAGCGGCTCAGTCACATAAAAGAATGGATCCCTACAAACTCATGTATAAAGCCTTACATATAAGAAAGAAAAGGACTAAGAAACATAGCAGACCTCGAACCAGCTATATATAAACCTTCAAAACAGCCTCAGTTCACATAGAGAACTTTAGAAGGCGTTGACGTCACGTGATTGATGATCGACCGACCGAGTAGGCAATCGCAGATAATATATATATATATATATATGTGGTACTTTCAATGTTGTCCATAGGAATGTTACACATATAAACAGCAAGTCTGATTTTATGTAACTTAAAAATGTTGTTAAATAAAATCTACCACCGGAAAAGACAGGTGGCACCCAGTAAGGTCGAATAACAGGCTGTTATCATGTTCAAAGCAACTCGGGGAGGATGTGTACATATCGGCCAGGCCAGTCCTTAATTGAAAAACAAAGTCCACCCTCTCTGACTTCACCATCCACATATAATCTGGGTTATTTCCGAGGCCAAGGTAGAGTATCGAGGAATCACGTAGTTAGATCGCCATGCTGCCAAACTGACCAGAGAGTCCCAAGATATTCCAATAGTCCACTCTCACCTTTCCGTGTGCTGCCCCCTCTAAACCGAGGTTACCATGTTCTACGCGTGTGGATTTCTTTTGTCTTCCGGTTAGTGCGCTCCCACTCTGGCACATTATTGCAAGTTGGATGAGGAGCCTACTGCGACGATATAGGCTCCACATTTTATAGCACACACATACATATTATGCATACTTATTTACATACATTTTACATCAGGTATAAATTTTGAGGTTTCATCGATCTTGTGATTTCCTCCTTCTCTTTGTTGTATACATTTCCCGAACGGGGGTTTCTATAATCGAGACAAATAAAAAATAATGAAAAAATCATCTTTCAAACGCGTGATACGCTTAATTATTTATTTTCTTCCTCGTAGTTGATGTTTCCCCAAATCTTTGCGTCCGTGGTAACTGACATAATTGGTCTTTGTGCAGAACCTTCAAATATGTGTGTCGTCTCACATAATAGTGTTAAATATTAAAAAATGCAAAATACCATACTATGTCGAAATATTATACAATATCAACATAAAAAATGTTTATATCATTACTTAATATAATATTTAAAACAATATTATAATACCATTTTAAAAAAAGATGCATAAATCTTGAAATATTGCAGTAATATAAACCGAAAGATTAAGGAGAGTATTACAGTGATGGATGTTCCAAGAACTCTATGTCTGCCACAGGCGGCCTGAAGAAGCTGGAGATCCCGGCAAGGTACAAGCTGACCACGGACTCCTGGACTCCAGCCAACGGACTCGTCACCGCGGCATTCAAGATCCGTAGGAAGGCCATTCAGGACCGCTACCGTGCCGACATCGAACAGCTCTTCCATACCTAGCACGTCGTCACAACGTTTGGTCAGCGCGCATCCATTCCATTGTTATCGCTATTTACTGAATAAAATTATTTTAACATTACACACGTTTATCTTTTCACACGTTTATTTTCTTTTATGTATATCACAACAACCAAAGCCTTTTCATTGAGATATCTAGTTTAATAGGGACTCGTCATTGAATCCAAAGAGAATAAAAGCAAACGATTTCACCTATAGTTAACTATAGAAATGTGTTATATATCTTAAAACAATGCTTAATTCATGCTTAACATAGATGGTGCGCTATGCATTGCTTACTAGCAATGCTTATGTATACCTTATAGGTGTATCAAATATTCAAGTCTTTGGTTGAGACAACAAATACGAGGTGTATTCTAGTCATCTTCCCTTTCGTTTTCTATTGACATTCTTAATTTCCCTTTGAGACAGTAGAACTAGTGGTAAAAATTGTTGAATCTCTCATCTCGTCTAACGAATCAAGAGAAAAATTCTAAACCTTTGACTTGCTCAGTTGGTAGGTATTTATATATATATTTACCCCTCATCATGTAGAACATTTTTACACTTCTCAAATGCAATTATGTTTTTACAAAGTTAGAAGAAAGACGAGAGTTATAAAATATATATTAATACAACACATATTCAACTTTTGAAAACCTTACCTAGAATTAGACTTTTCCACTCTTCTATCTAGGATGATATAATATTGGATAGAGAAATTGGCATTCAATTAAAACTTCGCATATTGAAGAAATTTCGAAATGATATTGTTTTTTAAGAAAATTTGGTTGGAGAAAATTAGAAGAAATTCAATTAATAATTAAAATAACTGATGAATTTTATTATATATTTTTTCAAAAAAATATTCTATGAATTCGATATAGAACATATTCGGAATAAGGTAAGTCAATAAAATAAAGAGAAGTAAATTCCATGTTTTATTGGAGTAAATTTCAAAATATGTTTGCACCGTTTCTTATCTTTATGTATTAAAGAATTGCTCTACCGCAAACCGATAAAAATATTCTTTTCCAATACAATAGAGACACGAGGGTTAATTTAACGCGAAAATTTTATATTTGATTCATACTAGAACGCTAGACCTCTGAATATGCAATGAAGAAACTCGTGAAAAATTTCAAGCCGATTTGCCAATCTTTTCTTAAATCTTTATTCAACTTACGATACAAAGAAATATCTAAATAAAATTTCACCAAGAATATTGTGTCGAATCTAGGGGAGCACTACGCCTGCACGCACAAAGTCGATAGAAATGAAACGAAGCGCGCATGCGCCGTTTGATAGCTCCGTTAAGCAGGAGTGAGCAAACCAATGGTAAGCATAAAGAGCCTAAATTTATTACAGCACTAACACACTAATATAAATGTGGATTTCAATTAGCTTCGAATGGTAATGCCAAAAAGAGGGAAATATACACATATTTATATATTAAAATAAAAGCATATATTGGAACAATATAATTTATTAAATATTTCCGATATTTCGATGAGGCTGTTCGCCTATCTTCTAGAGGAAGTTCTAGGAATTTAAACTCCTTCTAAGCCCATCATCCGCGTAATGCACAAGAAGTATTGTTTATATAAGTTGGAGTGACCGAACCATTTTAAATGAATAAATTATATAATTAGAAATAAAATGCTATATCTATTATATTTAACTAGTTTTGTTTTAACTGTAGGTATGATTGCGGTATATTTATATATATCGTATTTTATATATGTTGTATATATACAATGTTGTATATACTTCGAAATGGTTTACATAGAAACCAAGCATAATGGATCGCCTTTGACTCAAGCCAAGCCTGTTTTGTAACTTTAAAAATGGCCTCCAAAAATACAGCCAGAAAAAAAGGGCGGCACCAAGAAAGGTCTTAAAACAGGTCGTTAACATTGTCCAAGAAACTAAGGCAGAATGTAAACAGTCTTTGATTGGATACGTGGGATCACACACACTTCATCTAAACCTATTACAATAATAGTCCAGCAAACATATAGTAAAATGAAAAATAAAATATTGAAAGAGAATTCTTTTGGGCGTTTAGAATTTTTCAAAGCTGGTCTAGTGGCTTTGTCACCGACCATAGACAGCTAATTTGCGGAAACGGTCAATAGATGGCACATAGTTTCAGGGTCTATTTTGATTAGAAAAGTGACTTTTATATAGAGAGATCTGTTGATTGTATTTAAATAGATTTTGAGAGATATTGGAATAATAAAAATGTGAATTATAAATAAACGTTCTTCCCTGATTTATAATATTATAAAATAAATTAAGCTTCAAGGGTTAAGTTTCTTGTGCAACTTTTTTATTTTCAAGCTTTCGGACTTGTCAGTCCTTCAACAGGATTATCACGTTAACAACTTAATAATAAATACAATTTTTATAGATAAATTATTATTACACATTATTAGAATATGAATATAATAATGTATCAATAAAAATTGTATTTATTATTAAGTTGTTAACGTGATAATCCTGTTGAAGGACTGACAAGTCCGAAAGCTTGAAAATAAAAGGTTGCACAATAAACATAACCCTGGAAGCTTCATTTATTTTATAAAAATATGAATTATTTGTAGAAATATGCCGAAATGGTATTTTACAAGAATAATAAGTTCGAAAAGACAAGAGCTTCTTTTTTAATTAGAAGTACAAGTACATGTACGTATAGCTTTAATAACCTTTACGGACGTTTACTGGTTATATTCTAAAGAACGCTAACAAAAGGAATATGATCCTCTATAGACTACCACCATATTTTACATAGATTTCATACAACACAGAATTGAAAGTATGTTACAAAAAGTGTTCAAAGAAAACTATCCCCAAAGTATAGGTTAAGTAAATATTTATGATAAAATAAAGCCAGTTAACGAAAGTTTCTTTTTAGGCATAAATCAAATTTCTACTGTCCTTATTGCAATGAAAATATATTGGGAGGGCCTGGCTCATCAATGATGAACCCCCCAAGCGGTTTCGCCAATTTAATCTACCAGACCGCTTCTCTCTTAGAGCTCTAATACTGTATTGGACGATTATTCTATATACAGTTACGAGCGTCATTCCTCATCTCCTAATCAATCAGTCATCAGTTTTCATCTCTGTCACCGTTTGCTTTTTTTTTTTGGAATGGCGCCCTCCTATTGGTTGGCTACGGTCACGCCACCTTTGCCCCCCCCCACTCGCTATTTCGTCTTTGTAACTATTGTGTTGGAGCGGGTCACTCCCTAAATAAATGCATAAATTAGATAATAACCAAATAGAATCCTCTCTTTCTTTTTCCCAGTAAGAGACGCCTACGGAAGCCAACAGTACATAAACAGATAAAGCACATAGGCTATAGTTATTAACTAACCTATGCAATTATTTGAGGCGCCAATTTATAATTGTAACAAATAGTATTTGAATCAAAACATTCAATCGGGTAAAACACGGGCGTTGCCCGGGTCATTCGGCTAGTGCTTATATATGCTACACTGAAGGGTGAAATCTTTGATGAGTCAGTCTTTCCCAATATTTTTCATTGCAATAAGGACAGAATAAATCTGGTTTATGCTTAAAAAGAAACATTAGTGCTTAAATGTCTTATTTTCTTATATATAGATAGCGCGTTGTTGTTCTATAAAAAATATTTATGTATAAGCCATATTTGGCTATAAGTAACTTTAATCAGGATCAAATTTTTAAACGTCTTTTAAACTATATTTTCTTTTATTTATTCAGACACAAACAAGGTTCAGTTTTACATATTTATATATTCAAAAAATAACTTCGCCTTTGCCGGTCCCAAGCCCGGATAAAAAGGAGGAGGGGGAGCAGTAACAAGCTCGTTAAAAAAACCTAGGCTCAGCTGGCCCGGCTGATAGTACCCTGTAAGGGCTCCTGATCCAGGGATACAGGATTAACAGCGTTTTTACTCCATGTTAGGAGCGGCTGCACATGGCGTCTGTTCCTCATGTCAGAGGCGGCCATTTCTTTTGGAGCTAAGTCGGCCTGCCACTGAGTAGTGCTCCCAGTCTTAATGACAAAGGCAGACGCGTTCTACTTCACCCAGTGTGGAGATAAGAAAGAAGAAAATATATTTAAATAATCAAAGCACAAAGCGATCTTATAAATGCATATTTTCGTTTTTTATGATGATTAGTATTTTGGATATTTTTATTTAAATTTATATATTATAGTTATTTTGAATAAAAGTATTTATTATTTTTTAGCAGTTGCTTATTTAACACATTACATATATATTTTACATTCAAATAATTAACTCCAATATATATCTATATATATAAAAATGAATGTTTGTATGTTTGTCTGTTGGTCTGTATACACGGTATACAAATTCGCACTAGTTCACTAATTCAAACCAAAATTTCCATACATAGGTAAAAAATAACGGGGATGACGATAGGCTATTTTAAAAAATATATATAAATCAATCATTAAAACTATATATTCAAATTATTCTACTTAGCTCACGAGCAGCGCCTTCTAGAACGCGGGCGATCTGACGGCGGCGCGCGCCCATTGGCTGCCGGCGAGCACGTGACTTCCCTGCCCCCCCCCCCCCCCCCTCCGAGAAAATGTAATCGTCCGGCTGCCGGCCGGTTGGACAGTCCAAGTTCCCACCGACCAATCAGAGGGATCAAGAGGTCCTTGCGCGCGGGGGCAGAGTTGGTGACACAGAAAAAAGCCTCGCGGGTGACCTCCGGGAACTACGTCCATCTTCCATATGTAATATACATTTAATCGTGTAAACCCGGACGTTGCCCTGGTCATTCGTCTAGTTAGCAATATTTTTAAAGTGTTAACTATAGACATAATATTAACATAAATATAAATGATAAAGTCAGCAATAATATTCACAGGATAAAGTACTTATAAATATTTTATTACAAAACTAACCACTATTTTAATCATTTAGAAAATCATGAAATTACTTAATTACAAGTTTAGCTATTATATTTTTAGCGCAGGCTACACAAACACACACACACCTAAACATATAAAGAAATATTTCATCTTTGATATTATTCTATTCTTATATTTGAAAATTTCTTAAATAAGAGACACACTTCGGCCAGAAAAGGTTTTATGAAGTGTCTTATATTTAAGAAATGTGTGAATGCCGGTCAGGATATATTTGAATAGTCCAATATATTAACATATTAGTTTGATTAAAATATTCGAGAAACGTTTTGCAATATCTTTATGTAATAAATAAAGATATTGCGAAAGTTATGAAAAAGGCATCTCCTTATCGTGCAACTAAAATTTGCTGATGACTTTCGCCATCTATCGGAATAAATATCAACTATTCTCGTTTATTTTAATTATTCCAGATTATTCCGTTTCGTGATTTTTTAGGATGCCTGAATGACCAGTGTTTTGGTCGTTGAGGTACAGCTTGCACCACGCTGATGAGGGCCAACAGCACGAAACGCGTTCGTGGTTAGCTTTTCTTGATTAATCAAGAATGGGTATTTGGCCAATTCTGGAATAATTAAAAATCAACGAGAATAGTTGATATTTATTCTGATAGATGGCGCAAGCCATCAGCAACTTTTAGTTGCACGATAAGGAGATGCCTTTTTCATAATTTATGCACCTTATCCCAGTACAATATCACATTAGTATTATTTTTAATATTGCGAAAGGTTTCTCGAATATTTAAAAAAAAAGTAAATCCCAAATTTCTTATATCTGAAAATATTAATTAGAAGCGCGGAGTTCAAAGAACTTGACTGAGATGTCGACGGCACGTGGGTACAGTTGACAGGTATCCTGACTCAGTATTGCTGACGTCATCTGTAGATGGAACCTGAGCCGTCACGTGACCAGATCTACCACGTGACGCCTCCATGTGATGCGGTTCCCACAGTAGTTCTACCGTAGATGTCTTGAACATAAGAAGATCTATTACCTCTCAGGTAACTTTAGCGTTACTTCCATTATAACACTAAATATCAAACCACTAATTACCTTTTCTCTAATAACAACAAAAAGGCTTTTATTAGGGCCCATTGCTCTGTATGGATTCGCCATACAACAAAAAAATAATACAGTCATTATTTTCTCCCTTCCCCATGTGCACGTGAGCCTTTGTTTTAAAAGGGATCTATTTACACATCTGTTCTAAAACTTTCCTCACTACCTTTTTTGTGTATGAATCTATTTACAATTGATCTGTAGAAATTATAGAGTTCTATTGCTCTATTTTCTTTTCTGAAATAGTTCTCAGCGTCTTCAGTGGGTTGCTAAATCTCCAGAAGGCTTTTCCCTAATATCCTTATATATAAATACAAGATGTCTGTCAGTCAATTTGAATTCTTACCTTGTTTGAAGTTACGGTTTTATTTTTGAAACGTTTGTTCATAACCTAAAATCGGTTTGTCAATCAGGTTCTTCCAGAATGAATGTTTACCCAACTGAGATTATGTTTAACGAATATACAGTCCAACTTCAATAATTTTTTCACACTTTGTTATCTCGTGTGTCTTCAACAAAGGTCACTGTGTATCAAATATCTTTAAGAGTTATTTTCTGAATCCAGATATAGATGCTAAAAGGTACAACTTCCTTAAGTGTTGTCCTTGAGTTTAGTTTCCCATGAAGGGCTCATCTGATGAGATAGCTTTTTTAAAACCAAACATGACACATGTTGATCTAATCTGATCTCCTATAAAGAAGCAACCAGGGGAATATCTGTTTTTATTTGAAGCCCAAGGGACCAAAAAAAATCAAATCATCCAACAATTCGAATTAAAAACGGAAGTTATATTAATAAGAAATTCTAGGGACTGAAATAAATATTCAAATTAAAGAAGTTCGATTCATCCAACTTCTATTTTATTAATAATTATTAGTAGTACACACACAAGTCTTAACAATTCTGCGTTGATAGAAATTCGTCATTATATCCATTTTATAACACCAAATTATTCTAATCAATTTGTTATTGTGATAATTTGTATAGGGTTTTAATGGTCTTTATATTAATCTATATATTTTCAGCTACCTACATGTGCATTTTAGAATGATTAAGTCAGTAGCTTTGTTAGCAAAGAGTAATAAATACCAATATATTTAGTATTTCATTTATTTATATACATACAGGCATTGTAATGTGTAAACCGCTTTCGTTCATGAATCCCACAATAGCGATTAGAAACGGTATTTGTTTAACGTTCTTATTTAGAATTTCACACCTAATTGTAATAGCCGTGGCTCAATTTTGAATACACTATAGATTCCCATGAGTGGCCGCCCAATAAACACAGATATTCCTGGGGTTACTTATTCATGGGAGATCAGATTAGATCAAAATGCCTTTTTTTTTTGGTTTTGAAAAAGCTATCTCATTAGATAGGCCATTCATAGGCAACTACACTAAAGGACAACACTTAAGGAAGTTGTACCTTTAAGCATCTATATCGGGATTCAGACAATAACTCTGAAAGATATTTGATATACACTGACCTTTATTGAAGACACACGAGATAACAAAGTGTGAAAAAAATGTCTCTGTGTATTTATAAAAGATAGACGATGGGCGATATCAATATTTTTCAGGTTTTGTCCATGAGAGTATATTGTAGACACGACCTACAATACACGATTTACAATCTCTTCTATACGAACTACACAAAATATACCCTATGTATACAAGTGCATATCAAATTTGTACGTTTAATGAGCCAAAACACAGAAAATATACAAATTTGAATCTCACTATTTAAAACAAAAAAATATATATATATTACCACTATACGTATAGACATGCTAAACCTATGTGCAGTTGTTTATGCACCCTACCGAATGTGAATTCTCCAACCTATGAAATAAGTGCACTATAGATAAGATTGAATATATAATATATTTTTAAAGGGTAAATATTTCTAAAAGAAGGCAATTCTTTTTGCATCTAAATCTTTTTTTTTTTTAATTATCATTCTGACAACTCTATCATTAATGTCACACTCAGTAACATTTATTTCTATTTTTCTCTCAACATATATAATGAGTGCAATATTTCAATGTATAAATTTAGTGGAGAGACTAACCTATATACACTCATGGACAAAACTTAAGGCAGTTTATTATTTTGATGTGTGTTTATCCGTTCGTCTGTTTTTATTTTTTAAGGAGACATAGACAATTTTGTCAACACTTGGGTTATCTCTTGTGTCTTCAATAAAGGTCACTGTATATCAAATATCTTTCATATGTATTGTCTTAATCCCGATATACATTCTAAAACTACACTCATGGACAAAACTAAAGGAAGTTGTACCTTTTGTTCACACTTGGGTTATCTCGTGTGTCTTCAATAAAGGTCACTGTGTATCAAATATCTTTCCTATGTATTGTCTTAATCCCGATCTACGTACTTAAACTACACTCATGGACAAACCTTAAGGAAGTTGTACCTTTTGTTCACACTTGGTTATCTCGTGTGTCTTCAATAAAGGTCACTGTGTATCAAATATCTTTCATATGTATTGTCTTAATCCCAATATACATGCTAAAACTACACTCATCGACAAAACTAAAGGATGTTCTACCTTTCAGCATGTATATCGAGATGTGTCAATGAGTGTAATATTTCAACAGATTATTTTTGAAGTTATGATTACTATTGAATACTTTCAGGACCTAATTTATGATTATAAAATGAAAATGTGAAGTATTAGTTATAAACATTGAAACATTTTAAAAATCAGAGGATATAAAATTGAAAATACAGACGTAACAATAAATAACTTACGTAGTTTGGATAGTTAGTTATTAAAAAAAAAAAAAACTGGAAATAATGCTGGTATCAATCAAACAATCACTCTATCCTCTTCGATGAATTGAGTAAAATTGACACCTTATACATTCGTGTGTGGATAAAATATAAGGAACTTGTATCTTTTAGCATGTATATCGGGATTCAGACAATAACTCTAAAAGCCATTTGATGCACACTGATATTTATTGAAGACACACGAGATAACCAAGTATGAACAAAATGCCGCTGTTTCCAAAAAACAGGTGACCAGCGAAATCAATTACATTCCACTTCCTCAAATTTTGTCTATGAGTGTATATTCGAGATACAAATAAAAATAAAATGTAATTATGTCTCTCTCTATACCAAAAAGCAGTGTTTATAAATAATTTTTAAAAAGGCTGAATTGTCGGGATCGAAATATGTTGGGGAGAAACTAAAAGCATCAGACCAGGGAGAGCGCTGTCTAACGTATTTCAACGTTTATGAAGATAATTTTATAATAATTATTTAACTTTTAATGTGAAAAATAGTATAAAAGTGAATGTGTACTTGGATAAGGTGGATAAATTGAGAAAAAAGGGGACATTTCCTTATCGTGCAACTAAAATTTGCTGATGACATGCGCCATATATCGGAATAAATATCAATTAATCGTTGAATTTTTCAAAATATTCCAGAATTGGCCAAATAATCAAGAAACGGTATTTGGTCAATTCTGGAATATTTAAAAATCAACGATTAATTGATATTTATTCCTATTTATGGAGGAAGTCATCAGCAAATTTTAGTTGCACGATAAGGAAATGTCCCCTTTTTTCTCAATTAACTTTTAATATTTATAAATAATTGGTAAAATAAAAATATATTGAAGTGCTGATATTCCCATTAGGTAAATACTGAAATAAAAATAAAATATATGAAAGTAACTCATTTAAGCTTAGTTGTTAAAATATTAGAGGTGGCGATAAAATATTTCGCTTGGAAAATATTTTTTACAAAATGATTATCTTCTCCCAAAATGCTAACTTGAAAGTACATCAACCTTCTTGAGTAGATAAGATACGCTATGGTGGAATTCACATCTGATTTGGCCAGACAAATCTCTCGACAGACAAAAATATTGACTTTCATTTATCTAGAGGTATTATCTCAAACATTACATTGGTCACTAGGTCGTCATCTTCAACACTCGTTCGTTGAACTGACTGACATCCAGTATAATAGTAGCTCTATCATTGGATTCACGACTGGCCAATCTTAAACATTCGTACGCTGAACCGGCTATCATCCAGGATAAAATTACTCTATCATTGGATCAAAGACTATCTAATCTTCAGCACCCATTCGTTGAACTGACTGTCATTCATTATAATAGTTGCTCTATCATTTGATTCACAATTAGCCAATCTTCAACATTCGTTATTTGACCTGGCTATCACTCCAGTATAATAGTAGCTGTATTGTTGGATTCAAGACTATCCAATCTTCAGCATTCGTTCGTTGAACTGACTGTCATCCAGTATAATAGTAGCTCTATCATTGGATTCACGACTAGACAATCTTCAAAGCCCGTTCGTTCAACTGACTGAATTCCAGTATAATAGTAGCTCTATGATTGGATTCACGACTAGCCAATCTTCAACATTCGTTCGTTGAACCTGCTATCATTCCAATATAAATTTAGCTCTATCAGTCTATTTAAGGCAAGCCAATCTTCAACATCCGTTCGTTGAACAGACTGACATACAGTATAATAGTAGCTCTATCATTTGAGTCACAACTAGCCAATCTGCAACATACCATCTTTAATTTGGATATCTACAGTATTACTCTATTATTGGAATCACGATTGACCAATCTTCAACCCCCGTTCGTTGAACCGGCTCTCATTTCCGTTTAATAGTAGCTCTGTCATTGGATTCACGACTTTCCAATCCTCAACACCCGTTGGTTGAACTAGTTATCATCCAGTATAATAGTAGCTCTATAATTGGATACAAGACTAGCCAATCTTCAACGCCCGTTTGTTGAACTGACTGACATCCAGTATAATAGTACTCTATCATTGGATCAAAGACTGACCAATCTTCAACACCCGTTCGTTGAACCGGGTATCATTCCGATATAAAATTAACTCCATCAGTCTATTCAAGGCAAGCCAATCTTCAACATCCGTTCACTGAACTAGCTATCATTCAAGAATATAAGTAGCTCTATCGTGAAATATCAAAAATAGCCGGAGGATATCCTCGCGGGATAAGAAAAGAGGTTATCAGCTTCAGACGACAAGGCAGATACCAATATTTACCAGAAGACATAACGTTTATTCTGCCACTTCATGCTTAAGGTTTGTATTATTGAGGATTTAGCTCGTCAAGGAGGATTTCTAGAGATATTGTTCATCAATAATATTTCCACCATAAAAATGATGCTCATCTTAGGCGCTTTTTTAATTTGAGGACTAGATACATGACCTGTCTTCGCCCAGACTTTCCACTGAGTTTTTACAATGAACAATGTCTTAACAAAGATTTATTATTCATTTAATTAATCACCAATGGTGAGAAATATTTTTGGGGAAAATCAGGTTACTGGGTATAATAATGCCACGTGGAAATTATAAAAGACAAACTTCAGGATGGTGCAGCAATTTATTTGCGGAAAAAACAAACTATGAATAATTAAAAAAAGATGACCAATGAGGAAAGTTTGCATAGTAGCAAAATAAAACCATAAAAATTATATCCTGTTAATAAAATAATAAATACTTTGCTACAATATTTTTACAAATTTTCAATGTGAGTTTCTCTCTCTCTCTAGCTTCAAGGCCCGAAATCTACCGTGTTGTATTGAACATCAAAATAAAAAGGAATCTTATCCTCAGTCGCCTGATATTTTCACCTTTATAAGCTTTTTTTATCATTATTATTTTTGAATATCAGGATATTTCGATACACTATAATAAAAACTACTATAAAAACTTTCGCAATTAACTTGTTTATTAAGTGGAGATTGCAACTAGAGAAAAAATGTGAATATTAAATCAGCATTCGTTCATTGAAGTTATAAAAATATTCTTAAAAAATGATATAGAATTGAAATTCTTCGCAGACTAATTTTTCAAGTACGATATTGACACTCTTAGTCCATTGTTACAGAAATCAAAGATAAATTGAACAAATATAAATGGGATTAATTACAATTTGGTGATAAAATATATAAAAGGCTGTTCTCAGGAAGGGAGGCTTCTCCACCTTGAGAGAGTCCTCCTCCAGACAAGGACAGGATCTCTCAGTTCAATGTTGAGATGATACTCATAGAGACATGTCTTGGCAGACACCAGGATGGCCAGGGCGTCGTCATCTAGGCCTATCCTAAAGACTCAGCCCTGCAGGTCAGGGGGGATGATGGTAAATGAATCTACATACTTTGATGATTGAGATATAGACACTTCGGCCAGTTAGAGTTTTTTTTATTTTTCTCAAGGTTTCGACAAAAATCTTTTGTCTTCGCCAGGAGAAGTAAATAAAAATAAAGCATTTGGCAAGGCGTTAAAAATTGTTCTGAGGTTGCAAGAGCGTTCTCACGTGATTTTTCGAAGCACGGGTCAAAAACAAATATTAAACTCGTCAAAGACTATGATCTTGGAAAAAATATATATATAATAATAATGAAATTATAATCAAATGAATAAATAAAGTAATCTAATGATAATAATCACAAAACTTACTTATTATTTTATAAATTTCTAACTATTATGTACAATTTTTAACGCCTTGCCAAATGCTTTATTTTTATTTACTTCTCCTGACGAAGACAAAAGATTTTTGTCGAAACGTTGAGAAAAATAAAAACCTCGAACTGGCCGAAGTGTCTATTTTTCATAGAAATATGAATGCCGGCCAGGCAGCCTCTATCATCAGGATTGATGATTGAGGTTCCTGATTTATAATTCGCCTATATCGAGATATCGAAATAATCATTCAAAGCGGAGCTAGCTTTGTTATTTACTCAACACGCCGAGTCCTAAGTCTTTATTTAAGGTTGTGTCGATAATTTGTTGGATTGAATTTGATTCGGAAAAAATATAGCCTCATCAACCAATAGTTTAACTTATGTTTCTATTTTTATATGCTATTTTGTAAAACGAATTCCCATCCCTGGACACTTTTATTTTTCCGTTCATCATTACTCTTCACTTCATCCCTAAGTATAGAAATAATCGTTATTTCTTCTTAATATACGATTTTTCGTTCAAAAGAAACATTTGCGGTAAAACTTGTCAAACGTCGTTTTACAATCATAAGCCGCATTATATTGTATTATAAATATTTAATTTTATTAATTTGAATTCGGTTTTACATTGAATAAATTGTCATCCTAAAGTTTGTCTTTCATAATTTTCTACGTTATAAAATTAACAAGGAGTAATGTACGCCCTCGACGGTTACGTGATTTACGGGAACGAGATACTGAAGGTGTGATCGCTAATCAATAAGATGTTGTATATAAGATAAAATGAATTGTGTTAAATTAAATGTCGTGTAGATTAACATGCCATAAATATTCTGACTAATTACAGTAATATTTGTAATTTCATGAAAAAAAGTAAAAATAATCACGGATGAACAATTAGGCAAATATTGTATATATCGTAGAGGTTGAATTTTTTTTTTTGAATGAAAAGTCACAACTCCTTAAAAAAAATAAACAAAAAAATAAACAGAGGACCTGTGACATCAATGACCAAAATTCATCAGACCATAAATCCACTCCAGCTGGGCAATGTATACAATATATGTTCAAATAGATAGATTATTGAACAAACCTGGAATATAATTTCAAATATAATTGATCAGAACATAAATCCACTTCATATGGGGCAATGTTCAAAATTTATGTTCGAATGGATAAATTATTGAACAAAACTGGAATATAATTTCAAACATAATTCATCAGAACAAAAACCCACTTCATCTGGGGCAATGTATACAATATATGTTCAGATAGATAGATTATTGAACAAACCTGGAATATAATTTCAAACATAATTCATCAGAACATAAATCCACTTCATCTGGGGCAATGTTTAGAATTTATGTTCGAATGGATAGATTATTGAACAAACCTGGAATATAATTTCAAACATAATTCATCAGAACATAAATCCACTTCATCTGGGTCAATGTATATATGTTCAAATGACATTCTTGTGGAAAGTTATAGAGGAAATACTTAGCACTGTTACTTGACCTAGTAGAACTTCCTCAGAATAGTTACCCTCTATTCTACTCTCATCCAGAAACCATTTGGGTCCTTATAGGAATGTACATTAGGTCATAAAAGAGGAAAGGCTAAGTACACTCATGGTCCAACTAAAGAAAGTGGAAAGTCTGAGGTGGACGGCTTTCTGTATTCTTCTAAGGAAATAGGCATTTTTTTTTACCCTTGTTTATCTCGTGTGGCTTCAATAAAAGTAACTGTGTATCAAATAACTTTCAGAGTTATTGTATTTATCCCGATATACGTGCTGAAAGGTAAAACATATTTAAGTTTTGTCCACGATTGTAATATTGTCATAAAAATATCACCTGTCTATTTCGATGACAAATCTGTGATATAAGGTTTTCCGAAAAGTTCGTGTTTTTCTTATTACTTGGCGAATAATATTATTACGGCGAATACATGATAATACATAATACCATTACTTTATACATAATACAAAGACAATATACATAACGGCGAATAGTATTGGTATTACAATTTTTGCAAGTGTTTACGAACTTTTAGGACAACCTTGTATTATCCAATCACAACACTTAGTTAATTTGAAATTACACTCTACCACAGGCTCAAACGCAAGGGACATATGTAATAATCGATTTTATTTTAATTTAAGGGAATTAGTAGTGGAATGCCCCTTCTCAATCAGGCTCTTACAAGGCGATCTATAACTTAATTGGTTGTATGATGTCGATTTGTCTTAGTTGTTTCATTCTTTGAGTATTTCCGTGCTAATATGAAGCAGTAGTTTTATTTCCCTTTTCCTTTCTAATATTCGACCTATTTAAATACACACTTAGTTTTAGAATTAAAGATAATTCGGCCACAGATTAAATCTTTCTATTATGATAAAGCACAATTTGGATTATAGATTATATACGCAAGGTAATAAGACCAAATCCAAATAAATAAATAATGTTATCAAAACGTCACACACTATTTATTTAGATATGGTCTTATTACCTTGTGTTTATAATACGCTTTATTTAATTGGATTTAGGTCTTATTACCTTGTGTTTATCTTTCTATTATCTAGATGTTTTGACGAAAAACTTTTGTCCTCGTCGGGAACAAATAAAATTTGAAGTATTTGGCAAAGCGTTAAAAATTAATCATAAAGATAGAGGTTGTCTGCCATTTCTAGTTTATTCATTAGCTAGACAACCTTCATCTTCATGATCCGAGGTGTCTTTAATTCTGAAACTATGAATGCCGGCCAGGCAACGTATATCCCCAAATACACAAGGTTTTAAAAATGTCAAAGCACACTCTATTTACTATAAATAGTATTGTGAGCACTAAACTTCACATATGCACAACAGGTTAACGGCACGATTTTCATGAATTACACAATGCAGGATTTTGATTACGTATTGAAACATTGTATAAATTATACAGGGTGATCCAAAAGTCCCGCACAACTTAAAAAATTAATAACTCCGCGAATATTTGCGCTAGAGCAATGCGGTAAACACCATTGTGTTCAGGATGCAATGGGATTTTTTATGGCAAATAATGAAAAATTCGAAATTGATTTTAGTTACAACTTTATTCGCTAGATGGCGCCCTACCAGAATCAGCGATTCAGCGGCCAAATTGTTTGATAAATTGAAAAATATAACTGAACGACACCTATTTTTACTTTTTGAATACCAGGAAAGAACCCTAATAATATCAAATGATAAATTAATAAAATACCATTTCGCCAAAAGTTAGAAGAAATGGTTGACGATTTTTAAATACAATCTGAGATATGTAAAATAGGTATATGCAAATTAAAACATGTAGCAAAAAAAAAAAAAAACTGATATTTTAGATGCGGTTTGCTGGAATTCTCTCAGCTATTTATATTTCGAAAATAATAATTTTCTATTTTCTTAAATTCAACTCTCTCTCAGTATCGATTATATTTATTTTAATTCATTTGAAAAATATTTATCTATCTCTGATGATTTATTTTACTCTGGAATGCCATTGTTGTTTTTGTCGTGTCCAATAAAGAGCCTCAGATTCTTTTCGTTTGGCCAACAAAAAATGTCCAATTTATATACACATATATTCTTACATAATGAGACTTTAAAGAATGCAAATAATATTCATCTATTTACATACACAACACATCTCCCCCCTTAATAATACTCAGGTCGGTCTAGGGGTTTCTTGGCTCTCTGAGGTCTAGGACTGCGGACGGGCACTTGCACAGCGGCAGCCTCCGGTTTAGGAGTGCAAGAGGGCATGTGCACAGCAACAGGCCCTGGTATAGCAGTGCAAGAGGGTAGGTGCACAGAAGCAGTCTCCTCCTTGTTTCCTGATGTAACCTCTGGAACCTCCTCTTCACTTCATTTCAGACTTTCACCTACAGGCTTTTCTCCTGATGTTCGAGGAAGTATCAAATTTCTTGTCTCCACTTGTTTCTTTCTCACAGGTCGCAATTGATTGATATGACTCTTATACACGACGCCCTCGCAACTTATAAGGTAGTGACGGTAGCTCAATAATTCCAAAATGGTACCTTTTTACCGTTTAGGTCCAGTTGCATAGTTGCGGAAATAAACCTCGCAACCTGTAGTAAACTGCTCCTGCCTTCTTACGGCCTCATGAAATACCTCTCGCGGATTTCTCATCTTGGTATTAAATTCGAGAATCTTGATCTTAAACTTCTCTTCATTAGCAGTTCCGCCGGGGAATTCCTTTATTACAGTTTGGGGGAATGCTCTATGAGCAAATAGGAAACTTCGTAGATTCGTCTCTAAATCAACCTTCCCATTATTCTTTCTCAAAAGGTTCATTTTGGTAAATTGCTCGAATTCACCGGAGACAAACTGTCTTCCGTTATCTGTAACAAAATATTAGGGCAATCCAATTCTGGCGAGAATTTCTCTAAGATGACTTATAATCGTTTTTCTGGTAATATCTTTGATGATAAAAATTTCTATCCACTTTGAGTATGCGTCCACGAGAACCAAAAACATTCTTCCCATGAACGGACCCGCTAGATCAAGATGGAGTCGATGCCACGGTTTTTCGGGCCAAGTCCATTCCGAGATGGTAGCCGGGGGCATGCTTGCCGATTCTTGGCATACTCTACATTCTCTAGTTAACTCCTCGATGTTACTGTCTATGCCTGGCCACCAGAAAATACCGTCTGGCAATCATCTTCATTTTAACAATCCCCATGTGTATTTCATGCAAGTCATTTAATTTTAAAGATCTTAATTTTTGGGGAATTACCACTCTTTCATGCCATTGAAAACAATCAAACTCCAAACTTAATTCCTCATTGATCTTATAATAAGGAGCTAGTGGGTTTTCCCTCAGTACCCTTGTGAATTTCCACACACACACACAGTTGCCTTCTCTAACATTCCTTAATACTATAGACAGTATTTTATCTCGGGACGTCTCATATGCCACCTCCCTAAAAGAGAACGGTACCTCATTCAACTTCCTGAGAAGAAGTACCTGGTCTTCATCAAGAAACTCCCTGACACTCGATTCTAAAGGAAGACGTGACAATGCGTCAACATTGGAATTATCACTACTTTTCGAAACTCCTCAGTATAATTAAATGCAGCTAAATTTAAGGACCATCTTTTAATTCTGGATGCTGCACATATGGGAATTGGTTTCTGAGATGAAAATATATGAATTAAGGGTCGGTTGTCTGTGACTAATACGAATTTTCGTCCCAGTAAGTATTGTCTTAAGTTATGCTCAACGCTTCCTTTTCTAGTTGAGAGTACCGTTTTTCCGCTTCAGTTAATGTTTTAGAAGCAAAAGCTATAGGGCATTCTTCCTTTCTATCATTTCTATGACTCAGAATTACGCCTAGTCCATAGTCCATTAATAATGATTTACATTTTTAAAATAACATTCGATATTTTTTCGTCCAATTCCATCTACAATTTTTATTCAAAAGTTGATAGAATAGCGCTAAAATGTTTGCTATATTCTTTATGAATCTATAATAATAAATTAAGAGTCCTATGAAAGATCTCAATTGCGAAACATTCTTTAGGTTCAGGCGCCTCTATCACTGCTTTAATTTTATTTTCTAAGGGATGCAGTCCATATTTATCCATTTTAAACCCTAAAAATTCCACCGATTTCTTTTTAAATTTACATTTATATCTGTTTAACTCTAAACCTTTTTCTAGCAATAATCTAAACACTAGATCCAACTTTTGTTCATGATCTTCAAAGTCTTTTCCTGCAACCATTCCATAATCCTCTGAAATTTATTTGGTGCTACCGCTACGTCATATGGTAGTCTTTTATAAGAAGACAACCTCTTTGTTGTGTTTATATCAACAACAGCTTTGGCTTCTTCCGCTAACATTACTTGTAAGTAAGCCTGTGATAGGTCTAGAGTCGAAAGTACGGTGCTTGTAGATAATTTTGAAAAGATCTCATCGATCGATGGAATGGGATACCTATCTAATTCTATTGCTTTATTAGCTGTACATCTAAAATCACCACATATCCTTACACTACCATCCTTTTTTGATGCCGGTACTATTGGAGCGGTCCAATATGCATGAACTATAGGTTATAAAATGCAAGAATTCACTAAACGATCAATATCATTCTCTACATTGTTTTTTTTGGAGAGAAAGGTAAACTTCTGGCCTTACAAAACACAGGAGTCACATCCTTTTTAAATTAAAATTTATTCTAAAGTCCTTTAGACAGCCCAAATCTTTGTTAAACAAATCTGCAAACCTATCCATCAAATATTTATATATTTAAATATATATTCTATTATATTCATTATTTAAAATTTTAATGCTAAAAAAAAAACAATATAGAATAATCAAGTTTCAACTGTTTAAGCCATTCTCTTCCTAATAAAATTACCTGGATTTTTTCATTTACAACTATTAATCGTAAATATTGGTTGGCTTCTTTTACAAAAACATTTCTTTGATCTATAATCTCTATTGATTTACCACAAAAGGATTTTAATCTTAAATTTGTTGGAAATAATCTTTTACCTTGCCAATAATTCTTATGAATATCTTTAGGTATTAACGTAACTGGACTTCCTGTATCTATTGTAAAGCACAAAGAATAATCATCTACTGTTAAATTTATTGTGGCATCAGTTTCGCCCTGTACAGAATATATAGAGTCCTCTTGTACAAATTTACATCCCCACATTCTTTTACTAGCTTTGCAGACCCTACTTAAATGACCCAGTTTATTACATTTTAAAACAAGTCTTTGTTCTATGAGGTAAAACAGATGCCACGTGTGAATGTCTTTCGCCACATCTATAACACACTATTTTGCCTTTGCCACTTTGCCTGAAAGGCCTATACTGCGCCGTACTATTATTGTACTCGCCCTTTTTATCCTTTCAATTCACAGGGGATATCTTGGCCACTAATTTATCTTGTAATTATCTTGTATTTATCTCTGCCAATTCGAACGAGATCGCCACTGCAAAAACTTTATCCAGGGTGACATCGTTGTCCTCTTGTAGTAGCTTCTTTTGCAAGATTTCCGACTTGATTCCAGCCACAAAACGGTCTCGCATCATGGTTCCCAACATATCGACGAAATTACAATTTATTGCCAAATGTTTCAATTCTCTTAGATATTCCGAAATTGATTCTCCTCCCTGTTGAATTCTCTTTAAAAATCTGCATCGCTGTGGTATCACTTTCTTCTTTGGATCCAAATGCAGCTTAATTCTTTGAATGATAGTATCATAGGGTTGATCTTTCATTAGACCAGGAAGAAAATGTCGTTTCCCTGCTTCAAAGTTTCAGAATCTGGTAGTGAGGTAAAAATCAGCACTTTAATCTCCTCCTCTAGATGCCAAAAAGAAAGCCTCAAATTTTTGTACAAAAAGATCGAAGTGTCCTCCACTGGGCTATAGCATCTAAAAGGTATTATTAACTTTGAACTTGTCATGCTGATCTTTTCTACTCCTTTGTTTTCTTGATCCAGATAGTTTAAAAGATGTAATCTTAACCCATTTTCCTATTTTTCCTCTCCATAATCCGAGAGTCAGATTTGTTTAAAATATGTAGTTGTTATACTTGCATAGACGCCGTTTTCCTCAGCTTTTTACTGGCTCTGTAGATCGCGCATCATCGTCGCCACTTATGTTGTGTCGTAATTAGACGTACAAGAGCTCAAACTTGACCATGGCCAACAACAAATGTCCAATTTATATATACATATATTTTTACATAATATGAGGCTTTAAATAATACAAATAATATTCATCTATTTACATAAACAACAGTTAATATATAGCGAGAAGAGTAGAGGACTGAGCACAGATCCCTGAGGTACACCAGCCCATGTTCTTCGGTCCTTGGAAAATGTTCCATTGACCCGAACCTTTATCCTTCTTCCCCTTAAGAAGTCTGCAATTCAGATTAAGGTTTTTCCTCTTACTCCGATGTTGTGCAGCCTTTCAAATAATTTCTACACTCGATCAAGAGCTGAGGTCATATCCAGGAATACGGCCGTTGTCTTCTTTGGCGGTTTTTCCTAGAAATCTATTATTGATTGACAGAAGTAGAACAGTTTATCAGTTGTACAGTGTCTGGATCTTTAGGCAATTTGGTAGAAGTTTATTTTATTATTGTTAGTGAGCTAGACTATGAGCCTAGAGTGGATAATTCATTCTGTTATTTTACAAAGTATGCTGGTAAGAGCAATTGGCCGATAGTTCTTGCATTCCTTAGCATCTTTGTTTGGTTTCAGTATTGGCACTATAATTGATATCTTCCAATTCTTTGGTAGTTTACCAGTTTGCCATGAAATGTTCAGTATTCGTAGGAGTTGATTTTTAGCTTCGTCTCCAAAGTGTTTAATCATTTGACCAAAGATTAGAGCATCTCCAGGTGACATCTTGGATTTAACTTTCCTATTGATGAATTTAGCTCATTCAGTGCGAAGTCTCTCGAGTAAATATCTTGTTGATGGTAATTTCTTGCTTGTTTAACTAACTTGTTTATATTATTTTTTAGAGTCCTGCCTTCATTCATTAAGCTGAGTCTGGAAGTGCTCGAAAGATATTCAGCAATTATGTCAGCCATCTGTTTGTTCGTTCTCGCTGTTCATATCGGTTAGAGTATTGGAGGATTATTGTTGGTTTTGATTGTTTTATAACACTAATTATATTCCAGTGATGGCTTTCCTTTTTTGGATCCATTTTTTTCGCTGAATTCTGCCCATTTTTCTTGTTTGAATATCCAAATTTCTTGTTCTATTTTGTGACTAATTTCAACGAGTTCCTTTATGATTTCTTCTGTTTTATTTGTTTTAAGAAGTTCATTTTTATTGTCTCTCTCTGCAATCATTGCCTCGATATTGTGGTCCTTCCAGTAAAGTATTCACAGGTCTTTACGTCTACCTCTAGGTATCGATACTTTTGCAGCTTTGGATATGTTCAAAGAGAATTTTTCCAAGTTTTTGTCAATCGTTCTGTGATTTAATTCTTCGTTGCACAGTTCTTCAAACTTTTCTGTAATTTTTTTCCAGTGTTCTTTTATTCTGTTGAAAATTCTCAATTTTGAATTTTAGGGTTGTTAAAATTGGTCTGTGGTCACTGATTGCACTTTTCAGAATTTTCAATTGTGTTGTGGGTGCGATGTTGTAATTTATCGCTGTGATGCCTATTGCGGATTCTGTGCCTGTGGACTTGGATAGATAGGTGTTCTCTTCGTTATTTAACGGCGTAAGGTCGAGGTCGGTTAGCATGTCCTCAACCTGCTGACCTTTGTTATCCTGGACAGGTGATCCCCAAGTTGGTCTTTCGGCGTTAAAATCACCAAGTATGATTGCGATATCCGAAGACGCTTCACTTAATCAGGCCTGTATTGATGCTAGTATTATCGTGGTGATAAACATTTATGATTGGAATTGAATTATCTGTAAGATAGATTTCTATTGCCCGAGCTTCTGTCGTGCTTTCTCTAGGCTTACTCTGATTATAGGCGTTTTCCTTAAATTTGATTTCTAGAGTTTTAATGAAAACGGCAAGTCCTCCTCCGAATTTTCCCGGTTTGTCCATTCGTAGTTTTGTATAATCTTTGATATTGAATCTCAGATTCTGATTCAATTTTGTCTCCTGATGACAAGTATTATGTACATTGTTGTCACAGAGAAGACAAGTCAGCTCTTTATTTTCCTCTGGGTGCCATTTATATTGAGTTGTAGTAGATTGAATTGTGTCCTCGTAGTAGATTTCTCATCATGAGCTCGAGCTGCAGCTCCTGACGGACGCTGTAGCATTACTGGAGATATCAGTTTTGCTCTTTATTTGAAAATGGGTGCCGTTGCAACGTTAGTCATCATGGAAACGAACCAGAATTTGGTCAAATATTCCAAGGGTCCAGGGGGGGACCGCAAAGAGGTGTGGTCGAACTTCTCCCCTTCACCCTGGAATGCCGTCACTACAGGATAAAGCACTCTTGGTGAATTTTTTAAATTGTGATTCAGAATCTGCCACTGAAGCTTTACGAGCGTTTCGTTCCTTTAAAGATATTCGAAGCGGTAAAGGACCAATGAGTTGCTACTCTCTAAAGCGATTGATTAAAAGTATTGAGGAAACTGGATCTCTGGAAGCAAAACCTCGGAGTGGAAGACCATCGACATGCAAGTCAGTGGCTGTTACGGTTTTGCAGAATGCTGAAGCTATTGAAACGTTATCCACGTATGGAGAAGTAAGTGCTAGACAAGTTTCTCGACAAACGGGGATTTCGTATGGAACAGTTTGGAGAGAACACACATTTAGAATTTTTCTATAAAATATCCTAACAAAATTCAAAGTTTTCACGAGTTGAAAGTCAGCGATTTTGAGAAGCGTCAAGAATTCGCTGCATGGGTTTTCCGGCAAATTGATATTGATGAAAACTGGCTGTCAAATGTTCTAAGAACAGATGATGCTCACTTTTATCTAAAGGGAGAATTTAACATTCAAAACTGCCTCATTTTGGCAACAGAAAACCCTAGGATTTTTACAGAAATACCACTTCATCAGCACAGAGTTACAGTTTTGTGTGAGTTCACTTCTTCATTTATTATTGGGCCATTTTTCTTTGAAAAAATCAATGGAAGAACTTTTAAAACCGTTTTTGTAACTGGTGAACGTTATGTTCAACTTTTGAGAGAAAAGATTTTTCCCATATTGCAAGACAGACAAGCACTAAGCGAAATAACATTCATGCAAGATGGAGGACCTCCTCATATCTCCCGCGGTGCCAAACAATTGCTGAAGGATACGTTCGGTGGAATTCGTTGATAAGTCGCCACTTTATATACCAGTGGCCCCCAATATCACCAGACTTGACGCCTTACAATTTCGGTTATGGGGGTACATTAAGTCGCGTTTTTATCGATGCCGGCCTACCACATTGGCCATGTTGAAGGCTTCTATCAGATGGCACGTTTTATAAATTTCAACTATTTAATTGTGACCATTCTGTCATCTATCGTCTGCAGGCGGTGTTTGAGAATGAAGGGCGCCACATTGAGCAAGGATTGTGACCTAATACAAGAGAGAAGGCAGTTACCTCATGTGTTATATTTTGCAGCTCTTTGTTTTGGGTTATGGGAATAATAAATGCTGTCCTCACATCTTGACTCTTTTTTTTTTCTGTAAACAGTAATTTTTTTGTTTGTCATTTGCCCACATTTTATATTATGTCGTGCAGGCCAAAGTGTTATAACTTCTCGAATAACACTGGTATACACAATTTTACCCCTTATGTTTAGTTTATCGCTTTTCGCTTATTAGAAGAAATAGCATAAAGAATAATCTCTGTATCCCCCCCCCCCAACTTTAGATGTTTTGCGCAAAATATTATACAAAATGATTTTACTACCACGTTTTTCAACGCAAAAGGTCGATTTAAAAATGATTTTTTTTGAGGGGATACATTTTCAAAATTATGTACAGTATAATAAACAATGATAACATTTGACAAGCCCATAGGATATTTGGAATAAAGTACGACAAATATATTTTGTCACTCCCCTCTATATTTCATTTTTGGATCATGACAAATATCCAGTTAAATAGTCAAGTGTAGACAATTAGTCAAGAAACTATACATTCCTTATAGCACGAAATCCTATTAGTAGTGCCATCATAATTTTTGGTACTATATTAACATTTCTAAAAGCGTGTATTGATATCAGTAGTTATTTTCAAACATTCAATTTATCTCACAAAACTCCATCTAAAATATAAATATTTTTTGCTACATGTTTTAATTTGCATATACCTATTTTACATATCTCAGATTGTATTTAAAAATCGTCAACCAATTCTTCTAACTTTTGGCGAAATGGTGTTTTATTAATTTATCATTTGATATTATTAGGGTTCTTTCCCGGTATTCAAAAAGGAAAAATACGTGTCGTTCAGTTATATTTTTCAATTTATCAAACAATTTGGCCGCTGAATCTCTGATTCTGGTAGAGCGCCATCTAGCGAATAAAGTTGTAACTAAAATCAATTTCGAATTTTTCATTATTTGCCATAAAATATCCCATTGCATCCTGAACACAATGGTGTTTGCCGCATTGCTCTAGCGCAAATATTCGCGGAGTTATTAATTTTTAAAGTTGTGCGGGACTTTTGGATCACCCTGTATATTGTAAGCAACAATCAAAACATATATTTTTTTTTTTTGTAAATATACTTTTGACTCTTAGTGTGTTTTTCTGTGAAAATATTAAGCTTCCAACATTTGACTCTGGTTTATTTTTTATTTAACTGTATCAATTGATTTAAATATCCTGGACATATATAATTAAAAAGGTTTCTGGAGATGAGTTCCCTTTTATTATATTGATTCAGTCTCAAGCTTTTGGGCATCTCTGCCCTTGTACAGGAGAAGATAAATAAACGAATAAAACTCCGCCTGATGATAAACTATTACAAATCTTTGGCATCAGGCGAAGTTATATTCGTTTATTTATGTTCTTCTGTAGAAGGGCAGAGATGCTCGAATGCTTGAGACGGCTTTAATAAAAATGAAAGAAAAAAATCTCCAGAAACCTTTTTAATTATTTGATTTGGTTTTGAACTTGCACTAAATACAAGTAAGTAATATTTGCAAGTGTATTAAGGCTCAGATATCCATAGCAGAGACATCGCGAGTTGTATAAGAATAAAGAAGATGCAACAGGTATTTGTTACGAGATGAAAGAATAAGAATGAAGAAGATGCAACAGGTATTTTTTTACGATATGGAAGGATATGAATAAAGAAGATGCAAAAGGTATTTGTTACGAGATGAAAGGATAAGAATAAAGAAGATGCAACAGGTATTTGTTACGAGATGAAAGGATAAGAATAAAGAAGATGCAACAGGTATTTGTTACGAGATGAAAGGATAAGAATGAACAAGATGCAACAGGTATTTGTTACGAGATTAAAGGATAACAATAAAGAAGATGCAACAGGTATATGTTACGAGATGAAAGGATAAGAGTAAAGAAGATGCAACAGGTATTTGTTACGAGATGAAAGGATAAGAGTAAAGAAGATGCAACAGGTATTTGTTACGAGATGAAAGGATAAGAATGAAGAAGATGCAACAGGTATTTGTTACGAGATGAAAGGATGACAATAAAGAAGATGCAACAGGTATATGTTACGAGATGAAAGGATAAGAGTAAAGAAGATGCAACAGGTATTTGTTACGAGATGAAAGGATAAGAATAAAGAAGATGCAACAGGTATTTGTTACGAGATGAAAGGATAAGAGTAAAGAAGATGCAACAGGTATTTGTTACGAGATGAAAGGATAAGAATGAAGAAGATGCAACAGGTTACGAGATTAGAAAGGTGAAGGCAATGTGGACTTTGTCCAGCATTCAGGTAGCATTTCCTAGTCCATCGTATCAATTTCTCGGAATTATCTAGTCTGCTGAGTGCTTCTATTTTGGCAATCTGTCCAGATAGGTGTCGTGCTCTCAGGAAGCTTATCATTCGATAGGCCGAAAACAATGGCGTCGGGCTATCAAGGTCTTAATTATGGCCAAGTGTCTGGCTGTCTGCTCTACATTCGGATCACCGTCTCAATGGGACTTTTTATCACAGAATGTAAATAGGTCACAGATTCACAAGAGATTTGGTAGTTTGTTTTGAATTTCATATTTTAACGCGGTTTGCTGTCAAGATAGCGAAGCGAAGTTACGTGAAGGGAGAAAGAAAACGCCTGCCGAGATAAAATCACAAGGGTCACTCCAAAAGTTTTTGCAATCAATATTAAATAATTAAAATATTAAAAAATAAATTATAATAAAGATTTCAACATTAGATTGAAAGAAATATCTCACCATGGCTGTCAAGGTCAGCGGCGAAGAATAGCCGATGGGGATCCCGAGGGACATGTAACTCATCTCTGTCACATACACTCCTTGTTCTAACTTCTTACACGTGTAGAAATATCCTCATAATATAGATAGAACATGAGGATAATATTTCTATTCGATATACGTATTCAGGGAAAGGTAATGTTATTTTACATATGTTAAATTAATCAGTAACAGCAAAATAACCTTTTATTCAGATATATCTCGTCTTATATAGACTCGTTCCGCGTGGAATTCTAAGAGAAAATAAAGAAAAATAAAATAATTTTACTACTAATAATAATAATGGTAAAAATTTGTAGAAACAATAATGGTATGTGAATATCCAAACTCTCGGGTACTCCCCAGGTTTATTCGTTTAGCAGTTATTGTTGCATCAATTTCAATGCGCCCTACATTTATTCAAAATATATTCTATGATATTTAATATTTATTTGAAATAGATTATTCAGATTATCATCATTCATTTTTATAGTTTCATTACTTATGTAATATTCTATTGTACATATATCTTGATTGGTTATTGGAGCGAGAGAGGACCTAGACCAAGACTGTGGATCGCGACCTACGAGGAAGACGAAGAATAAATAAACACAATAACTTTAAAGGTAATTTATTTTATTTACATTTATGTATTTGCTTTGAGTATGGAAAGCCGCTCGGGAAACGTGTATAACACCAAGAAGGAAGAAACCAAGGTCGACGACCCTGCAAAGCTGCAACTTGGTGCAACAATATATAGCGTTTTAAATTCTGATGTCAAATATGTTGTAATGTGTTTGATCCTGTTGGATGAATGTCGTGTGGCATGTAGGTTAGATGCAGTTGTGGTAGCCACAATGTTCAGAGGGGGTTCAGGCGTGGGATTGCACCAAATGAAGAGGAATGTTGGATGTCACCACAGAGATGGCGAGAAAGAAAGTGGAGGCGACTCCAGTCAAGGCAGATCTGTCGAGAGAGGACTGTCAACCACCGTGTCTCAGAGCGGACTGATCTGTTTTTTGAACCAAAGGGGGCACACCTGGCAACCTGACTTTGTTTTTTCGGAGACCTTCCTCCTGTCTGGCGCCGCCTGTCACTCAATATAACTTTACTAGCCGAATGACCCGGCGGTTTTACCCGATTAAATGCTTTTATTCAAATATTATTCGTTACAATTATAAATTGGCGCCGTGGATGTCATTCTTGTATAATATATAAATGAGTTTTAAAATTTGTAAAACATATATATATATATATATATATATATATAAAATGAATCGGCCGGGAATCGAACCCGGGCCGCCTGCGTGGCAGGCGAGCATTCTACCACTGAACCACCGATGGTTATGAGAAATGGCCATATTTGGGTATTTATTCCATTCACAAAGCAAACGGTGACAGAATTGATTAAGAAATAATTGATTATGACGCTGATAACTGTATATATCAATGATTTCGTTTTGGTAATACATGATGACCAAACTGGCCAGTTGAATTTTGTATTTACAGTATTGGTTATTTTACTATAGCTATATTACATATGGGGATATAATATTGGAATATATTACGACATATATATAAGAGATTTTCATTAATAACCAATATATTTTATACTATTTTTGTTGTTTCAGAATATTTTAATCTACATATTGTTATTTTACATATATATTGTTACTCAGCTTCTTTCTCTTGGTAATTGCTTTGATCGAATTAAATAAGCTTATCATTTCGACTCATGTTGGCCTTCTCTTAATTTTCTATGTGACATTTTAGTGTGGGTGCTAGGTTCTTCTTCAACTGTTATTAACCACGTTTTATTGATTCACACATAACTTCAAGTCTTAAAATCCAATGTACATCAATTTCAATATTTTACAAATAAAACAAAAACTTTCCACTATATTTACTGCAATAAAAATATTAAAAATATTCTTTCCTGCTTTTCCCTTTTGAATAAATTAATAAGAAACCAATGGAAAGAAACCAAACCCTGATATACTTATTGATTTAGTTAAAAAAAGAAAATTATCAGGATGACCTGGTTAAGCCAGTGGGGAACCTCCAGCGGGTTTGTCAGTTTGATCAACCATACAGATTTTTATACTGTAACACGCACATTAGAGAGAGAGAAAAAATATAGGTAACCCGTGTTCCTGGAGCGTAAATTGGCAACTACCCGGACTGTACAGCTACAGTCTAGAAGAGATTTCTACTCAAGGGGAAGGCAGATTGCTGCGGTTAACCAGGCAGTTCCAGGCCAACAATGAGTCAGAAGTAGGGGCAGGGCTGAAGTCTTGTACTCCAAGCAGTGTTTATAGCTTGTTTAGTAAAAAAGCTGGACAGAAGAAGAGGAGGTGATCTACAGTCTGTGAATCTTCCCGGCAGTGCCCACATTATATTGGATTATTCTGTATATATAATACTGTGAGAAAATATTGGTTTGGTATTAGATAAACTATGTATATACGAATTATGGCCAGTAAACATGCATTTAAATATTTGCATCGAGTAATGCTTTTCCTCAATTTAAGAAAGCTTACTTAGGCATTAAGAACATAAGTCAAATAGCGTGACATCTAAATATAATAAATGAAACCTTTAATGAAACCAGTTTCTTGTTGACATGAATATGTTGTTGACGTTCAGCCAACTGAAATATTGGTAAATAAAATTATTTTTGATTGAATAAATACCTAGGATTAATTCAATTCCTAGTTTACCATAATATCCAAGATCAGCATTCAAGATGATTTCTAGAAAGTTAGATTTCTATAGAATACAACGATAGTGTAAATAGAAAAATTTGCATTTTATAATCGAATACACAGTTCATGTGTAGACAATTGACAATTAAAATAATTTTATTGACATTTTGTCAATACATGCAAAGTGCACAGTCTGAACTATTTAAAAAAAGTTAATTATATATATATACATCATACTATGTACAGTGAACAAGGCGCCTCTTCCAGTGCTGCAGAGTTTGGTGGAGACTCGCCAGCGGGTCTCCAGCGACACCACGCAGTTTATGTGTAGAAACAACATAGAAAGTTTGTTTCATTTAGGATATAAAAATGTTTAATAGTCACACTTCTTATTCATATAGATAGCACATTATTGTCTCATGTCTAATTATTCATATGCCACACTTTGCTTATATATTGGCATAGAAGGCGGCATAGATGGCGTCAGATTCTGACGTTTATTTTGACGGGAGAGGCGACCATTGCTTCCATATACATGTATATATATATATATATGTCATAATGTATGCTCTTCCAGGAATAATAAAGTAAACCTACAGACAACCAGAGAGAGACGTAGATAGAAGGTAGATAAAGTACGGCCATTTTGGGCCACTGCCACATTCCGGGGGGGGGGGGGGCTTTTCTTGGAACCTCAGGACTATTTTTGGACAGTCGGGGGGTGGTGTGCGACACAAACGGTCGTTCAGCGGTGAAATAACCTCGCGCTCCCTCTCTCTCGCTGGTTGCCTGGGATTCCTCTTCCAAACTTGTGGTTTCCTTATTTCTCTCTCCCCACATTATTATCATATTAAATTATAAAACTATTTTAGAGGCGTAATATTCTTTTTAAAATAAAACAATTTCTACTGTCCTTACTGCGATGGAAAAATTAAAAGGATAAAAATAAAAATTAAAGGATTTTATCATATTGCCACATTGAAAGTCGACAGGATCATATCACATATATATATATTTCTACTCTCTTCAAAGCTTATGTCCATTTTTTATCCAAAATACTATTTCCAAGAGGTCAGCGTCAGTATCGGTATAGAAGGAAAATCGAAAAATGTAATATAACAGCTGTATGGTAAATTGAACTGACGAAACCGCTAGGAAGGTTCACCACTGATGAGCCAGTCCCTCCTATTAATTTTTCATTGCAGTAAGGGCAGTAGATAATTGTTTAATTGAAAAAAATATATATATAAGCGGCTATAATATATAATAAATAATCTATATTAATAAAATGGAAATTTCATAAGTGGACATCACTAAAAACTTTCGTTATAATGCATCAATTTCAACCAAATTTTCAACATTTATGTAAAACGAGATGGAGCAGGTTTTGCTTAACATCAAAATATATTTCCTAACATTAACATGCGTAACTTCGCTGTTATCGATTAAATACAAAAAAAAATCAACAGAGTTAATTTTATTTATATATAAATACAAAATTAAATTTCAACAGAGTTGATTTTTTTACATACTAGCTAATAATCTCAATCTAAAAAAAATTCAAAACAAGCAATTTTAAGATAACACCATATGTAAAACAGTCGGCCAAGAAAACAACAACGATATTACATCTTTCTCACATATTCACACACAATCTTGATTAATAATTAAAACTAAACTTTAACATTGTTTATTATACTTCAACTTTTATTTCTACATTTGTTTTTAAATACCCAATTGTTTTATCATGTTTCTAATTTCGCCTAACAAATATACAAATTTATAATGACCAACATATGCAAATTTTATCTTTGTTTTTATTTAACTTGATATCGTAAACATAACATCCATTGTAAGCATTTTTCTGTTCACCTTCCGTGGTTTCTCTTTTCTCTGATAGTTTTTAGGTGTAGTATATTTTCTTATTACTAGACTACAAACATTCCCTCGAGAAAAACCTGGGCGAAGCCGGGTACATCCGCTAGTAATATATAATACATATTTACTTGATTAATCAAGAATGGGTATTTGGCTAATTCTGGAATAATTAAAAATCAACGAATAGTTGATATTTATTCCGATAGATGGCGCAAGCCATCAGAAACTTTCAATTTCACGATAAGGAGATGCCTTTTTCTTAGTTTATGAACCTTATCCCAGTACAATGTCACATTTGTACTATTTCTTCACTGTGTCTATAATAGTTTCGAATTCTCATAAATAAAATAGGAAAATAATTTCTGCTAATAGAGAGAGAATGCAGCATCTTTAATAAGTTGTAAAAAATAAAACACATATAAACTGTGTACACGATTATAGAATGCAATTTTTTCTATATAAACTATCGCTCTATTCAATAGAAATCTAACTTTCTAGAAATCATCTTAAATGTTGATCTTGGATATTATGGTAAACTAGGAATTCAATTAATCCCAGGTTCCTCGAGCATATATAAGATACTGCCAACTACCTTTTGTGTTATTTTTGTATTTTATTTATATTTCATAAAAATTGCATTGTTATTTAGTTTTTAATGCATGTTCAAACAGAAGTAATAACAACCTATCGGTTAAAAGATTTCTTAAATTGGTACGCCTCCAAAGTCTCACAATATATACATTTATTTACAGGAGATACTCTTTATATAAAGGTTTGGATATTTAATTTTGAATTTTACTTCATTATTTACCTTTTGCTTTAACGATAGCAAGGTAATATTTTAACTCGAGAAGGTGTGGCATCTAAATACAAGGGTCACTCCAAAGGTTTTTGCAATCAATATTAAATAGTTAAAATATTCAAAAATAAATAATACCAAATGGTCGCTTTTTCATAGAAAAAGTGGTTTCATTGATATTGTGAAGTTATAAGATCGAAAGACAATTAATAGTGACTGGTATACAACAAAATGCTTTCCAGCAGTATTTGAAAAAAAAATAAAGCAAAGCAGACCAAGAGCTCAACTTACAGGAGTCCTTCTTCACCATGACAATGCAAGACCGCACACCTCAACCCAAACATTAAACATTTTAGCCAACTCTGGTGTCCAATTAGTCACTCATCCACCATATTCACCAGACCTAGCACCTTGTGACTTTTTTTTATTTCCAAAAATTAAGTCATTGTTGAAGGGGATAGAATTCGACATTAATGATGCCCTGCAAGCCTTTATCAATGTCGTAAATTCCATCCCCGAAGATGACTGGTGTAAGTGCTTCGATAATTGGTTTTCACGCATGAAATCTTGCATAGGTGCTAAGGGTGAATACTTTGAGAAACTCAAAAAAAAAAAAAATTGAAAATTGCATCTTTAATGAAAATAAGTGATTGAAAAAACCTTTGGAGTGATCTTTGTAGTATATTGCCCATAATGCGGCTAAAAAGAGTAAGTCTGCAGAATGTATAAGAGTTTTTTTCTATTGTTTCTAGGATTATTTTTATGATGTCTGGACAAAAATGTTGAAATGTCTGGGTCATAGACAAAAGGGCTAAGGGTAGGCTAGGGTTAAGAAGTCTAAATCAATACTTGACAATGAGTGTAATTGTAGAATGTTTATTAATTTTATAGCCTTCTTCTGTTCCAAGTTGTTGTTTTTTTTTTTTTTGAGTAAAAAGGTTGAAACAAGTTGGGAACCGTTGAAGGCTATCTAGAGGAAATGGCAAGCGGATGGTGTTATCAGTTCCAAGACTGGGAGTTTCCAGGGAAGTGAGTTGCCAAGCTCAACAAACGGTGCTTCAATGGCGGATGACTATCATCCTGACTGGAACATTTTGTTTTAGACTCATTGATTAAGAAGTTTGTAGCTTGTCAATGGATCTGTATTCATTGTAACAAGACGCTCAGGTGTACAGACTTCGGTCTAGGTTGCCCACTATCCAATGGTGTAACAAGACACTTCTTTCACCAATTATTGAAGTGTTTTCTAACTAGAAAAACAACCCGGGATCTTACCTAATGATTGTCCATACAATATTGTATCAAATAAATTATATATTTTATTCTATAATATTTTTATTATAGCAGTAGCCTCTCAATATGGTTTTCAAGTCTATAGAATCGACAATAATTTAATAGTAACAGATCCAAGTATTTTTATTTCCAGTAAAGAAATGTATATTAAATTTAATACCTTTTTTAGATATATTTTAAATTATATAGCAACAAATATCTTTTAAGAAATTGATAATTTATATTATCTTGATTGTAGATATTGCCAGATACTTCTTTCCTTTGTACACAGTTCTCTGCTCTCGTTTTTTCCATTTCTTTCTACTTTTTAGTATCATATAACTATTCTCTTTACGGCCTAAAAGTATTGTAAATATATATGTATAGACAAATGTCATACATGTATAACAGCGCAAGTGTCCCTAGGTGGACATAGCGCTTTAAATTGAAATAAATTAATAAACTATCAAATTAATAATATAATTACTCTTAAAATGTTAAAGTTTCTTATAATATTTAGTGGTAGCTCTCAACATTGATACTAGAAAGTTTGCCTACATGATAAATTGTTCGATAATATGGGTATAATACCTATTTGGTGATTATTCTTTGTATTGTTATTGATTATTTTAGTATTCAATTATTTTTATCATCTTTAATTCGGCACAATAATAAAGCATACATTTAAATTTATAAATCTGTCAAATGAATAATTATTTTAAAATATTAGCTTTTATAAATTCAAAAAGCCAACTTGGAGGCCATGGTTTCGATATAATGACACTTCTAGGTCAAGGGCTGTCTTTGATTTCACAGTTCCGCAATGGATTAAAAAAATTATCATTTGAACCTTTCTAGCATATTTAGCTGGTGAAGTAGCTAGACCAATTTTTTCGGGTCAATATCGGCCTATAAAAAGAAAGGTTCCAACTCCGTCTAAATATATTAGAAAAATGGCGCTTAGTTTTGTGTCTATTTTGACGAGAAAGATATTATAATAATAAAGGTCTCCTCTCCTGTTAAAATAGATAACATTAACTAAACGCCAGCTATTGGCCACCGCCGCAAACTAGCGGACACAGGTCCGTGACAAAGCCACAACAACAGCTTTAGCAAACTGAGAAACGTCCACATGGTGACCATGGTTTCGGGCTATTTGCCTTTGTCAGTCCAGGTCTAGCTTTTATTTCTTGAGATCCATAAGAAATCAAATTAGATATTCACAATCTTCTAAAGAGGTGTCTAGCTGGTAGAGTAGCTATGACCATGGTTTCCATGTTGACGCTTCTCAGTTTTCCATATCTGGTGTTTTTTTTTGCTTATTCCTAGAACACGTGGTACAGGCCATGTTAATCATGGTGGGTAGAGGTTGACGACTGCTTTTACTGTAAGTGCAACACATGTGGAAAGCAGTTCGACTTTGCACTTACAAATGTAGCAGAGCCCGGTTTGGTTACTTGCACTCTCTGGTGGGGTTAGACCTTTGTAAGAATCGGGGGCCATTGGAGCATTTTTTTTTTAAATTTTAAATCTGGTGTTGAAATTTTCTAACCAACCTGAGCTCGCTAGTCAGCAGAGACGGTCAATAGATGGTGCCTAGTTTTTGGCGTCTATTTTGACGGGAGAGGTAGTTTCATTTTTATATATCATTATTCTCCCAGCAAAATAAAAATTACATTTTCAAAATAAAATGTGAATAATTGAATTTTTTGTTGCGCTATACTTTTTGATATATATATTTTTTTATTTTATAAAAATGGATATAATTGCCTAAAAAATACGTAAACATAATTCACTTTAAAATAATAATTATATATTCAATAATATGGTCACAAATTTGTCTTGATAAGCACATTGATTTACCAAAATATTTATTCCAATTTGTGAGGTACAATCTCAGTGAGGCGCTGGTAGATAACATTTAAACTCAAAAACTTGGATATACTCTCGATATCTACCGAGAATTCTTGATCATTTCTAGACCTCCTATGTCCAAATCATCTCAGCGGCGATGGTAAACCGACAATGGAAAAAATAAAAAATAGTTTCTCACAATGAGTTTTTTTTTAATACTAGCTATCAAGCCATAATCGCTCTTAAACGGGCTTAATAAAAACATCGACTATATTTTACAAGAAATATTTATAAGTCAAAATTTCTTGTGAGATATAGTCGATGTTTTTAATTAAGCCCGTTGAAGGGCGATTATCGCTTGATAGCTAGCATTTTAAAATAAAAATAAACTCATTGTTTGAAAATATTTTGTATTTTTTAAACGTCTCACAATTTTATCAAGAATAAACAAACATATAAACATTAAAGTATTTGGATGTACACTCGACGTCTCTAAGATTTCTAGTACCTTCTCAGACCTCCAAAGTCTGAACAATCCTAGTCAGCAATTGTAGACTTACATATCATAAAGACATTTGGGTATAGAGTTGGTTTCTATTAGAACTCTTGTATCCTTTTCTTTACCTCCTAAGATCACAAACAATCTCAGAAACAATGGCAAACCAACATTTCCTGTACCGTTTCAGACTTTCTAAGTCCAATCAATCTTAGCAGCAATTGTAGACTAACATATCATAAAAACAGTTAGATATACAGTTGGTGTCTACGAGAACCTTTGGACCCTTCTTTAGACCCAAGTTGAAACAATTTCAGCAGCAATGGTAGACCAACATGACAAACTTGTATGCACACTTAATGCCTACCATTTAATGCAGTATCGTAAAGCTCCTTCAATTGTGGATTTATACTAGTCCAGTCTGGTTCCAATTTATAGATACGTGGAAGTAAAACTTGGTAAAATTTTATACTCACATAGAGAGAGCAGCAAAACGGTCTTAGCAGAAATTTTAGACTAACATATCATAAAAGCACTTGGATATACAGTTGGCGTCTACGAGAACTCTTGAACACTTTTCTATACATCCTAAATCCGAACAATCCTCGCAGCAATTGTAGACTTAAAACAATTAGATATACAGTTGGCGTCTACGAGAACTCTTGAACACTTTTCTATACATCCTAAATCCGAACAATTCTCGCAGCAATTGTAGACTTAAAACAATTAGATATAAAGTTGGCGTCTACGAGAACTCTTGAACACTTTTCTATATATCCTAAATCCGAACAATCCTCGCAGCAATTGTAGACTTAAAACAATTAGATATACAGTTGGCGTCTACGAGAACTCTTGAACACTTTTCTATATATCCTAAATCCGAACAATCCTCGCAGCAATTGTAGACTTAAAACAATTAGATATACAGTTGGCGTCTACGAGAACTCTTGAACACTTTTCTATACATCCTAAATCCGAACAATCCTCGCAGCAATTGCAGACTTGAAACAATTAGATATACAGTTGGCGTCTACGAGAATTCTTAAATCCTTCTCGAGACCTCCCTAGTTCACAAATAATCTCAGTATCATTAATAGACCAACATTACAAACTTGTATTTACACTCGATGTCTACCATTTAATCCAGTATATCGTAAAGCGCCTTCCATTGTGGAGTTGTACTAGATCAGTCTATAGATACGTGGAAGTAAAACTTAGTAAAACTTTCCACACACATAGAGAGTAGCAGCTGGACAAAACGGTCGAGTAATAGAGCCACCAGTGTCAACTCCACGGCATTCCGGGCCAGACCTTGGCCGAGTGGTGGCGCCACTGAGAGGGGCGGTTCTCCGAGACTCGAACCCAAGGTACTGGCTGCTACAGCGCTTACTCAATTTTCCTCTCAGTTATGCCAGCTACTCTTATCACTTCTATGACATGCTCAACTATCTCTTTGTATACCCTACCATCAACATCTTGTTCTCTCTGTTTCACCTTTCAAACTTCTATTCATCCGAATGTTAATTGTTATATGAACACTACCATATTGATGTCAATAATTAAGATTATTAATCTGTTGAATTACCTTATGTTGTTTTGTATCGTTTTGAAGATATTTCAATCCAGATACATCCTTTAATGGCAATTTATCTCTCAGAAACTAATACTCTATTTCTGCGACAGTTAAAACATAAGCAAACTGGTTATCAATATATTGTAAATGAGTTTTGTGACTCAATTCTAACACGTTCTTATTATGTCAAAATTTGAGTTGTATTTTCAATTGTTATATGCGCACGTGTTTGTTAGTAAATTGTTTTGTCGCAATTGGAATAAAATAAATGGAAGAGTGCCAATTACTTCACATACGCATTTCTCGCCAGGGAATTTGATGGAATACATTCTAGGTGTGTATGTCTATTAGTATGTTAAAAAGTACAATATTAGAGTGACGCTTTATCTACATATTTACCATATCGTTGATGTAAGTACCATTAAATGCTAATTGACATAGAAGTATTAACTTACGTTCATCTTGATTATGTTTGAATTTACACATTTGTAAGTGCAAAGTTAAACTGTTTTTCATATGTGTAGACATGTGGTGTGCCTAAGTAAAATCAGTCGCTTACTTTTACCCACATGATTATCATGGCCTGTACCACGTGTACTACGGATAAGCAAAATAAAGTTGTAATTTTCAAATGATACAGGAGTCAATGAAAAGCCTTTACAAAAATGTTCCCTCGAATTACAAAATACTCTAGTGTATGGAATAAATAAGCTGGAATGAGCGTTTTTAGATAGTATAGAATAATCTGGAGGATTAATATTGGCCAACCCAATTTCTTTAAGAATCAAGAAAATCCTGGTACGCGTTCCGGGTTGTTGGCCCTCGTCAAAGTAGTGCAGATTGCATCTTAACCACCAGTCTATTATATATTTCTACCAGAATAAATATTTGGTGTTTATACATGAGGGACATATAACTTTCACCTTCTATTAAATGAATAAAATACATTTATTAAAGGCATAAAACAACAATGCAACTATCAAAATTTAAAACTATTATAGACGCGTAAGATTCTTATTAAAAATAAACAATTCCTACTGCCCTTACTGCAATGTAAAATTAATGGGAGGGCCTGGCTCATCAGTGGTGAACCCTCCTGGCGGTTTCGCCAGTTTAATCTACCATACCGCTGTTATATTGCATTTTTTCGATCTTCTGCTGGGAGGGTTCACCACTGATGAGCCAGGCCCTCCCAATAATTTTTACATTGCATTAAGGGCAGTAGGAATTGTTTAATTTTAAAAAGAATCATACGCGTCTATAATAGTTTCGAATTTTGATAACAGATGGCGCGCTGATGCATCATTACAATGCAACTGTTCATCTTTTCAAAATAGTGGATAAGCCACAAAACCAGCTTTGATTATTACAACCAAACCATTTCTGTATACAATTGCTTTGGGATATGGCCCTCACCACAATGTATTCAATTTGTTAACATAGTTGTTTGATGATTAATATATGTTGTTATAAACTTTTTTTTCTGATTAACTGTGTAGTGTAGTGACTAATTAACTAGAGTGAAGCTACATATGTTAATGGGTTAAAGAAAACGAACAGAATCACGATTAATTGCCATTCGGTAGACATTCAGAAGACAACGAATAATCAAAATAAAATTTTGATTTGTAAGTTTGTTTCAAGTAATTTATTTTAATAAAAATACTTCTTAATGACCACGACTTAACCATTTCAGTTTATACTCAATATTTCGGAGTTTCAAGGCCTCTCTCCAATATAATCTTACTTCTCCATGTTAATCATTTTTGTTAATAACCATCATCCTCATTGTAAATTTCTCATTATCACATGAATAATGCGGACTGTTCACCTTACATGTATTGACAGGAGGTCAATAAAACTTTGTCAATTGTCAAAATTGTCTCCAATATGAGATTTTGTTTTAAAATTTGAACCCATCTCGGATCACTCTCGCTTCGACTTATTGTGGGAACTATACTTGTTTCACAAAAAATAGCGACAAGCTTCCATCACTCATTTCATGATAAAGTAACCTTATTTTTCTTTCAAAATGGTCATGATGCGATAATTTTATCATCATTTTTGTATCAAGAAATACCGTGAGTCGAATTAAAAACTATACATTTTGAACTCCAAACGGTCTATGATGTGGTATTTAACTAGATTTGCCTCACTTGCCACCTCAGTCAGGCTCCTAAAGAGAATCTGAGTCATTGAAAGGTGGTAAGATATAGCCTTGGTCCATTTGGTCCATTCATTGAAACCTTTGATGGGAAAATGATGCAAAGGTTTTGCCTTATCTTTTTTTTCGCATATATTCTCTTTAACTAATATTAAATTATTTTATTTCAACTAAGAGCGCTATGTCCCCCTAGGAACATTTGCACTTTAAAGGTAAAAAAAAACAATGAAAGAAAAGAAAGAGATATCATTTGGAATATGTACAAGACTTAGTACATAATTAGTTTGATTAAAATATCAATCCAATTGAAATATGTACAAAGAGTTGGTATGCAAATTTAGTTAAATGATATCAATGGGTAAAAAAGTGTATTCGAGGAAAACAATTTACAGATTGAATAGAGTTTTAAGGAAAATTTTAGAATGAATATATATATATAGAGATAATAATGATAGATTATAATGATAAGTGTTAACTCAATATTTACTTAGCATATTCATATGTTGATGTTTATACAATAACGTAGCAAATATATATAGCAAACAAAAAACTTTCTTTCTTTTCAGAGAGAGAGATAATCTAAGATTATATACTTTTAAAATATTGAGAAATTCTTTGATATTGATAAAAATGATGATGAAGCGCTTATAATATATACTGATAAAATGATCATGAAAATTATTATTAGAGTGAAAATATGATAATGCTTTAGGAAACTAAGTGTCATTTTAGATTCAATGAACGTTCTTTAATACGAGCAATAATAATATTATTATAAACCTGGGTTGAAACCTTATTCAATTCAACTCTACATTCACTTGTGTCCAATTTAGGTGAAGACGTCAATATTGTTAGTGTTTTTGGGGGTAAAAAAGAGAAAAGGTTACTTAAATATATTTTTAATGTTATATTTATGCATAGAAACTACAAAAGTCAAATTTAAGAATTAAGAAGAAAAAAAATACAAAAAAGAATCAAGAAGGCACTAACTCAGTTGCCTATTGTTCATCATTATATGCTAGCTAATGTTATCATCATCAATTTATATTTATTCATATATCTATATAATTTATTTACATGGAGAAAAATTCTTTGAATTAATATACCCAACAAATATTTTATATATTTTATGATTTTTAACTGATATGAATGCTTTTTATGGGAGATATGAAGTTGGATTCATCTGAATAGATTTTTTAATAGTTTTAACGGTTGTTCATATACAAAAAAGTAAGGCTTGAAGGTAATTACTTTTAATCTATTTTTTTTTTTTTGCTTTATAATCAATAAAAAGGCACTTATAGGGCATTTATAGATAGGGAAATGCTGCTGAAAATTCATCTATACTATAATGATAAAGAATCAGTGACCCCCCCTTCCATCCAAGAGATACGTTATATATATTTGCGTCTTATAAGGGGTTGAAAGTACGTCTAGAGCTCCCTGCTTTGTTTACCTCTAGCGAGCTTGTACACTCAGTAATAAAACTGTTAAAAAGTGTTGGCTTGCAAACCTAACATCTATTCTGAATTAACCTATTCTGAGCGCAGATAACTGAATCGAAAAAGCCTTTTTAACCAAACTTATTTAAGCCTAAACATACCTACCTAAACTAACTTAACCTAAAATAAACATAGTCTAAATAAACCAAATCTCTCAGCTCACCAAATCTTTTGATGAACCTAAACTAAAATAACTTAACTTAATTAAAAACCTAAATTAGCCTTATTAGCAAAAGCAATGATCTCCTAACATCCAATCGGCTATCTAAACACTGAGATGGAATTTAAAAGAATGCTATGATAAACTGAAGATTTGTGCTTTCTCCACTTGAATTCTTATTGTTTCTGAGGAGATTCATATAAGAATAATTATTTCTCTCTCTCTCTCTCTCTCTCAGGATTTTAAAATTCCATTTTCCATAACATCCTCTCTGTTACAATAAACATTCCAGTCCAGTGGAATGGCTGCCTTTCTGAATGAGAAACCTTGCTGGCTTAGTCACCCTGTCACTAACGTGTCACGATGAATTGTCATTAGACGTGACCTTCCTACATTGTCGAGGACAATTGTTGACCTTACGACCCTTGTTGATCAAAGTAATATCTTCTTTAAATAACTTTTCCTTAAACATCTTCGTTTATAAAATGTTTGTAATAGGTTTATATCCTGGTTAATATATCCTGAAGATAGAGGTTACCGGCATTCATATTTCCGTGAAAAATAGACACTTCGGCCAGTTTGAGTTTTTATTTTTTCAACGTTTCAACGAAATTGTTTTGTCTTTGTCAGGAAAATTTAATTAAAATAAAGCATTTGTCAAGGCGTTAAAATAGATTTCAAGCCTATAAAAACATATTTAATTTATTAAATTTACCTAAACTTAAAAATATAAAATACTCTTCTAAAGAAATTAATGATAAAATACCGAACAACAAAACAAAAACACAACACAACTTTATTTATTGGTAAGTTTCAGTGTATCACGCGTCAGTACGATTCAGTACAATTTAGCAGTTGATGTTGTTGATGTTTGAGTATGAATTCTAATACAATTTAGGTTGGATGGAATGACGATCTATTGGATATAAAGGTATAGAATGTACACCTGAGGATTGCTAGAAATGATAAATTATATTCAAATATAAAAGAGGGATATTTGTCATCATATTTATCCCTTATTTAAAAAGCCATATAACTCTGACATGGATATACTGACTTAGAGGAATCGTTCGAATATAATAAATGTGTGAAAAATAGAACAAATATGAAATTGTACTGGGATAAGGTGAATAAATAGAGAAAAAGGGCATTACCTTATCATACAACTGACAGTTAGAGATAGCCATCAGCAACTTGCAGTTGAACGATGTGGATATGTTTTTCTCGTTCTATATATATGTTATATAAAAATATTATTTTATTTAAAAAAAAAAATTATATATTTCATATATACAAATACTCTGCTGAATCGACCGCCAGAGGTCATGCTTCCACTATATAAACTCATTGTTGTTTTACCCAGTTGGTCGGCTCAAAACCTTTGTACATTATGTAAATAAGTATTTCTTTTTTTATTCTTGTGCCTTAAGCCAGACATTACTTTTTACCACATTATGTTTTTATATATTCCTTTAGCACAATAAAAGCAATTACTGATCAAAACCATTTTTATTATTATTCTATCAAGAATTTAACCACGACTGCATCACCATTGCCATAATCCTCAACATGATCTAAAATCAAGCAGGAAATCTCTTTTCTATTCATAATATATATATATATAAATAATATAATATATATATTTCTTTCTATATAGTTCTATGACGGTTTATACTGATATAAAGTTAGGTTTTACCCGTTATCAAGAGATTATTTGAAACAAGACGATTGCTCACAAAATGACCCGGTGTAGAACGACAGACAATCCTATAAGTCTCAGTAACGACGCCTTTCTAAAGCTGAATAATGAAGCAAGCAATTGTGTGTAACACAGACTTCTGGAACGTACAAATTTCTGGATTGTCGCCAGGTCGGTTTGTTTGTAGGAACCCTTCTTAATGAACTGTGTAGTTACCGAGGAGGGTTAAGTTTGGAATCTATGGAGATTTTGAGCACTTTGAAGGTCTAACATCAGCCCGCATGGTAAACCGGGTTATATTGAAACCTGATTGTAACATAACCGCTAGGTATATATATTTGGATATTTATAAAGATAACATGTCACTATTTATCCTGAAGATAGATTTTGCCTGGCCGACATTAATATTTATGTGGAAAAATAGACACTTCGGCCAGTTAGAGTTTTTTTTTCGAAACGTTGAGAAAATAAAAAAAAACTCTAACTGGCCGAACTATCACTCTTTATTGAGCTTTGTTGAAGGTAGCCACATATTTATTGAAAACTGATCAACCCTTTTTGAAAAATAGTATTTCTTCATAGTGTTCTCACTATAACAACTTAACAAAATTGATAAACTAGTTCGTACCATTGAAACCAACACAAAGATTTAATCTATTTACTTATACTGGAACACATGTGCTACACAGCTCAACTTAGTAAACAGAACACATGGCACCAGCTGTAGGTTGTGGATGCCACAATTCAACGCTGTTTCTTTTATCAAATAGGGCGTATTGTACATTAGTGAACTGAAGGTGAAATAGAGAGAGAGAGAGATTTGGCAAGGCTTGGTTCATCAATAATGAACCTTCTCAGCGATTTCGATAAATTAAACCATCAGAACGCTATAATATTGTATCATAAATTATACGTAAATAGTCTGCATGGGAGAGTTAAATCTTGGTGATGTGCTGCTTGACACAATGGTGGAGTCAACAGGCGTACTCGCTGACAAAGTTCACCGCTGATAAGCCAAGCCTGCTAAAATCTTTTCATCTTCTCTTCACTAGTTATATTGATTTGTTCTTTACAGCATTGATAGTTATATCGCTGTCATTTCATAAAGAATATAGGAGCAGTAAATATGAGTCTCTTCACTATTGGCTATCATGCATGACGAAGTCGAACTGCTTTTCACATGTTTAGACACGTGGTTCACTTACAGTAAAGGCAGTCGCCTACCTCTACCCACCTTGATTACCATGGTCTGTACCACGTGTACTAGGAATAAGCAAAAAGATACATGTCTTCATTGACCTTGTACAAGTATGTCTGAAGGATCATCAACGATCCACAATGTTCCAGTACACATTGTAGGTAGTACGAATCTCAATGCAGATGTCATGTTGCAATATTAAACAAATAGGTAAGATAGTTAGCTGGCAGAGACGTCAGAAATCTACCACCCGGCAATGATAGTACAGTTGAAGGTGTTGTGTGGTGTGATAGAGGAGGTGTAGCTGAGTATCTTAGTCTACCGCCCACCTCTATCTAATCTCAGCCTAACCTTCGGCGCGTCTTTCCGCTACTGCAGGATGCCGGACAGCCCGCTCTACGCCCGTGCTCTCGTGGGCCTCGTCAAGGGACTCGTGTGGGTCTACGATCTCATCACTTTCCCCATCTACTACTTCGTACAGAAGCCATGGCTCATCCGGACTCTGTGCGATCGAAAAAAGGTAAGTTGACACATTTTATATTCATGATAAAATTGTCAAAAACCCTCAAAAATACAAAAAGAATTCTCACAATGAGTTTCTTTGAAGCTCGTTGAAGAGCGATAATCACTTAAAAGCTAGTATTTTTTTTTTTTTAATATAAACCTATTGTGAGACAATATTTTTGTATTTTAAAGCATTTTCTAGTGTCCTGTAGTTACCGTATATGTAAGTCCATCCTTCCTTGACGCCATTTGTGGCCCCAGACGAAGTAGCTGATAGGTTCAATCAAGCAATAAAATGATGATTTTTATAAATTACTGAAAGCTTGTTTGAGTATAAATTTGCCTATATATTACATATCGGGATAGTGTGTAATAGGTAAATACAATAGAAATAAAATGCGACTATCAATTTTATATGTTTAATGTAATAATGTTTTTGTTCAATCTTGTATAAATAAGATCCGTTTAACAAATATTGGTACAGATTCGATTCAGAATTCGATTTGTATTTGTATAAATCAATATAATATTTTGTTAATTAGTCTTTGTACATCAGTGTAGTTTCTAAAATCTGCTAGAAGGGATTCTTTTAAATAATAAGAATTTTGTAAGTTCACGGTAGCTCTTTTCTCTAGTCTTAATAGCAATATACCTATATTCGACAGAGATTCTATTTTTTAGAATTAATTTTAAAATGAAATTTTAGAATATATTCAGGGGTTTGACAGAATGGAAGAGAGAATGGATTAAGGGATATTCTTATGAAATAACAATGAAGTCACACACAATATGATCTAACCATTTACCTTTCTAATTTATTGTTAGGAAAAGAATACGAGTGAGGTATTGAAATATATAATGGAACTAAATTATATAAAATGCCTAATAATTAAGCCATATTGTGGCGAATAAATATTTTATTATTTAATTTAATATTATTCAATGAAAAATTCAACAGATTATAAAAATATATCACTCTGTATTTGTGAAATCATCTTTAAAATATTTCTTTGCTTGCTTGCTTAAGATTCCCTAGCTGTAGATAGTTTTGCTGACCTGTTAATAATTGTCGACTCGTCGCTGTGACGTCATCAATAAATACTTTTACATCTTAGGATATTTCAAGGCTTGATTTCTACGCTACAATATAATATCATGTCGATATATAATTATTACGGTTTTTCTTCTCAACAAACAAATTAACAATTATATTCCTAAACATATTCGTAATCTACTTCAGTTACTGATTCCGAGATTTTTAAGACGACGAACGATAATATAATTGTTCACATTTCGACCTACATTTTCATTCAACTCTAAAAACAAAGCTCGAGACAGATGTCCCACTAAGGGTACCAAATCTTCAATTCTATCTAAGTCATGAAAATTGTGAGAATCGATAAATAGCCGACAAGAAAAATAGATTCTCAAGAACCTCTCCTGATTGTGTGACTGAACCTTGCTGATGAAAGACTGAACAATATCGGTATAAAGATTCAATAAAATCAATAAATTACAATAAAATGAAGCCCTGAGGATGAATATCTTATGTTATTGAACGTTCTCTCAAGCTTTCGGGTACTGTAAACCTTTCTACAAGGAGCAAACAACGATTTTCTTTCGTTGTATACTCCTGTAGAAGGGTTCACAGTAAGCTTGAGAAAACATTTATTAAAATATTAAACATATCCTTGGAGAGACTGCGTTTTATTGTAATTTGAATTAAAACGATTCTTACGACTTCACAAAATCAATAAAGTATCCTGAACTAAGATTCTTGTATAAGTTTATATTTCTAGATTTCGTACTAACATGCCTTTCAACAGAAGCAACTTGAAGTATAACACTTCTAGCTAACTATACACGAAATAAAGATTGTTACATCAGATTGGTAGGTTGGTCAGACTTATATTTCCTCATTCACACTGTTATGTACCTTTCACAACAACAACAACAATAGCCTTTATTGGGTACACGTGCCATACAGGATTCTCCCGGTAGGACAAAATAAAAATATAACAAATTAGCATCATAGTTATATACAAATATTAGGTATTGACCTCGACCAATTATCGAGTTGGATCCGGGATCTGTGCTAAATATTTTGATTGAGCTGATTTCCAGTATTTATAAAAAGCGAATGCAAAGGGTCTGGATTTTACGACTTTTGCCATTAAAATATAAGTGTTATGTACCTTTCCCCAGCAAGTGTACACCATTAAACAACGGTAAATAAGAATTTGAAACTATTTTAGACGCATATGATTCTTTTATACAATATTTTAAACAATTATATAAATTATAAAATAATCATACGCGTCTATAATAGTTTCAAATTCTCATACCAGATGGCGCACTAATACATCATATTATGAAGGTAAATGGGTAAATAATAAAACAATTATATTTTAAAGGTGTAACTCAATTTATGTTCTCTAAGATGATATGAGATATTCAAAGGTATTTTCTTCGATGACTGCTCTAATGTCCAAAGCAGTGCGAAGTGGAGACGTGTGTGTGTGTGGTTTCAAACATAGATAATAAAAAATAAAATTTTATTTAATCTGTCAAAATACTGATATGTAAATCAGTGAGAGTAACTTGAAATTAATGATGATAATAACCGAAAGTGAATAATTTATAAATGACCGCTTAAAAATATACAACATGACGTAACAAAAGCGAATACATTTTAATCCAGAATATTGACCACATACTATTCCTTGATAAACCAAGAATATCTGGACACCTATTGATGTGAAATAACGTGGTGTGCGCAAATCCTCAAAATACAGAAAAAGATAGATATAAAATGAATAAAATAATCGATCTAATATGTTTTTTTCATATAAATAATATGACTCTCAAATGGCTAATCTCATCACAGGAAAGTCTTCAACAAAGAATTGAGGAAGAATGTTTCCTACAAAATGAGCAGGTTGATGTCGGATCAAGACACAGTGATGGTGGAATGTATTAGATATCATTGACACAAACTGTTCCTCATAACGACATTTTGAATAAAAATAAGCTGTGAGCAAACATAAAAAGAAAGTCTCAAATAGATAGAAGTTAAACCCCCTCACACTTACATTGTCTGATGTCATTTTTGCGATTTTACAAAAAGGTTGTCGTATTAATCTCTTAGTTCTGGGGACTCAGTAGTCATTTCCTCGTACCTTTCGTCAGCTCTTTCCGACGCTGTCACTATGCCAGTCTTGACATTTGCTGGATCTCGGGCCTGGAGTCTGAACCTCTCTGACTAATCCTTGCTGGTGCTTGTCCGGGCTCCTGGCTCCTGTGTCTTTCGCCACTCTTCCATCTCGATTATTTCATATATATTCCATCCTGTATTGAAATCGCTACATATCTAGTCTGGCGCGAGTCTGAAGATAGGGAACGGGGTCCACAACACGTGGGTTCAGTCGCGTGTAACCGGACACTTCCAGTACTGACTCACGTTGCCTAGTTGGGAGAACTGGATGAATACCGTCGTTCCAGGATTCCTGGGCTACTCTGAGGATTCTGACCAATGACTAGCGTACGATGTTTACTAAGCATCATTGTTATTGTTTACTTATATCCATAGAAAGCCTTCAATGACAGGACATTTGTATTGTTATTTCTATACACCTATCCCCCGATTTACACGGTACTTGTTTTACAGGTTTTCGCTTTTACACGGTTTTCCAAATAGGTTTTTTTTTTGTTTTTAGCGCCCTATACTAAATGCTACTGTGATTGAACACATGCGCTGTGTACACATCTCACGAGGAATCCCGAGCTTATGTGCTGACTACATATTTTAACCTGTCAATGCATTTTATTTTTATTTCTGTGTACACCTATCCCCGATTTACACGTTTTTCTCAGGAACGTATCTACCGTGTAAATCGGGGGATAGGTGTATTATCTCAACAATCCATGCATTGACGCAGCAAGTAGGATGCAAAGTGATAAATGATCGTATTCTTACCAAATATAAACTTCAAAAAACCTTCATATTATATTATTTACAAAATAAGTTTATTTGTAATATTTAAAAGAGAAGGTGGAGAGAGAAGGAAAAAGAATGAGATTAAAACAACTTTATAAAAACGAAATTGAATAAATAAGAATAATTAAGACCAAATAGTGATAAATATATGGATAAAATAAATATATAAAAAAATTATAAATATATAAAATATATACAAAAATTTTAATGGTGGCGCCCACTGCGGGAAAACTCCGTCAACAGATATCATTAATACAATAACATTAATAGAAGTATTGAACTGCCTGACCAATATATTCCTTTAATTGTTTAATTCATAGTTTATTATATGGTTCTCTTGCTCTTGTTCAAAGCCTTAATTGATTTTGTTTCATTTGATTATCAAAATAGTCGCTCTCGTGCAAATTCTCTTCCATAATTTATTAATTACAGAGAGTTTTGAATATATATACAATACATATACATATTTATATATATACATACAGCTTTGTTAAAACCACCGGTCTCATATAGAGATTTTGTGCATATATATACTCCTATATATTTTCGAAAATTATGTAATTTTGTCGTTCATATTTATTTAAGTGCAATTCTTTTAAAATATTTAAATGTATGTATATCTATAATAATTTAGCCTCTTAACGTTCTAATTTTCACTCATATAGAAGGACAGAATGCTTGAAAGCTCGGCTATATTGAAAACCTTCAAGAAACTCTTCGCCTTTGGACATGAAGAAATAACTCACTCCCAGGAAATATTTTTATCTTCAATATATTATACTAATATTATTCCTTGTTCGGGAGAGAGAAAGGTCTCTCTATGGCGCCTTTAAAATTTAAATAAAAGCTTTGTGTGTAATTTGATTAAAAAAAACTCTTCGCCTTTGGATTTTGTACTTTTTGTAAAATATATTAGTTAAGTTAGGACAGTTTTGTGCTTGTTGTGTCTAACGGCCAGATGTGCAGGCGGAGTTCCTGAAGTCCGGCGACCCGACAAGTCCCCTGGTCCGAATCAACTACAAGGACACCGTGAAGGTGGACTTCCAGACCACGGACGAGATGTTCCGCAAGCTGGCGCACCACTCGCCGTCTCAGGCCGCCTTCGGCAAACGGCAAGTGCTGGGAGAGGAGAACGTCACTATGCCCAACGGCAAGGTCTTTAAGAAGGTACTAATAACACTACAATGTATAACTTATACAATAATTGTGTCTTTTTCATAATCCAACACTCTTGGATTCGAGATGGGCATTAAGCAAGTTTTTAATTAAAACAACGATACTCTCCCGAAGAGAAAAAACACAAGTCGAGGAGAAGAGCTTATTTATATAAGAAAATTATCGTACAAGATTTTGGGTAAGACGCACGGTACAGAATGGTCAATGGAGTGCAAAAAGGTCATTCTGTACTCGTAAAAAGACGTCGTTCCTGAAAGCTTGTACGATCGTTTTATTATATAAAGAAGTTTTTCTTTTCAACCTTTGTTTTTTATTATAACGTTTTTAATGATATTCTTTTTCAATTTTTACACATTATTTTGCAAGTTTATCCCTTCAGTAGAATACTAGTTATAATTCGAAGCTATGGTAATTTGTAGATGCATATGTCAAAGTTAATTCGACATGTTCTTGATCACCTGCGGATTCTGACAATAACAAAATGGTGAAACTCACCGCCATATTTTATTAAAATGAGTTATTGAAGATTTCGTGCAATTCTTTCATCAGCTTGATGTATATTGATATAAAATTAATAAATAATTGTTGTAATGTCAAAAATTCCATTATCAAACGATTATTTATTAAATTTATCACAATGAAGATTATTTTCAATAAAATACGGGGGCGTTACCTTTTACTATTTTTGTGTCTATATGTATAAGAGTTCGAAGATGGTCAAGCTAAATACCCAAGCATTCCAAAGTTCATATCAACAGTACATCAGTTTATTCAGATCTCCTGATGCACATGTCTTCAATTCCAGTTTTAAATGGAGCATTTCTTTTAGAAATTATTATTTATTAATTAACCAGGTGCGATATTGAAATAGATGTGCCTATGACAGAGGAAACAAACAAAACAAATTAAAACTTAGGATTAAATATTAATGAGGTTCATCAATAATGAATGCTAGCGTGAACCCCCCTAATATAAGTATTATTGACTGTACTATACATACTCTGGAAATAGGTAATAAATACATAACATAAGTTTTATGGGCAGAGAAAAAACAAGAAAACATTGGCAAGTTGGAAGTTTGTCTTAAAAGAATATTGATATATCATCCGTTCCTACATTATTCACTTCCACCGACGTCCGGTGACGCACCTAAGGAAGATGGCACTGAATCACAGAATCGTTTGAAAAGAAACAATCACAATAATTGTTTATTCATTTTTATTCCTTTTTTTAGAATAAGATTCATCAGTAGATAACATGATATTTTGAAAATTTCATCCTACCTCGGTTCCCAACCAATATTTTTAAAATTAAACCTCTCTTCACAATGGATATCGTTTTTTACAACTAATTATCAAGAATTCCCAGGAAAAAAATACTAATTGTAAAAATTGTTCCTGAATTTTAATACCCTTTTCCTAATTTTACTTTATAAACGATATTTTTAAAAAATATTTTTAGTATATTCGGCCAATTATGGAATAATTAAATAACAACGATTATTTGATATTTATTTCAACAAATGGCGCAAGCCATCAACAATTCTTAGTTGTACAATTAGGATTCATTTATCCACCTGATCCCAGTACAATTTCACTTTTGAATAAATGTTTCACTATCGCGTTATTTATCTATCTAATTGAACCTGTGGCAGTATAATTTAGTGACCTACACTAAAATATGCCGTTATTTATGTGTCCAGTTGAACCTGGGCCAATACGAGTGGATCACCTATTCCGAAGCTAACCGCCGGGTTACGAACATTGCCAAAGGACTCCGCCAGATGGGCATCAAGTCTGGACAGCTACTGACCATCTACGCCGAGACCCGTATGGAGTGGATGCTGACTGCCTTGGCCTGCTGGAGGATCAAAGTACCAGGTGGGCGTCGATATATCTCGGCCACGGCCCTTTTTTGCCGCTTCCACATCTTCAATCGTCCTCAAAACTAGAAAACATCCCATTTTACTTTGTACCCTTTCTACGAGTAAGCAGGACTTAATATCGAATAGACAAATTCTTGTCAATGTTTTGATACATTTAACAAGGCTAGTATTTAAAGCTATCTCTCACATCTTCACTCTAACATCAAATTACCTAATAGAGAGTTGGCCACCCACAGGTGTATGAGAAGGATTTAAGCAAAATCCCTTGAATTCAAAGTTTCTATCTACAGTATAACAAGTCTATTCAGACTCCCTGATGTACAATACTTCAATTCCAGTTTTAAATGGTACATGTATTTTTAAAATTATTATTTATTAATTAACCAGGTGCGATATTGAAATAGTTGTGCCTATGACAGAGGAAACAATCAAAACAAATTAAAACTTAGGATTAAATATTAAATATTGAATGGAACATGTCAATCACCATTATAATATTCATAGATTTAATAGGTTTATGTTTGGTTATCGTTTCTTGACCGTTGATATCTCTTTTTACGTTAAAGATGAATGTATGTAAGGTAGTTGTGACAAGTTTAGAGATGTTGAGTTAAGCATTCTTGTAATGGATTGAAGAATACACAAAGGGCCAGGAGTTTCAAAGGGAGAACCTCACAATCGGGGGATTAGAGACAATTAACATAACTTTTATTGATCACAAGTCAATAAAACTGGCGCAAAGTACGTAATATAATTGTTGAAATTTACGATAAGAAATTATTATTGAATCGAAATATTTATTTTTATGAACAGATTATTAATATTTATAATTATATTGTTCTACTTTTTAGACTTCTCCCTAATTTATTCTCTTGTATTTTATATATATTTTTTTAATTTGGGCCTGTGCTTTAAGTAAACTGCTGTGTCAGACTGAAGTCTGTTTTTCTTCATTTCTGCGTGACAATAGGTTATGTACAATGGATGTTTATATGGCGTCCCTGCCCCCGCTGCATAGGTCGTTAGAATATCGCCAGGGAGTCGCCAGCGATGCCATCCATTTCGCTGTTCACGAATAAAATATAGACCGCCGGTTTCGTTGCTGAGGAGTGGTGATCATGAAGAGAGAAAGACAATGATAATTGAAATAATTTATTGACATCCTGTTAATACAACCTCAAAGTGTACAATTCGCACTGATTAATGATAATAAAAGTAATTTATAATGATGATGTTTCTAATGAACATTAAATATATGCTATGTACAATAAATAGGTGCATGGTGCATCTGTTTGTCGCTTTGATGGGGTATCACCAGTCTATCCGCACCTCGCAGTCCACGAGGTAGACGTAGGCCGCGTGCTGAAGGGATGGAAGGGAGAGATAGACAATTAACAACTTTCTTGATGCTTAGTCAACAGCAAAGAAAATTTTAAGAATAAGATTAAAATAAAGTATTTATATAAAAACAGAAAATATTTGCATCAGACGCGAAGCCTTCTCTGAAGGAACGTCGGTATCTTAGCAAGGGTTGCAAGCCGCCCTGAGTTTGGACAGGTCTTTGCTTATTGCGCAGTTACATTTTGGTGGAGCTACTGGGTAAATTAGGAGAGACAAATAAAGATCGCCGGGAAGACCTTGAGGCCATGAATGCTATGATTTACCTTTTTAAAGACTGGCTCTAGGATTCCACCGCCGTGCCAAAGCCAAGATTTCCTTTCAAGACGATGATGTCCCTATAAACGATATGACGACAAAGCCGCTCTTCACGCCGTAAGAGAAAGGACGCAAAGTTACTAGGAACAAAGTTCCAAGACTCCGGTGGAATCCTTGGCAGAAAAACATCAGATCCATGTCAATAACTACAATATTTGCAAGCTGTGGGTCACAGCTCCAATAGAAAAGGAGCTATGTAGAAAAATAATTTATCATTATATTTACAGATTAATAATCATGACATTTATATATTTTATTACTATGCATAAGCTTCCTTCATATTGCCTCTCTTGTATTTCATCAATTTTAATTTGTGCCCATCTTAAATAAATTGCAGTGTTATATTGCAGTTTGTTTTTCCTGTTTTTTTTTCCTCTGTTGAGGTATCCGTACAGAATGGGCTTAAGTTCAGGCGAGAGTAGTTCGAGGAGAGAGAGATAGCGACGGCCATCTGGGCTGTCATCACCTAGTGACATAGCGGCTGTCACAACTATCCGTCACATCTTCGATTACTGCTCTTATATTTGGAATGGCTGTTAGAGATTGGAGTCATAGCGGATAGTACTGTCGAAATATCGCCGTTGATGTTATCTACTGGACTCTAACCTTGATGTCTAGTCTGGTTGTCTCACTATCGCCATAATAATATAGAATTGTATTTGATACTCAATTAATCACTGAAATTAAATGGCAAGTTAGAATACAAAACCTATAATATCATATTTATCAATTATATTGAGCATTTTGAATGAGATATCATCATATTTCTACATCCCATGTGTGATGTGACAATGTTCTAACGTTCATGCTTTTCTTTAAAAATATAAACTTCGACAAATTAAAGTTTTATTTTTTTCAGCACAATTTTAACGCTTTGCCAAATGCTTTATTTTCGTTTCTCTTGAGCAAGTTAAAATATTTTTGTTGAAACGTTGAGAAAATAAAACTTCAACTGGTCGAAGTGTCTATTTTTAAAAGAAATATGAATGCCAGCCAGGCAACATCTATGTTCTTGTATTTGTTCTCATTTTAATAGGAGAGAGTTTGATAATGGTTTAGTGGATGTTTGTCATTCCTTCACTGACAGATGGTCGGTGGGTGTCCAGTGGTGACCATCTACGCCACCCTGGGGGAGGAAGGGGTGATCCACGGGCTGCAGGAGACCGAGTCCGAGTTTGTGGTCACATCCGTTGACCTGATGCCAAAAGTTCTGGTAAATCCATACACTGTCAATATACATATCCCACTCATAAAAATCTGAATATATTTTCGTCATATATAATCATTTTATATGGAATCAATAACCAGCAGAACAGGATTGGTTGAGCTTAAAAACCTGTAAGATCATGTGGAGTAGAAATTAAACTTGGTATAATAAAGGTGTAGTAAATGAAATTGCTGGGATTGTGCTGTAGTTTGATATTCTACTGGAACATATAATGTGAAGATATTTGAGATTGTATTGTGGTCTAGGAATGTGATATCTTTTTATGTTTGAGTAAATGTAGGATTTTTTAATATTTTATTTCAATTTAAAGCACTATGTCCCCCTAGGGACACTTGCTCTGTCCTACATGTATGCCTTTACATTTGTCTATGCATATATATACAATTTTAAATATCTTTTAAATTTTTCTATCTATTGTTTTATAAATAATTTCAGTCTAATATCCAATTGTATTTTGTATATCTAAATCTTTTGAAGATTTGATTCCACTTTTTGCCTGATTTACCATATACGACAAATAAGATATATCATTTTTTGTTAGATTCTTTTGATTGGCTTTAAACTTGCTATCGGAAAATATTTTTATTTCGTCAAGTTTAGCGTTTATTGACTTTGAGATAGAACCCATTTTCCTTTATTTACTTAACCAAGAAAAAAATTTTATATATCCCTTTTTTTTAAATGTAATATTGCAATTTTGAACTTAAATATAGAAATTAAATAAACTTAAAAATAAAATATTATAATGGTTTTGTGGCTTAGAAAATAAGTTAAAAAGTGTTTTAATGTAAAGATCTGTCTGTATCGTGTTTATTTGTAAAATGCGCGACCATGTAATAGAGTAAAAACCTGTGCGACCCTGTAGTGATTTTGAAAATCTGGGATGTTGTTGTGACTTAGAAAATTTGTGAGATCGCGTGTTGTAAAAATCTGTTGGATCGTTTTTGTTGTAACAACTGTGTGGTTTTGTGTGTTTTGAATGGATCATGTAAAGGTCTAGAAAATGACGGTCCATATTGAGGGCTAGAAATATTTCGGGGGGTCGGTGGAAGGGTGGTCTAAATCGTTGGTTTTCGACCGCTATCGAAACTCGCAGTGAGAACTTTTTTATAATTAAAAAAATGCTCCAATGGCCTCCGATTCTTGCAAAGGTCCAACCTCACCAGCGATAGAAAGTAATTCAAACGGGGCTCTGGCACATTTGTAATTGTCATTTGTAAGTTGTAAGTCGAACTACTTTTCACGAGTGTAGACATGTGGTGCATTTACAGTTAAAGCAGTCGCCAAATTTTTACCCACAATGATTATCATGGCCTTTACCATGTATACTAGGGATATATATATGTTATATAATTTTTAAAAAATTAATAGAAATATAATAGAGATAAATGCATGTAAATATTATTTTATTTTATTAATCTGTTTAAAATAACTCTGTTGTTCTTGGCCACTAGATGGCGCCACCTTAAATATAAATAGATTGTTTTGTTTTTTTTTAGTGTTGGTTAGGTAAGTTAGATTTTATTTTATATAGGTATGTAAGTGGTGATATAGAATTAATTGTTAAAATTCTATATTTACTTAATTTAAAATATATACTTTTGCTCAAAGAGTTCAAAATAAACTACTTGAGACTGATTTTCTCTTTTTTAATTAAATTCAAGACGACTGCACCTTCAATTTTAACAAATCATTTTTTGGATTTACATAATTATAGAACATATATATATATATATATATTACGGATCATGTTGTGATATAGCAACTATATATGATCACGTTGTGATATGTAAAAATAGTATAATCGTGACGGTGGAATGGTGTTGTAGAAAAACCTAGAGAAGACGCCCAAAGTCCGCAGCATAATCTACATGGAAGGCTTGAAGTCACCGAGCCTCAAGGGAACACCAGAACACGTCCAGATCCTGTCATTCAACCAACTGGAGAAGAACGGCGAAGACAGCGGTGAAGGTTGGTTGCCCATGTCGGCCTTTGGAATGAACCTGCGTTTGTTCCAAGTCTCCTTATGGATATCACTATCATTCTAATTCCAACTTGGTGGATATTTCTAGCGTTGAATTGACAATGTATTTTTTAATTAAGATCTGAATGATACTTTATTTAAGGTAGGTTATCCCACCAGGATTATTAATGTGAGCTTGCGGCAAGGTATAGTGTAAGTAGAGTACTTTTTTTTGCTTATCCCTAGTACACGTGGTACAGGCAGGCCATGGTATTCATGGTGGATAGTTAGCGACTGCTTTTACTGTAAGCGCACCACATGTCTACACATATGAAAAGCAGTTCGACTTTGCAATTACAAGTGTGCCAGGGCCTCGTATGGTTACTTGAACTCGCTGGTGGTGTTGAACTTTTGCAAGAATCGGGGGCCATTGGGGCGTTTTTTTTTAGTAGAGTAGAGTACTGATTTACAATGATAGAAGCATTTTACCTTTCATTTGTTAACAAAATGGTTACTTGCACTCATTAGTAGAGTTGGATTGCAAATATTGTTTTCATATTAAGACAAAAAAAAAACAGTATGTTTATTAAATAACCAATTTAGGTTACAACCTGGGAATTTTATAGATATACGAGCGGATGTACCCGGCTTCGCCCAGGTTTTTCTCGAGGGAATGTTTGTAGTCTAGTAATAAGAAAATATACTACACCTAAAAACTATCAGAGAAAATGGAAACCAGGGAAGGTGAACAGAAAAATGCTTACAATGGATGTTATGTTTACGATATCAAGTTAAATAAAAACAAAGATAAAATTTGCATATGTTGGTCACTATAAATTTGTATATTTGTTAGGCGAAATTAGAAACATGATAAAACAATTGGGTATTTAAAAACAAATGTAGAAATAAAAGTTGAAGTATAATAAACAATGTTAAAGATTAGTTTTAATTATTAATCAAGATTGTGTGTGAATATGTGAGAAAGATGTAATATCGTTGTTGTTTTCTTGGCCGACTGTTTTACATATGGTGTTATCTTAAAATTGCTTGTTTTGAATATTTTTTAGATTGAGATTATTAGCTAGTATGTAAAAATATTAACTCTGTTGAAATTTAATTTTGTATTTATATATAAATAAAATTAACTCTGTTGATTTTTTTTGTATTTAATCGATAACAGCGAAGTTACGCATGTTAATGTTAGGAAATATATTTTGATGTTAAGCAAAACCTGCTCCATCTCGTTTTACATAAATGTTGAAAATTTGGTTGAAATTGATGCATTGTAACGAAAGTTTTTAGTGATGTCCACTTATGAAATTTCCATTTTATTAATATAGATGGAAATTTATAATTCTCAACCACTGTCCAATACAAATGTAAAAATAACAAAGAGTTACCAAAACCATGTGAACAACTATATATGATGTGTCGATAACAGTATTACTGCCGTTCCTGAGAGCAGTCTACTTAAACCTTCAATATCTCTTAGACATCACACAGGTTTACATAGATTTACTCTCTTGGACAGCGGGTTTACATTTTTTTTCTCTTAGATATCAGTTATATATAGATTTTCTCTTTCTTAAACAGCATTTTACATAGATTTGTTTTATTGGATAGCAGGCTTACATCTATTTTCTCTCCTGGACACCAGGAGTTTTATAGATTTGGTATCTTTGACACCAGATTTATATAGATTTTCTCTCTTGGACAGCACAAGGGTTTACATAGATTTGTTCTCTTAGACAGAATGTTTACGTAGATATACTCTCTTAAACAGCAGGTTCATATATATTTGGTCCCTTGGACCGCCGTTTTACATCTATTCACTCTCTTAGAGAGTAGGTTTATATAGATTTGATCTCTTGGACAGCAGGTTTGCATAAATATTCTACCTAGGATAACACTATACGTAGTGAAGAGGTTATCTGGTATTGCAAGGCAAGCTCTTGGCTAACATGCTACTTACACCTGCCCTAAACTCAGTAAACCCATGTCAACTCTGTGTGCAGACCTGGCGGAGAATTTGAAGCCCACAAAGGACGATCCTGCTGTCATAATGTACACCAGCGGCTCCACGGGCGTGCCTAAAGGTGATTGGTTGATACTTTAAACTTATTCCTATTTTTACGCTATATTTTTTTTCGTATATACATACAGTTAAACTTCTTTAATTCAACATCCCAAGGTATTAGATATTTCGGTAGATATAAAGTCGGGTAGATGTGATTAGCTTATCCTCTATCTAATTAAAATAAGGGTTTTATAAAAATAGTTTCGTTTATTAATTGCTGATATGAATTGAAAAAGATACTATTGGACATTTTTATTCATCTACAGTATAGTTTTTTTTTATATAAACAGCCCATTATAGTCAGTTGAGATGAATACCAATTCAATACAACATTCACTGCTGGGGAACATATTACATACATATGAGCAGAATCGCTGAATATCATAATATTATATACATTCACACAAAATTAGAGAGGTGTGGTATATTAAACCCCTTGGTAAGGTTTACCACTGATGAACCAACCCTTCCAATATATTTTCCAACGCAGTAAGGACAGTAGGAAGATGTTTCATTTATAAAAAATAAAGGATCACGAAAAAATGGTACCATTTCTTGCACATAAATGGCGTGCTAATGCCTTATGTTAGAAATATGTTCATTGGCTGTTTAATTGGGAAATATAAATGTCGGCATGGGGGGGGGGGGTTTCGGGTTTGTCCGGTAAGAAGGGCTTCATATTCCGGGTAATGTCTCCTCTTTCAATATTCTTAATGGGCAAATATGTGTGCGTACAGTTATGGCTTAACTTTAAAAATATGGAATTTTTATTATCAAATATGGGATAGTATTCACTACTGGTTTTAATAATCTATACGTTCAAGATAAAGGATATCTGAAATGAGGTTTTCAGCTCTTTGTTCATAATTGTGTAAATTATTATAAATCAAACTCTTCCAAATTTTGATTTTTAGATGGTTCTTATGGGGATTCCATCTGGTTGAAGGAATCCATCAAAGAGCGCTATCGGACCATAAACCTTACATACTATGGTCTCCATAGTGATTATTGTGGGAGAAACAAGTGCCGTTAACTTTGACCGAACTCTATATGTAATTATTGGGAGAAAGTTCTTGAAAGATATCATTTGATTCGATGTATAGCCACTTTCTCTTTGAATACTGATATTCGTTCGCTTTTGTTCTTGCGTGCGTGGAAATAAAGGTAATAATTATTAATAATATATCTTCATCATTGCCATTACAGCCTCTATCAAAGACAGCGGACTGCCCATTGGAGAACCTCAAACTTGCTGCTATAACACTTTCTGATAGGTGAAGATCTTCATTCATAGACAATTCCGCCATTTGATGCTCTAATATATAGATATGTGATGAGGTATCCAGTCGACTTAATCTATGGTGTGCAATCCTCTTGGCTCTCGCTATACTGTGTTGACCGAGAGGAACAGTCAGGATAAGGAGTTTTCCAGTACCTCTCTGCACCTTGAGGAACCTTTAGCAGTTCTCACAGAGTACAGGCAGTCGTAGTCGAGGCAGAGTGGAAAGCTTGGGAATATTCCCACAAAAAAACGAAGACACAGTTGCACTAAGAAAGTCCGTGAACAGATAAAAGTAGAGCTAGGAGCGAAAGATGGAGATAGAAGATTTCTTACTGGTCTACATGTTGGATGAGGAGGACCTTGGTGACAACCGACGAGGGCTCGCGCTGATGGTGAACTGACTATTAAGTGACTGTGTATTTGGCTAGGACGGAGGCCTTTTATATATTTTCTGAGAAAGGGAGTATTGCATTTCAGCAGATGTGAAGAGTGTGGATCGTCTGGCGAAATTCTAAACTGGCGCCATCCTGACAGTTTCCAATCTATCTTTAGACTTTGTTCTGGGAATTCTAAATCTATCTCGATTTTATACGTTTTTGACCTTTTGCTTTAGCTCAACTCTTAATCTATTATAGGGTTTTGTTTATTTATCCTCAGTTTGTACAAAGTACATTACATATGATGATATAATGACACATGTCAATCATGCGTATAATCATTTACAGATGTGTTTCTATTAAAAACATGAAAATATTGTTATAAGTTATATACAATATGGGGTTGTTGATTTAAATTACCATATATATATATATTTGAATATATTAAAACAATTAACCAAACGCTCTGCTACTGCGAACCTTAGATTATCTTCACGTGATGCATCAATTTCAGATATATTTTTTAAAAAACCTACCTTACAAATATTCAGAAGAAAAGAGTGTAGAATTATTATGACGGTATTTCAGGTACATAAGAATAATGTAAAAGGATTACCTCTTTACCAGGGTTATTCGTTAAATGTTAAACCTACACAAAGTTTGAGGTTATCCTGAAGCAATTTGAAGATTTGTCCAAAAATCTGTATGTCCCATAGCACCATCCAACAAGGCTGTCTGTATTACAGGTGTTCTCATCAACCAAGAACAGGTCGTGGCCGCCATACAAGCTTTTAACGACCTTGGATACGATGTCGTGTGAGTACCTTACTTCCTGTCTTTTGGAACTATAAAGGTAACGTGATGCTATAGTATATTCGCTCTATTGTACTTAGAAGGCGTTTGTAAAGGATCCGTCTAGATTTGTCTTTGGTATTCGGTATTAGAATTTGATACGCATTCCAAAGACACATAATAGAAGCCATGGAAACTATTGTGGGTAATTTGAGGCTGATTTTACTCTAAGTCCACCAAAAATCTAAACTCGTAAAAATTAGCTTGCCTTTTAATACATGGTACTAGATCTATGTTTGGTTGCCTTTAATCAGTAGTGGGTTTGTACTTGGGCAAAAATTTGAGGCATTGAAAAAATGGCCAACCTCAGATGGGGAATTATCGGTTCTTATATTTCGGAAACGACAGGCGTCGAGTGCCCGAGATACCGTTAGGTAGTAACGGCGGCCAGGCGGGGGAGCTCCAGCGTGCGACGAGCAGAGCGTGTGCATATGCGCTTCACTCTGTTATTTAGCATTTATTTAAGCTTTTCCGCAGCTTGATATCCATTTATGCTTTTTTTTCAAAAGACCAATTTTCATGACTTTACTTCATGTTTCCGAATGTGTGTATATAAGGTTAACCCGAATTTCATTTGAGGATGGAAGTTCTTGGCTTTCCGCTAATACCTGAAATTGATTGTTGACTTCCATAAATTCCATATCTTGGTCGAAAACTCGCGTAGCTCGCGCGCCGCGTGGCTGCATGGCCGAGAGAGACATGTCTATGTTAAGCCGACTATCTTAAAATTATATATAATCACTAAAATTATACTAGCTTGACCTAAATTTGTGATATTTCGTTCAGGGACGCCATGTATGTAGCCTACCTGCCCCTGTCCCACATCTACGAGCTGGTAGTTGGTGAGTTGAAATTATTGATAAAACTATCTTGATCTTTGTAGAGTCTTTCCACCAAACGAACAGATTGATTGTATTTGAAGAGGTAAAGTATAATTCGAGTGATAAATTTATTTTATTTAAAATTCTTGAAAGCTTTCGAGCGGATTTCTGGTCTTCAACGCTCGAAATCTTGCAAAAAATCTAAAATAAAAGAAACTTTTAATTCAAATTCTACTTTCCCTCTTCAAATAATTCCTGAATAACTACTACTCACATAAATTGATTGTATGTTTATTTTTTTATCCAATAATATTAACTATCAAATGAGACTATATTGATACCTGCAAAAAGAATGAAAGAATGTTATTTTCCTTGTATAAGATTTCTTGTAAGAATATGCGTCTAAAAGCGTTTACTTAAGAAAATATAATATTTTTGTCGAGCTGAGCCCCTAATTTTGTAGACTATTTTTGTAGCGAGCTAAAATATAGTTAGAGGATGAAAAGATTAGGCTTCCAAGCTTATAAAATATTCCAAATCATATATCTAGCTTTCAGGCATAAAACTAGATATCTAAATTATTTTTTTTAAAGGAACGTATCCCTGGGAACCTGATGATTTCACTTTAATATTATGACAAGGAATTATATTATTGAATTATAAAATATAGTTGTTAGAATTTTTGAAAAACGCGACCATAAATGAATAAATTAATAACATCGGACTGGAACTTAGTCCGAGCTGACTGGACAAGCTTGTGATATGCTTACTGGACCTTAGTCATGGTCTTGATTTTAATCCAACTGGGTATCTGCCAATTCTGATACCTTACCACTTCAAAAATAGTGTGCCTTTTGGTACCAGAAAATCCTATTTTCGCTAAGACTTGCAAAATCTTGAAAATCATTAATTTACCCAATATATTTATCTTTTTTTTTTTTTTTTCTCTTAGACAATTCGAAATTATTTATTCATACTCTTAGTCAATTGTTAGAGAAATTAATGAAAAATTAAACAAAAATAAATGATCTTATTTACAATCTAGTGATAAAATACATGTTCTCAGGGTGGTTGGCTCCTCCATCTTGAGAGAGTCCTCCTCCAGACAAGGTCAGGATCTCTCAGTTCAATGTTGAGAACAATCGGAACGAGTCTAAATATGACGAGATATAATCATGAAAGGCTCTTTTGCCGTTGCTGATTCAACATATGTGCAATAACATTACTTTTTTACGGCATTCTCTTTATTTTCATTATTTTGCCCTGAATAGGTATATCGAATAGAAATATTCTCCTCATTTTCTCTCTATATTATGGCGATATTTCTTCCAATGTAAGAAGTTAGAACAAGGAGTGTGGGTGACAGAGATGAGCTACATGTCCCTCGGGATCCCCATCGGATATTCTTCGCCGCTGACCTTGACAGCCATGGTGAGAAATCTCTTTCAATCTCATGTTGAAATCTCTATTATAAAATCTGCTATTTCTTACTCTTTGGAGGCTTTTGTATATTTACGTTATAAGAAATGAATGCATTTTTGGTTGAAACCCTTGTTCTTGTTCCAAAATCACTTTATTAGGGTACCGCTCCACAAGAACAACCTAGTTTATGATATTTTCAACAATGAATAATATGTGAAGGTTATTCACATAACAAACAAAATATTAACGCGTGATTCGACCCTTGTTCATGACTGTCGGGAATCGAGGGTGTTACCTACTCGTCTCTGGGTGGGCCCCTATTTTGCTGCCTATTTATCTATTTATTTTTACAATATTTCATTGATTTCCAGCAAATTTTATCATAAAATTATGGTTTGAAAATTGACGAGATATGTTATTGTTTGTAAATAGAAAGGAAATGGAGTGCCAAAGACAACCTGGGAATAAATGGAATATTCTAATAGATCTAGTGATCAATACATAAATAAACTGATTTGGGGAGTTGAATATAAATATTCAGAGAAATCTTTTACAAGATGGGATAACTGTCATAAATATATAAAAAAAACACAAAACTCGAATACCGTTCTGGCTTTGAAATTTTGATATCTTTTCAACTTTTGCCTTGTAAAAAGGAGAATCCTGTGAAAGCTAATTGTGCCTAATTTATTTTAAATATTTTATTTACATATAATTTATCCATGTTGAGAGGGAAACAATGTTCTGAGACTCCCTCTCTCTCCTCGAGAATATATATTTATATTAATTACATCTCAAGTAACAACGTTGCATGGAATATGAGATTTTTAATATCCACCGTCTTGTTTGTAAACACTTTCTAGCGATGCGTCAACCCTTGAGTACAATTTCATCTCTAACACAATATTTATCAGCTACTAGCAAAGGATTTGTGCTTATTGTTGTACTTATTATGCGCTGCTTTCAGATTATTGGTCACAAGTAGGCCTCTTATGAATATTTTTAAGAAGACATGAAAATACAAGTTTATGTGTATATGTGTGTACTATAATACTTTTCACAGGTTTCCAAATAAAGCTACACTCATAGATAAAACTTAAGGAAGTTGTACTGTTTAGCTTGTACATTGGTATTTAGACAATAACTCTGCAAGATATTTGACACACAGTGACCTTTATAGAAGACTCACGAGATAAATAAGTGTGGGAACAAAATTTCCTCTGTCTCCTTTAAAAAGGGCGACATAAAATGCTTTCTACTTCTATATGTTTTGTCTATGAGTGTATATACGCTTTGCTGAGATAGTACAGCTAAGTCAGGCTGTGATCGACAGAGTACTGCGGTGAAACAAGGATGTCCCGGGGATGTAGACCTGCTCCGACCTACCCACACCACCACTGTGCCGGTACGTATATCTGTGGAACCTTTTTCTACATCTTGTAGAGCCCTCTATTCTTACCCAATTCTTTCTGCAGTTTGTTTATGCTAGGTGAATGACTCGTCTAAGGGAAATATTGACCAATAAATATTATTTAAATAAAAAGACTGTTTATTTTAATATTATTATATAAATAGATAAACTTATCATGAAAATAGATATAGATGTAGGAACCAACTTTGCCCGGTGAATGTGTAACAACATATATCTTGCTTTAATAAAAATAATCATTATTATCAGCATAGTATTGGTAAGAATTCTTACTATATATTATTATATATGGAAAATGGCGCTTTTGTGTAGGTTATTTTTTATAAAAATAAAAACAGCTAACACTTTAAATACACGCTAAAGCAAAGCGCCATCCGTCGCCGCAAACTGGCAGACTTGGGTCAATGACAAAGCTACAACACCATCTTTGACAAACCCAGCAGCCAACCTGGGACACCGTTTTTGGGCTAATGGTCCTAATCAGTCCAGGGCTTGCTTTGATTTATCTCTACGCGGAATCTATCAAATCTTCAGGATTTGCCAGAAGATGATTAACTGGCAAAGTGACTTGGCTAATTCTATGATCGAAATATAATTGCCATTGTTGCACCGTCATGGGAGATTGGCATCATGTTAATATTCGATTGGTGTCCCTTTCAAGATTATAAGTTAGTCTAGACACAAAGTATTCATAAAACAAATATATTTTCACGAGGGAATTATTTACAAAAATCCCCAGATATCAAAATAAGAGGTATATATAAACTAAATATTTACAAATGAAGTGTAGACGTAACATCACATGGCCGATGATAATTGACCTAGTCGACCAGCATAGAATATTACGGGATTTTGTAGGTTTACTTTGATGGGAAAGTAGATTATTCTCTTTTATCATAGTTATATCATTATATTCCGGGGCCAAATTGTATGATTACTCTTTATACAGAAACCAAGTCCGGATACATCAAATATGTAGACGAATATCATCACATCATTTACCGACCGGGGAATATGTAAATTATCGAGGTATTAGCTCCTTTAAGTCCTAACTCTAATATCCTGGGCCAAGTTTCTTACGCCAATATTGTGAAAAATTGAATTAAAATAAGAAAGCTGACAATGCATTTTTTCAATTCTATAGCTTCCCTCTAGCCTCCTATTTTCCCTCATATCATAAGGCAATAGCTATTCAAAAGTTGCGTATTTTCCTAATTAAGATGGCGCGGCATTGTCTTATGTTCACGCCAAATATGACTAATAACCATAAAACTATATTTAGCGTCAACATAAGGCAAAGCCGCGCCATCTTATTTAGAAAAATACGCAAATTTTGAATAGCTATTGCCCCGTGATATGAGGGAAACTGCCTTATGTTCAAAATGATGACTTCTGAAGAATATTCCGTTATAGCAATGGTACAGTAGAATTTTGTGGTACACACGCTACATCACATGTATCCATCCATTCCTTCACTCGCCTAGCTGACTTTATGCCGGTTTACAGCTCATTCTAGATCGTATCCGGAAGAACATTGAAGAAAACATCGCCAAGCGTGGACAGCTGGTCAAAGCCTTCTTCGAGTTCGCCCTGGAGTACAAGACTTCGTGGTACAGTAGTGGCTACAGTACCCCTCTCCTGGACAGGTAAGTTTGGATCATTGGTGCTACTGATACTTTGAGTTGTGATAAATGATCCTAACATTGAAGAAATAACACGCATTGTCATTCGGAACATAGTTATATTTATATTATTATTTATTTATTATTTATTTAGTTAAACTATGTTCCTGGAGCATACAGAAGTCACCAACAACCCGGGCTGTTCTTCTGACCTATGTCTTCTTCGTTTTATTTACAATGTCAGTGAAAATCCATTTCATGAGGTGACGCCAGGCAGATTTCTTTCTTGGGAGATTTTCTAGGTATACTGAATTTAGGTTGGTATTCCCTACGAGGGAAATTAGTGTATTTCTGGAGTAGTGAGAACACACACAAGATTAAAATGAAACATATCAGTTTCACGTGTTTTTCTGTCAAATTATCTTTGATACGAGTTTATCTACACTCTGTCAAAAACATTCCATTTTTCTGATAAGATAAACAAAAGAGACACCTGTCTGTGGATGATTACGGAATCTGTGACCTGGATCTACCAGGTCAACTGGTTCACCGCAGCCATCTGCCTTCCCAATGACTAGAAATTTCTTATAGACTGTGGCTGTACAGCCCGGATAGTTGACGATTTGCGCTCCAAGAACCCGTGTTACCTCTATTTCTCTCTCTGATTACGACTGAAATCAAGTTAAGAAGAATTTCAATGTACTTCCATATATTAAATTTCCAGTAAGCATCCCTCCACTTAAGGAAGAGTTAACGCTCAAGAAAAAACACGCGAACGGGGTTTCCTGAGGTAATGCGACACTTATAAATTTACGTTTACCTGAGTTGCAACCTCTTTTTATCTCCTCGAGTCCCCGCCGCTCCACTTTCAAATATTCTACCTATATAATTTTTAGGAATAACAGGATATATCATCAAAAGGACAGTGGTAACAATTTTTTATGATATACCATAAGAAACCTATATGCATATTAAATATTGAGAAATTATTAAAATATGCATGTTATATTAAAATATTTTATTTAGAATTATGTTATATAAAAAATATTATTTTATTTTAAAATTATAATTTCATAGACATAAATACTCTGTTTAAATCGACCGCCAGAGGTCACGCTTCCCATATAAAATCACATTGTTTTTGTTCCTCGTTGGCCGACCCAAAGTTTTGTAATTATGTAAATAATCTTTTGTTTTATTTATTTATACGCCTTAAGACAGGCATTACTTTTATCAAATTGTTTTATATATATTCCATGGGTTCACAATTAAAACAATATCTGATCAAGACTATTTTTATTATTTTACTTACAAGATTTTAACCACGACTGCACCACCATAGCTTAATTCTCAAGATAACCAAAATCAAGATAATCACAACAATTAAATACAAGTAGAAAATCTTTTTTTTTTTAAATATAATATGCATATATATAATTAAAAATATATCACACGTAGAAGTACATCTTATATACATATTTAAATAAAGATAATCTGTTTGAAAGTATAAGGAGAGGGAAGGGAAAGTTGAATAGTCAGAACAGTCCTAGTCGGCCACATGCTCTGCCTTTTAAAAATGGATATTTCGGGGAACACCTCCCTCTTCGGTCACTATTTTGCCTAATTAGAATAGTTCAACATCACCTGGATTTGATTATCAGAGGAGAGTTCGCTCTGAGGTGGTCCCCACGCCAGTTGTTCCCAGGGTGGTTCTCAGACTTTCTTTATCCTCTCCAATCTACTCCCCGCGGTATTTTTGTCATGGACCTTGCCTCCTGTGTGCGTCTTTACCACTTTCCGTAAAACTCACGACTGCTTTGCACACACACAAATTGCTACATATATATATGGTAATTTAAACCAACAACCCTATATTGTATAATACTTATAACAAGATTGTCATGTTGTACATAGAAACACATCTATAAATAATTATACGCATGATTGACATGTGTCATTGCATCACTATATGTAATGTACTTTGTACAAACTGAGGATAAATAAATAAAACTATGTAATAGATTAAGAGCTGAGTTAAAGCAAGATTGAGAATTTCAAAAACGTCTAAAATCGAGAGAGAAATCCGACAACCCTAAAGAGGAATTTAGCAAGTCGTTGCCATCAAGGTCAAAGGGTGCAGAATGCCGCAGACGTTCAAAGTCCAAATTCTCACATGTCTCCCCCCCCCCCCCCCCTCGGCAAAGATATAGATCCTCGGTTTTAGCCGAACTTAGACAGTCACTTCATCATCAGCGAGTGCCCTTGTCGGTTGTACCCAGGACCACCTCATCGACCATGTAAAACTGTAAGAAATCTTCTTTCTCCATCTTGCTCTTAGCTCGACTTTTATCTGTTCACGGAACTTCCCTACTAGAACTGTGTCTCTTCGTTTTTTTGTGTGTGGACATTTCCAAGCTTTCCACTCTGCCTCGACCACGACTGCCTGTACTCTGTGAAAACTGTTAAAGGTCTTCCAAAGTGCAGAGAGGTACTGGAAAACTCTCCACGCCCTGACTGTCCCTCTCGGTTACTACAGGTTTGACCCTCGGTTACCACAGCTATAGCGAGAGTCGACAGGATACCTCAACACATATATATTTTTAAATACATCTCCTGATCCTGTAATTGCGAGTTTCTAATAGCTTGCGCCATATGTCGAAATAAATATCAAACAAACCGTTCATTATTTTATCATTCCAGAATTGGCCAAATACCCCTTTACCGCCAGGAAACTTTTCACTCAATTTATCAACTTATTCCGATTACAATATCACTTAAGTACTATGTAAGATGAATCTATCAGTTAGTGTATTTCACACATGGTGTCGCTCGCAGGATCCTGTTCCGTAAGACGAGCCGCCTGGTGGGCGGGCGCTGCAAGGTGATGGGCAGCGGGGGAGCACCAATCTCCCAGGAGACCCAGGAGTTCACGCAGGCCGTGCTGTGCCTCGACCTCACCCAGGGCTACGGCATGACGGAGACCACCAGCTGCGGAGCCATCACTGCTAGTAAGTCGTAGGGACAGACATAGCCGTGTGTACGTTGTTTCAGGACGTATTTTCCAGGCCTATAACTACCATCGCAAAATTGGAGAGAAGTGGACTTCAGGAATTGGTTTAACTATGGAAATAAGCATCCCTACCACGTTGTTTCAAGCTAATGTAATAATAAGGAATCTGAGACAGAGAATTACTCGAATATCCTATAATTATGTACTACTGTAATTCCATCAGGATATCTCGTAGTTTATTCGGATTATATTAGACAATTCTCTTGCAAGTGTATTATATATGGATGTTTTTGTGAAATTGATATGTTGAGGAACTTGTACCTTAGTAAATCGGCGACCAATATACAGGTAGATCAAGGTAAACATGTGTGCAGTGAATGACCGCACCATTGGAGTAGTGGGACCTCCCGTGTCCATCGCCAAGATCAAGTTGATTGATTGGCCCGAGGGTAAGTTTCCCTGTGGAACATTCTCTTCAAATGAATCTTTCTTTTTTGATAAAATTACTGTTATTTAGAGCTAAAAGAGATTTATGGCTGGTTTATAAAACGTCATATATTCAAAATTTCATATATATTTTAAATAAAAATGCACCTAATTTATGTTTATTTTAAGGTATATACAATAATTCCCGAACTATTTGTAAATTATAAAATACATAAACATTTATATAATTAATTACCCTCAGTACCACGCGGGTATAAAAAGAACATAAGCCATAAGGCGATATACAAGCGCGTGCAGAATAGATATAGCAAGATTTTGATTAGAGCGCAATAAAGGTACCATCTATTTTCAATTATTCCGAAATATATTATACAGTCTCTTCAGATCAATTTCCTCCCGGCAAAATCTCCATCAATATTTTAGCCATAGATATGGCCCAGCCACTTTGCCAGCTGAACACCTCTTTGGCAGATTGTCAAGATTCCATAAGATCCCGTGTGGATCTCATGGAATGAAGTGCGCCCTAGACTGACGAGGGCCATTAGCCCGAAACCATGGTCTCTAAGTGGACGCTTTTCAGTTTGCCAAAGCTGGTGTTGTAGCTTTGTCACCGACCCGAAGCCGCTAGTTGCGGCGACGGTCAATAGATGGCGTCAGATTCTTACGTTTATTTTGACGGGAGAAGCGACCCTTGTCTCTTTAGATCAATTTCCTCCCGGCAAAATCTCCATCTATATTATACAGTATGAATAAAATATAGGATATAAACTTTCAATGTGAAACAGTGATATTTCTGTCTTCATTAACATTTTATAGGTTGAATTTACTATTCGGTGTATTCTAGAAGATGCGTCCCACGTAGATTGTTTCCATGCTATTGAATGGGAGGGGTTCAGAGAATGATGTGATGTTGGACTTCTAAGTATATAGAGGTAACCTGGATATTAAAATATATATATATAGAGAGAGAAATTCCCATGAAATGGTGTAGAGAAACATCGAAGAAGAAAATGTGCCATCAAATATCTTAATTAAAATGAAGTAAAATATCGATTTTTGAAAATTTGCAATGTCAGTCATCCAGGTTACATACCCCGTTCTGACTTTTTTGGCCAATGATGGAACTCCAATACTTTAGTTGTTGTTGTCATGTCCAATGAAGAGCCTCAAATGTTTCCATTCATCTCTATCACAGCAGTCGCAATGTCCTCTATCCTGGGTATGTAAAGCTGCTGTACTGGGTCCATGTCAATTTTCTGTAAGGCTGCGATAATTGCTGGGCATGAGAATATGGGTAGAATGGGGAATAGGGTAAAATGTGGGTAGGTGTTAGTTCCACACCAAGATAATTGTTGCATGCCCTTTCTTCAGTGATCTACCCTTTACCAGGCTTATCTACACCAATATTTCCATCTTTCCCAATACTCAAAATGGCTCTATAAGCAAGAAATATCTATAGAGAGATGCCATCATAACCGGTATGTAGATAGCCAAATTGAATTTTAAATAGATATGCGGTAACTATATTACATTATCGTTTCATTCTAAGAAAACTACTAAGTACACCGGTTCTAAGCGACAAGTAACCATGGTTACATATATAAGTATGCTTCAGGAAACTACTACACCATGGACAAGCCCAACCCCCGCGGGGAGATCGTGGTGGGTGGCCCCTGTGTTGCCATGGGCTATTTCAAACAGCCGGGCTTGACCGCCGAGAACTTCACCGGACCTGACGCCGACGGCACGCGGTGGTTCCTCACGGGAGACATCGGGGAGGTACTGCCCAACGGCAACCTCAAAATCATCGGTAGGTCGCTTGCTTCGACAGAGGTTGTGACAAACGTTACTTGTACGGATTAACACAAAGTTCAATTTCCTAGGGCATGAAGTAATAGTAACTTAACACACAGAAAAACGTATACTCAAGAGTACAACAACAACAACAAAATTGGACGAAAATAAGAACTCACAATTTGTTGTTGATTTTGCTGTTGTTGTCGTGTCCAAAGAAGAGTCTCAGATGTCCCCATGCATCTCTATCACAGCAGTCGTAATGTCCTCTTGGGTGTATAAAGTTGCTGTTTTGGGTCCATGTCAATTTTCTGCAAGGCTGTGGCCATTGCTGGGCATGCGAATATGTGGGTAGGTGTTAGTTCTACACCAGAAAAATTGTTGAATGCCCTGTATGTTCTTGTGCCATCTGGATGTATTGTCATTCCTTTGTAGTGTTTCATTCTTGTTTTAGTTTTTGTAATTATTCTCTCAGAGTTTATTTTGCATATTGTTAAATTGAAACTCACGATTTGTTATAAATATATATTTCAAAAATTATTCAACTTTTATTCCAGCGTTGATAGAGAGTGAACCGGGGTTACACAAGTATGCGAAGAGATCCCCAGACATGGACACAAAGAACGCTTTAAGCGTCTCCACACAACCAACTCCTTGAAGACTCACCGCATACCTATGGACCCTCATTATATACAAACATGACCACATTCGTCCAATCAGAAAGCGTGGGAGATTAGTTCGCTAGTCAAATACAAATAAACAACAAACTTCCCATCCTTGGACACTTTTATTTTTCCGTTCATCATTACTTTTCACAACTCATCCTTTCATACCTCATCCCTAAGGTTGGAAATAGTCGTTATTTCTACTTAAAATAAATTTCTATATTTCGTTTAAAAGAAACGCATGCAGGATAATTTCAAATGTCGTTTACAATCATAAGCCGCATTATATTGTATTATAAACAAACTTTATATCTAACTGATAAGCTTAAGCTCCTTATGTTTGTCAAATAAATTGACAGTTTCATTAGTTATAGAGATATTTCTATAGTTAATATATTTCTATGGTCATAATGAATTCCTAGAGCCTCACTGAGCAGGTCTTACATAGAAGAATGTACGGGAATATAAAAGCAAGTATGATTTAGATTAGCTCCATACAATTAATGCTGCCCACACAGCCTCGGTTATCTATATTTATATAGTAGAACTTGGATATCCCGAACGTTTTTAATTTGAAAACGTCTTCAATTCCAATATTCATACACACACAAAAGCCTTTATTAGCGACTTGCCCCATACAGATTCTACCAAATGGGTAAGGTAATAATCATCTTGTGTTATTTACGTAGGTAGTGAAATAGAAATTGAACTGGCTTTACTCTTCGTCTCAAAGTTATTCACTTGTTGACTGGTCCTTACATATTGATGATCTTTAATTCGAATATTTATCTTGGTCTCTATAATTTCCTATGAAAATAATGGTAAAAAACCATGGTTAATTCGAATTATTTCTTGGATAATTCGAAATTTAACGAGGTAAAATAAGGACCTGATTCCGGTTCAGCATTCTGCTTTTTTTTTGGCATTAATTCATGTACATTAATAATTCAGTTTTGAACTTTTTTAATATTGTATACATACATACAATTATTGCACGAATAATCTAAATAAGGATATGCCTTTTTTATATAATTTATGCACCTGATTCCAGTACAATATCAAATTTGTACTATTTTTTCACATTGTGTCGCGGTCTCACGCAATTCTGGCCTCAACTACCCGTTTCATGATTTTTCAGGATGCCTGAATGAGCAGTTTTTTGGTCGTTGAGGTACAGCTTGCACCACGCTGATGAGGGCCAACAGCCCGAAACGCGTCCGTGGTTAGCTTTTCTTGATTAATCAAGAAATGGTATTTTGCCAATTCTGGAATAATTAAAAACAACGAGAATAGTTTATATTTATTCCGATAGATGGATCATGCCATCAGCAACTTTCAGTTTCACTATAAGTAGATGCCTTTTTCACAATTTATGTACCTTAACCCAGTACATTATTACATTTGACTATTTTTTCATAATCTAAATATACGGTAGAAATGTAAATTTACAGCAATTAATGTTATTCTTAATAAAGGAATTGATCGAAAATGCGAGGTTTTATTGTTTTCAGTCTTTTATTCAAAACGTTTTTAATTCTTATTTTTTTTTTTGGATAATTCGATTTTTTTTTTGGCCCCTTGGG
>CP092872.1:24248315-24306537 GCA_030710605.1 Cordylochernes scorpioides
TCACACACAAGTGTATGAGAAGGATTTAAGCAAAACCCCTTGAATTCAAAGTTTCTATCTACAGTATAACAAGTTTATTCAGACTCCCTGATGTACATTACTTCAATTCCAGTTTTAAATGGTACATGTATTTTTAAATTATAATTTATTAATTAACCAGGTGCGATATTGAAATAGTTGGGCCTATGAAAGAGGAAACAAACAAAACAAATTAAAACTTAGGATTAAATATTAAATATTGAATGGAACATGTCAATCACCATTATAATATTCATAGATTTAATAGGTTTATGTTTGGTTATCGTTTCTTGACCGTTGATATCTCTTTTTACGTTAAAGATGAATGTATGTAAGGTAGTTGTGACAAGTTTAGAGATGTTGAGTTAAGCATTCTTGTAATGGATTGAAGAATACACAAAGCGTCAGGAGTTTCAAAGGGAGAACCTCACAATCGGGGGATTAGAGACAATTAACATAACTTTTATTGATCACAAGTCAATAAAACTGGCGCAAAGTACGTAATATAATTGTTGAAATTTACGATAAGAAATTATTATTGAATCGAAATATTTATTTTTATGAACAGATTATTAATATTTATAATTATATTGTTCTACTTTTTAGACTTCTCCCTAATTTATTCGCTTGTATTTTATATATATATTTTTTAATTTGGGCCTGTGCTTTAAGTAAACTGCTGTGTCAGACTGAAGTCTGTTTTTCTTCATTTCTACATGACAATAGGCTAGGTACAATGGATATTTATATGGCGTCCCTGCCCCCGCTGCATAGGTCGTTAGAATATCGCCAGGGAGTCGCCAGCGATGCCATTTATTTCGCTGTTCACGAATAAAATATTGACCGCCGGCTTCGTTGCTGAGGAGTGGTGATCATGAAGAAAGAAAGACAATGAAAATTAAAATAATTTATTGACATCCTGTTAATACAACCTCATAGTGTACAATACGCACTGATTAATAAATAATAAAAGTAATTTATAATGATGATGTTGCTAATGAACATTAAATATATGCTATGAACAATAAATAGGTACATGGTGCATCTGTTCGTCGCTTTGATAGAGTATCACCAGTCTATCCGCACCTCGCAGTCCACGAGGTAGACTTAAATCGCATGCCGAGGCGATGGAAGAGAGAGATAGACAATTAACCTAGACAAGGCTTAGTCAACAGCAAAGAAAAAAATTGAGTAAGATTTGAATAAAGTATTGTGATAAACATAGAAAATATTTGCACCAGACGAAGCCTTCTCCGAAGGAACGTCTGGATCTTAGCAAGGGTTATAAGCCTTCCTGAATTTGGGCAGGCCCTTGCTTATTGCGCAGTTACATTTTGGTGGAGCTGCTGGATAAATTACGAGAGACAAATGAAGATCGCCGGGAAGACCTTGAGGTCATGAATGCTATGATTTACCTTTTTAAAGACTGGCTCTAGGATTCCAACGCCGTGTCAAAGCCAAGATTTCCTTTCAAGACGATGATGTCCCTATAAACGATATGACGACAAAGCCGCTCTTCACGCCGCAAGAGAAAGTATGCAAAGGTACTAGGAAAAAGGCTCAAGACTCCGGTGGAATCCTTGGCAGAAGCACATCAGATCCATGTCAGTAACTATAATATTTGCAAGCTGTGGGTCAAAGCTCAAATAGAAAAGGAGCTATGTAGAAAAATAATTTATTATTATATTAACAGATTAATAATTATGATATTTATATATTTTATTACTATGCATAAACTTCCTTCATTTTGCCTCTCTTGTATTTCATCAATTTTAATTTGTGCCCATCTTAAATAAATTGCAGTGTTATATTGAAGTTTGTTTTTTCCTGATTTTTTTTCCTCTGTTGAGGTATCCGTACAGAATGGGCTTAAGTTCAGGCGAGAGTAGTTCGAGGAGAGAGAGATAGCGACGGCCATCTGGGCTGTCATCACCTAGTGACATAGCGGCTGTCACAACTATCCGTCACATCTTCGATTACTGCTCTTATATTTGGAATGGCTGTTAGAGATTGGAGTCATAGCGGATAGTACTGTCGAAATATCGCCGTTGATGTTATCTACTGGACTCTAACCTTGATGTCTAGTCTGGTTGTCTCACTATCGCCATAATTATTTAGAATTGTATTTGATACTCAACTAATTACTTAATCAAATGGCAAGTTAGAATACAAATACAAAACCTATAATATCATATTTATCAATTATATTGAGGATTTTGAATGAGATATCATCATATTTCTACATCCCATGTGTGATGTGACAATGTTCTAACGTTCATGCATTTCTTTAAAAAATAGAAACTTCGACAAATTAAAGTTTTATTTTTTCAGAACAATTTTAACGCCTTGCCAAATGCTTTATTTTCATTTCTCTTGATGAATTTTAAATATTTTTGTTGAAACGTTGATTAAAAAAACTTTAACTGGTCGAAGTGTCTATTTTTTAAAGAAATATGAATGCCAGCCAGGCAACATCTATGTTCTTGTATTTGTTCTCATTTTAATAGGAGAGAGTTTGATGATGGTTTAGAAGATGTTTGTCATTCCTTCACTGACAGATGGTGAATTGGTTCCAGTGGTGACTATCTACGCCACCCTGGGGGAGGAAGGGGTGATCCACGGGCTGCAGGAGACAGAGTCCGAGTTTGTGGTCACATCCGTTGATCTGATGCCAAAAGTTCTGGTAAATTCATACACTATCACTATACATATCCCACTCATAAAAATCTGAATATATTTTCGTCATATATAATCATGTTATAGGGAATCAATAACCAACAGAACAGGATTGGTTGAGCTTAAAAACCTGTAAGATCATGTAGCGTAGTAATTAAACTTGTTATAATAAAGGTGTAGTAAATGAACTTGCTGGGATTGTGCTGTAGTTTGATATTTTACTGGAACATGTAATGTGAAGATATTTGAGATTGTATTGTGGTCTAGGAATGTGATATTTTTTATGTTTGAATAAATTTAGGATTTTTAAATATTTTATTTCAATTTAAAGCACTATGTCCCCCTAGGGACACTTGCTCTGTCCTACATGTATGCCTTTACATTTGTCTATACATATATATACAATTTTAAATGTTTTTGCAATTTTTCTATCTATTGTTTTATAAATAATTTCAGTCTAATTTTCAATTGTATTTTGTATATCTAAATCTTTTGAAGATTTGATTCCACTTTTTGCCTGATTTATCATAGACGACAAATAAGATATATCATTTTTTGTTAGATTCTTTTGATTGGTTTTAAACTTGCTATCGAAAAATATTTTTATTTCTTCAAGTTTAGCGTTTATTGACTTTGAGATAGAACCCATTTTCCTTTATTTACTTAACCAAGAAAAAATGTCATATCCCTTAATGTAATATTGCAATTTTGAACTTGAATATAGAAATGAAATAAACTTAAAAATAAATTATTATAATGGTTTTGTGGCTTAGAAAATGGGTTAAAAAGTGTTTTAATGTAAAGATCTGTCGGTATCGTGTTTTTTATAAAATGCGCGACCATGTAATAGAGTAAAAACCTGTGCGACCCTGTAGTGATTTTGAAAATCTGGGATGTTGTTGTGACTTAGAAAATTTGTGAGATTGCGTGTTGTAAAAATCTGTTGGAACGTTTTTGTTGTAACAACTTTGTGGTTTTGTGTGTTTTGAATGGATCATGTAAAGGTCTAGAAAATGACGGTCCATATTGAGGGCTAGAAATATTTCGGGGGGTCGGTGGAAGGGTGGTCTAAATCGTTGGTTTTCGACCGCTATCGAAACCCGCAATGATAACTTTTTTATAATTAAAAAAATGCTCCAATCGGCCCCCGATTCTTGCAAAGGTCCAACCTCATCAGCGATAGAAAGTAATTCAAACGGGGCTCTGGCACATTTGTAAGTGTCATTTGTAAGTTGTAAGTCGAACTGCTTTTCACGAGTGTAGACATGTGGTGCACTTACAGTTAAAGCAGTCGCCAAATTATTACCCACAATAATTATCATGGCCCTTACTATGTGTACTGTGCATATATATTAAGGATCATGTTGTGATATAACAACTATATATGATCATTTTGTGATATGTAAAAATAGTATAATCGTGACGGTGGAATGGTGTTGTAGAAAAACCTAGAGAAGACGCCCAAAGTCCGCAGCATAATCTACATGGAAGGCTTGAAGTCACCGAGCCTCAAGGGAACACCAGAACACGTCCAGATCCTGTCGTTCAACCAACTGGAGAAGAACGGCGAAGACAGCGGTGAAGGTTGGTTGCCCATGTCGACCTTTGGAATGAACCTGCGTTTGTTCCAAGTCTCCTTATGGATATCACTATCATTACAACTTGGTGGATATTTGATATTTGATCTCTTGGACAGCAGGTTTATATAGATTTGATCTCTTGGACAGCAGGTTTATATAGATTTGATCTCTTGGACAGCAGGTTTATATAGATTTGATCTCTTGGACAGCAGGTTTATATAGATTTGATCTCTTGGACAGCAGGTTTATATAGATTTGATCTCTTGGACAGCAGGTTTATATAGATTTGATCTCTTGGACAGCAGGTTTATATAGATTTGATCTCTTGGACAGCAGGTTTATATAGATTTGATCTCTTGGACAGCAGGTTTATATAGATTTGATCTCTTGGACAGCAGGTTTATATAGATTTGATCTCTTGGACAGCAGGTTTATATAGATTTGATCTCTTGGAAAGCAGGTTTATATAGATTTGATCTCTTGGACAGCAGGTTTATATAGATTCGATCTCTTGGACAGCAGGTTTATATAGATTTGATCTCTTGGACAGCAGGTTTGTATACATTTTCTGCCTAGGATAACACTATACGTAGTGAAGAGGTTATCTAGTATTGCAAGGCAAGCTCTTGGCTAACATGCTACTTACACCTGCCCTAAACTCAGTGAACCCATGTCAACTCTGTGTGCAGACCTGGCGGAGAATTTAAAGCCCACAAAGGACGATCCTGCTGTCATAATGTACACCAGCGGCTCCACGGGCGTGCCTAAAGGTGATTGGTTCATAACTTTAAACTTATTCCTATTTTTACGATATATATATTTTTCTTATATACATACAGTTTAACTTCTTTAATTCAACATCCCAAGGTATTAGATATTTCGGTAGATATAAAGTCGGGTAGATGTGATTAGCTTATCCTCTATCTAATTAAAATAAGGGTTTTATATAAAATAGTTTCGCTTATTAATTGCTGATATGAATTGAAAGAGATACTATTGGACCTTTTTATTCAACTACAGTATATTTTTTTATATAAACAGCCCATTATAGTCAGTTGAGATGAATACGAATTCAATACAACATTCACTGCTGGGGGACATGTTACATACATATAAGCAGAATCGCTGAATATCATAATATTATATACATTCACAAAATTAGAGAGGTAAGGTATATTAAACCCCTTGGTGGGTTTACCACTGATGAACCAACCCTTCCAATATATTTTTCAACGCAGTAAGGACAGTAGAAAGATGTTTCATTTATAAAAAAATAAAGAATCACGAAAAAATGGTAACATTTCTTCCACATAGATGAGATGGTAATGCCTTATGATAGAAATATGTTCATTGGCTGTTTAATTGGGAAATATAAATGTAGGCATGGGGGGAGTTTCGGGTTTGTCCGGTAAGAAGGGCTTTATATTCCGGGTAATGTCTCCTCTTTCAATATTCTTAATGCTTAATGGGCAAATATGTGTGCGTACAGTTATGGCTTAACTTTAAAAATATGGAATTTTTATTATCAAATATGGGATAGTATTCACTACTGGTTTTAATAATCTATACGTTCAAGATAAAGGATATTTGAAATGAGGTTTTCAGCTCTTTGTTCATAATTGTGTAAATTATTATAAATCAAACTCTTCCAAATTTTGATTTTTAGATGGTTCTTATGGGGATTCCATCTGGTTGAATGAATCCATCAAAGAGCGCTATCGGACCATAAACTTTACATACTATGGTCTCCATAGTGATTATTGTGGGAGAAACAAGTGCCGTTAACTTTGACCGAGCTGCATATGTAAATATTGGGGGAAAGTTCTTGAAAGATATCATTTGATTCGATGTATATAGCCACTTTCTCTTTGAATACTGATATTCGTTCGCTTTTGTTCTTGCGTGCGTGGAAATAAAGGTAATAATTATTAATAATATATCTTCAACATTGCCATTACAGCCTCTATCAAAGACAGCGGACTGCCCATTGGAGAACCTCAAACTTGCTGCTATAACACTTTATGATAGGGGAAGATCTTCATTCATAGACAATTCCGCCATTTGATGCTCTAATATATAGATATGTGATGAGGTATCCAGTCGACTTAATCTATGGAGTGCGATCCTGTTGACTCTCGCTATACTGTGTTGACCGAGAGGAACAGTCAGGATAAGGAGTTTTCCAGTACCTCTCTGCACCTTGGGAGACCTTTAGCAGTTCTCACAGAGTACAGGCAGTCGTGGTCGAGGCAGAGTGGAAAGCTTGGGAATGTCCCCACAAAAAACGAAGACACAGTTGCACTAAGAAAGTCCGTGAACAGATAAAAGTTGAGCTATGAGCGAAAGATGGAGATAGAAGAGTTCTTACTGGTCTACATGGATGGATGAGGAGGACCTTGGTGACAACCGACGAGGGCTCGCGCTGATGGTGAACTGACTATCAAGTGACTGTGTTTTTGGCTAGGACGGAGGCCTTTTATATCTTTTCTGAGAAAGGGACTATTGCATTTCAGCAGATGTGAAGAGTGTGGATCGTCTGGCGAAATTATAAACTGGCGCCATCCTGACAGTTTCCAATCTATCTTTAGACTTTGTTGTGGAAATTTTAAATCTATCTCGATTTTAGACGTTTTTGACCTTTAGCTTTAGCTCAACTCTTAATCTATTATAGAGTTTTATTTATTTATCCTCAGTTTGTACAAAGTACATTATATATGATGATGTAATGACACACATGTCAATCATGCGTATAATCATTTAGAGATGTGTTTCTATTATACAACATGAAAATCTTGTTATAAGTTATATACAATATGGGGTTGTTGGTTTAAATTACCATATATATATATATTTGAATATCTTAAATCAATTAACCAAACGCTCTGCTACTGCGAACCTTAGATTATCTTCGCGTGATGCATCAATTTCAGATATATTTTGAAAAAAACCTGACTTACAAATATTCAGAAGAAGAGAGTGTAGAATTGTTTTGACGATATTTCCGGTACATAAGAATAATGTAAAAGGATTACCTCTTTACCAGGGTTATTCGTTAAATGTTAAATCTACACAAAGTTTGAGGTTATCCTGAAGCAATTTGAAGATTTGTCCAAAAATCTGTATGTCCCATAGCACCATCCAACAAGGGTGTCTGTATTACAGGTGTTCTCATCAACCAAGAACAGGTCGTGGCCGCCATACAAGCTTTTAACGACCTTGGATATGATGTCGTGTGAGTACCTTACTTCCTGTCTTTTGGAACTATAAAGGTAACGTGATGCTATAGTATATTCGCTCTATTGTACTTAGAATACGTTTTTAAAGTATCCGTCTAGATTTGTCTCTGGTATTCGGTATTAGAATTTGATACGTATTCCAAAGACACATAATAGAGGTCATGGAAACCATTGTGGGTAATTTGAGGCTGATTTTACTCTAAGTCCACCACAAATCTAAACTCGTAAAAATTAGCTTGCCTTTTAATACAAGGTACTAGATCTATTTTTGGTTGCCTTTAATCAGTGGTGGGTTTGTATTTGGGCAAAAATTTGAGGCATTGAAAAAATGGCCAACCTCAGATGGGGGGATTTCGGTTGTTATATTTCGGAAACGACAGGCGTCGAGTGCCCGAGATTCTGTTAGGTAGTAACGGCGGCCAGGCGGGGGAGCTCCAGCGTGCGACGAGCAGAGCGTGTGCATATGCGCTTCACTCTATTATTTGACATTTATTTAAGCTTTTCCGCAGCTTGATATCCATTTGTGCTTTTTTTCAAAAGACCAATTTTCTTGACTTTACTTCATGTTTCCGAATATGTGTATATAAGGTTAACCCGAATTTCATTCGAGGATGGAAGTTCCCGGCTTTCCGCTAATACCTGAAATTGATTGTTGACTTCCATAAATTCCATATCTAGGTCGAAAACTCGCGTAGCTCGCGCGCCGCGTGGCTGCATGGCCGAGAGAGACATGTCATGTCTGTGTTAAGCCAACTATCTTAAAATTAGATATAACCACTAAAATTATACAAGCTTGACCTAAATTTGTGATATTTCGTTCAGGGACGCCATGTATGTAGCCTACCTGCCCCTGTCCCACATCTACGAGCTGGTAGTTGGTGAGTTGAGATTATTGATAAAACTATCTTGATCTTTGTAGAGTTTTTCCCAAAACGAATAGATTGATTGTATTTGAAGAGGTGAGGTATAATTCGAGTGATAAGTTTATTTTATTCAAAATTCTTGAAAGCTCTCGAGCGGATTTCTGTTCTTCAACGCTCGAAATCTTGCAAAAAATCTAAAAAAAAGAAACTTTTTATTCAAATTCTACTTTCCCTCTTCAAATAATTCCTGGATAACTACTATTCACATAAATTGATTGTATGTTTATTTTTATCCAAGAATATTAACTATCAAATGAGACTATATTGATACCTGCAAAAAGAATGAAAGCATGTTATTTTCCTTATATAAGATTTCTTGTAAGAATATGCGTCCAAAAGCGTTTACTTAAGAAAATATAATATTTTTGTCGAGCTGAGCCCCTAATTTTGTAGTCTATTTTTGTAGCGAACTAAAATATAGTTAGAGGATGAAAAGATTAGGCTTCCAAGTTTTTAAAATATTCCAAATCATATATCTAGCTTTCAGGCATAAAACTAGATATCTAAATTATTTTTTTTAAAGGAACGTATCCCTGGGAACCTGATGATTTCACATTAATATTATGACAAGGGATTATTTTATTAAATTATAAAATATAGTTGTTAGAATTTTGGAAAAACGCGACCATAAATGAATGAATTAATGACGTCGGACTGGAACTTAGTCCGAGCTGACTGGACAAGCTTGTGATATGCTTGCTGGACCTTAGTCATGGTCTTGATTTTAATCCAACTGGGGATCTGATAATTCTTATACCTTACCACTTCAAATACAGTGTGCCTTTTGGTACCAGAAAATCCTATTTTCGATAAGACTTGCACAATCTTGAAAATTATTAATATACCTGAAAATATATCATTTTTCTTTATTTTCTTTTAGACAATTCAAAATTATTTATTCATACTCTTAGTCAATTGTTACAAAAATCAATGAAAAATTAAACAAAGATAAATGATCTTATTTACAATCTGGTGATAAAATATATACAGTTGTTCTCAGGAATTTCCTCCTCCTTGAGAGAGTCCTCATCCAGACAAGGACAAAATCTCTCAGTTCAATGTTGAGAACAATCGGAACGAATCTATATATGACGAGATATATTCATTAAAGGCTCTTTTGCCGTTGATGATTCAACATATGTGCAATAAGATTACTTTTTCACGGCATTCTCTTTATTTTCATTAACTTTCTCTGAATACGTATATCGAATAGAAATATTCTCCTCATGTTCTATCTATATTATAAGGATATTTCTACCAATGTAAGAAATTATAACAAGAAGTGTATGTGACAGAGATGAGCTACATGTCCCTCGGGATCCCCATCGGCTATTCTTCGCCGCTGACCTTGACAGCCATGGTGAGAAAGCTCTTTAAATCTCATGTTGAAATCTCTATTATAAAATCTGCTATTTCTTACTCTTTGGGGGCTTTTGTATATTTACGCTATGAGAAATGAATGCATTTTCGGTTGAAACCCTTGTTCTTGTTTCGAAATCACTTTATTAGGGTACCGCTCAACAAGAACAACATAGTTTATGATATTTTCATAAATGAATAATAGGTGAAGGTTATTCACATATTAAGCAAAATATTAACGCGTGATTCGATCCCTGTTCGTGACTGTCGGGAATCGAGGGTGTTACCTACTCGTCTCTGGGTGAAACCCTATTTTGCTGCCTATTTATCTATTTATTTTTACAATATTTCATTGATTTCCAGCAAATTTTATCATAAAATTATTGTTTGAAAAAATGTACTGAGACCCCCTCTCTCTCCTCGAGAATATATATATTTATATTAATTGCCTTTCAAGTAACGACGTTACATGGAATTTGAGAATTTTAATATCCACCGTCTTGTTTGTAAACACTTTCTAGCGATGCGTCAACCCTTGAGTACAATTTCATCTTTAACCCAATATTTATCAACTACTAGCATAGGATTTGTGCTTAGTGTTGTACCTTTTATGCGCTGCTTTCAGATTATTTGTCACAAGTAGGCCTCTTATGAATATTTTTAAGAAGACATGACAATACAAGTTTATTTGTATATGTGTGTACTATAATACTCTTCACAGGTTTCCAACTAAAGCTACACTCATAGATAAAACTTAAGGAAGTTGTACTGTTTAGCTTGTATATTGGTATTTAGACATTAACTCTGAAAGATATTTGATACACAGTGACCTTTATAGAAGACTCACGAGATAAATAAGTGTGGGAACAAAATTTCCTCTGTCTCATTTAAAAAGGGCGACATAAAATACTTTCTACTTATATATGTTTTGTCCATGTGTGTATATACGCTATGCTGAGATAGTACAGCTAAGTCAGGCTGTGATCGACAGAGTACTGCGGTGAAACAAGGATGTCCCCGGGGATGTAGACCTGCTCCGACCTACCCACACCACCACTGTGCCGGTATGTACATCTGTGGAACCTCTTTCTACATCTTGTATAGCCCTCTATTCTCACCCAATTCTTTCTGTAGTTTTTTATGCTAGGTGAATGACTCGTCTAAGGGAAATATTGACCAATAAATATTATTTAAATAAAAAGGCTTATTATTATACAAATAGATATAAAATTATCATGAAAATAGATATAGATGTATGAACCAACTTTGCCCGGTGAATGTGTAACAACATATATCTTGCTTTAATGAAAATAATCATTATTATCAGCATAGTAGTGGTAAGAATTCTTACTCTATATTATTATATATGAAAAATGGCGCTTTTGTGTAGGTTATTTTTTATAAAAATAAAAACAGCTAACACTTTAAATACACGCTAAAGCAAAGCGCCATCCGTCGCCGCAAACTGGCAGACTTGGGTCAATGACAAAGCCACAACACCATATTTGGCAAACCCAGCAGCCAACCTGGGAGACCGTTTTTGGGCTAATGGTCCTAATCAGTCCAGGGCTTGCTTTGATTTATCTCTACGCGGAATCTATCAAATCTTCAGGATTTGACAGAAGATGATTAACTGGCAAAGTGACTTGGCTAATTCTATGATCGAAATATAATTGCCATTGTTGCATCCGTCATGGGAGATTGGCATCATGTTAATATTCGATTGGTGTCCCTTTCAAGATTATAAGTTAGTCTAGACACAAAGTAATCATAAAACAAATATATTTTCACGAGGGAATTATTTACAAAAATCCCCAGATATCAAAATAAGAGGTATATATAAACTAAATATTTACAAATGAAGTGTAGACGTAACATCACATGGCCGATGATAATTGACCTAAGAGACCAGCATAGAATATTACGGGATTTTGTAGGTTACTTTGATGGGAAAGTAGATTATTCTCTTTTATCATAGTTATATCAATATATTCCGGGGCCAAATTGTATGATTACTCTTTATACAGAAACCAAGTTCGGATACATCAAATATGTAGGCGAATATCATCACATCATTTACCGACCGGGGGAATATGTAAATTATCGAGGTATTAGCTCCTTACTTCTTACGCCAATATTGTGAAAAATTGAATTAAAATAAGAAAGCTGACAATGCATTTTTTCAATTCTATAGCTTCCCTCTAGCCTCCTATTTTCCCTCATATCATAAGGCAATAGCTATTCAAAAGTTGCGTATTTTCCTAATTAAGATGGCGCGGCATTGTCTTATGTTCACACCAAATATGGCTAATAACCATAAAACTATATTTAGCGTCAACATAAGGCAAAGCCGCGCCATCTTATTTAGAAAAATACGCAAATTTTGAAATAGCTATTGCCCCGTGATATGAGGGAAACTGCCTTATGTTCAAAATGATGACTTCTGAAGAATATTCCGTTATACCAATGGTACAGTAGAATTTTGTGGTACACACGCTACATCACATGTATCCATCCATTCCTTCACTCGCCTAGCTGACTTTACGCCGGTTTACAGCTCATTCTAGATCGTATCCGGAAGAACATTGAAGAAAACATCGCCAAGCGTGGACAGCTGGTCAAAGCCTTCTTCGAGTTCGCCCTGGAGTACAAGACTTCGTGGTACAGTAGTGGCTACAGTACCCCGCTCCTGGACAGGTAAGTTTGGATAACTGTGCTACTGATACTTTGAGTTCTGATAAATGATCCTAACATCGAAGAAATAACACGCATTGTCATTCGGAACATAGTTATATTTATATTATTATTTATTTAGTTAAACCATGTTCCTGGAGCATACAGAAGTCACCAACAACCCGGGCTGTTCTTCTGACCTATGTCTTCTTCGTTTTATTTACAATGTCAGTGAAAGTCCATTTCATGAGGTGACGCCAGGCAGATTTCTTTCTTGGGAGATTTTCTAGGTATACTGAATTTAGGTTGGTAATCCCTACGAGGGAAATTAGTGGTATTTCTGGAGTAGTGAGAACACACACAAGATTGAAATAAAACATATCAATTTCACGTTTTTTTTCTGTCAAATTATCTTTGATACGAGTTTATCTACACTCTGTCAAAAACCTTCCATTTTTCTGATAAGATAAACAGAAGAGACACCTGTCTGTGGATGATTACGGAATCTGTGACCTGGATCTACCAGGTCAACTGGTTCACCGCAGCCATCTGCCTTCCCAATGACTAGAAATTTCTTTTAGACTGTGGCTGTACAGCCCGGATAGTTGACGACTTGCGCTCCAAGAACCCGTGTTACCTCTATTTTCTCTCTCTGATTACGACTGAAATCAAGTTAAGAAGAATTTCAATGTACTTCCATATATTAAATTTCCAGTAAGCATCCCTCCACTTAAGGAAGAGTTAACGCTCAAGAAAGAACACGCGAACGGGGTTTCCTGAGGTAGTGCGACACTTATAAATTTACGTTTACCTGAGTTGCAACCTCTTTTTATCTCCTCGAGTCCCCGCCGCTCCACTTTCAAATATTCTACCTATATAATTTTTAGGAATAACAGGATATATCATAAAAAATACAGTGGTAACAATTTTTTATGATATACCATAAGAAACCTATATGCATATTAAATATTGAGAAACTATTAAAATATGCATATATATCATTAAAAATATATCACATGTAGAAGTATATCTTATATAAATATTTAAATAAAGATAATCTGTTTAAAAGTATAAGGAGAGGGAAGGGAAAGTTGAATTGTCAGAACAGTCCTAGTCGGCCACATGCTCTGCCTTTTAAAAATGGATATTTCGGGGAACGACTCCCTCTTCGGTCACTATTTTGCCTACTTAGAAAATTTCAACATCACCTGGATTTGATTATCAGAGGAGAGTTCGCTCTGAGGTGGTCCCCACGCCAGTTGTTCCCAGGGTGGTTCTCAGACTTTCTTTATCCTCTCCAATCTACTTCCCACGGTATTTTTGTCATGGACCTTGCCTCCTGTGTGCGTCTTTACCACTTTCCGTAAAACTCACGACTGCTTTGCACACACACAAATTTCTACATATATATATGGTAATTTAAACCAACAACCCTATATTGTATAATACTTATAACAAGATTGTCATGTTGTACATAGAAACACATCTATAAATAATTATACGCATGATTGACATGTGTAATTGCATCACCATATGTAATGTACTTTGTACAAACTGAGGATAAATAAATAAAACTATGTAATAGATTAAGAGCTGAGTTAAAGCAAGATTGAGAAGTTCAAAAACGTCTAAAATCGAGAGAGAAATCCGACAACCCTGGTGCCATCAAGGTCAAAGGGTGCAGAATGCCGCAGACGTTCAAAGTCCAAATTCTCACATGTCTCCCCCCTTCGGCAAAGATATAAATCCTCGGTTTTAGCCGAACTTAGACAGTCACTTCATCATCAGCGAGTGCCCTTGTCGGTTGTACCCAGGACCACCTCTTCGACCATGTAAAACAGTAAGAAATCTTCTTTCTCCATCTTGCTCTTAGCTCGACTACTATCTGTTCACGGAACTTTCCTACTACAACTGTGTCTCTTCGTTTTTTTGTGTGTGGACATTCCCAAGCTTTCCACTCTGCCTCGACCACGACTGCCTGTACTCTGTGAAAACTGTTAAAAGGTCTTCCAAAGTGCAGAGAGGTACTGGAAAACTCTCCACGCCCTGACTGTCCCTCTCAGTTACTACAGGTTTGACCCTCGGTTACCACAGCTATAGCGAGAGTCGACAGGATACCTCAACACATATATATTTTTAAATACATCTCCTGATCCTATAATTGAGAGTTTCTAATAGCTTGCGCCATATGTCGAAATAAATATCAAACAAACCGTTGATTATTTTATCATTCCAGAATTGGCCAAATACCCCTTCACCACCAGAAGACTTTTCCCTTAATTTATCAACTTATTCCGATTACAATATCACTTATGTACTATGTAAGATGAATCTATCAGTTAGTGTATTTCACACATGGTGTCGCTCGCAGGATCCTGTTCCGTAAGACGAGCCGCCTGGTGGGCGGGCGCTGCAAGGTGATGGGCAGCGGGGGAGCACCAATCTCCCAGGAGACCCAGGAGTTCACGCAGGGCCGTGCTGTGCCTCGACCTCACCCAGGGCTACGGCATGACGGAGACCACCAGCTGCGGAGCCATCACTGCTAGTAAGTCGTAGGGACAGACATAGCCGTCTGTACGTTGTTTCAGGACGTATTTTCCAGGCCTATAACTACCATCGCAAAATTGGAGAGAAGTGGACTTCAGGAATTGGTTTAACTATGGAGATAAGCATCCCTACCACGTTGTTTCAAGCTAATGTAATAATAAGTAATCTGAGACAGAGAATTACTCGAATATCCTATAATTATGTACTACTGTAATTCCATCAGGATATCTCGTAGTTTATTCGGATTATATTGGACAATTCTCTTGCAAGTGTATATATGGATGTTTATTTGAAATTGATATGTTGAGGAACTTGTACCATAGTAAATCAGCGACCAATGCACAGGGAGATCAAGGTACACATGTGTGCAGTGAATGACCGCACCATTGGAGTAGTGGGACCTCCCGTGTCCATCGCCAAGATCAAGTTGATCGACTGGCCCGAGGGTAAGTCAGTCTCCCTGTGGAACATTCTCATCAACTGAATCTTCCTTCTTTGATAAAATTACTGTTCTTTAGAGCTAAAAGGGATTTATGGCTGTTTTATAAAAAAGTCATATATTCAAAATTTCATATATATTTTCAATAAAAATGCACCTAATTTATGTTTATTTTAAGGTATATACAATAATTCCCGAACTATTTGTAAATTATAAAATACATAAACATTTATATAATTAATTACCCTCAGTACCACGCGGGTATAAAAAGAACATAAGCCATAAGGCGATATACAAGCGCGTGCAGGAAAGATATAGCAAGATTTTGATTAGAACGCAATAAAGGTACCATCTATTTTCAAATATTCCGAAATATATTATACAGTCTCTTCAGATCAATTTCCTCCCGGCAAAATCTCCATCTATATTTTAGCCATAGATATGGCCCAGCCACTTTGCCAACTGAACACCTCTTTGGCAGATTGTCAAGATTCCATTAGATCCCGTGTGGATCTCATGGAATAAAGTCCGCCCTAGACTGACGAGGGCCATTAGCCCGAAACCATGGTCTCTAAGTGGACGCTTTTCAGTTTGCAAAAGCTGGTGTTGTGGCTTTGTCACCGACCCGAAGCCGCTAGTTGCGGCGACGGTCAATAGATGGCGTCAGATTCTTACGTTTATTTTGACGGGAGAAGCGACCCTTGTCTCTTTAGATCAATTTCCTCCCAGAAAAATCTCCATCTATATTATACAGTATGAATAAAATATAGGATATAAACTTTTAATATAAAACAGAGATATTTCTGTCTTTATTAACCTTTTATAGGTTGAATTTACTATTCGGTGTATTCTAGAAGATGCGCCCCACGTAGATTGTTTCCATGCTATTGAATGGGAGGGGTTCAGAGAATGATGTGATGTTGGACTTCTAAGTCTATAGAGGAAACCTGGATATTAAAATATATATATAGAGAGGGAAATTCCCATTAAATGGCGTAGAGAAACATCGAAGAAGAAAGAGTGCCATCAAATATATTAATTAAAATGAAGTAAAATGTCGATTTATGAAAATTTGCAATGTCCGTCATCCAAGTTACAAACCCCGTTCTGACTTTTTTAGCCAATAATGGCACTCCAATACTTCAGTTGTTGTTGTCATATCCAATGAAGAGCCTCAAATGTCTCCATGCATCTCTATCACAGCAGTCGCAATGTCCTCTATCCTGTGTATGTAAAGCTGCTGTACTGGGTCCATGTCAATTTTCTGTAAGGCTGCGGTAATTGCTGGGCATGAGAATGTGGGTAGAATGGGTAATAGGTTAAAATGTGGGTAGGTGTTAGTTCCACACCAAGATAATTGTTGCATGCCCTTTCTTCAGTGATTTACCCTTTACCAGGCTTATCTACACACAATATTTCCATATTTCCCAATACTCAAAACGGCTCTATAAGTAAGAAATATCTCTAGAGAGATGCCATCATAACCGGTATTTAGATAGCCAAATTGAATTTTGAATAGATATGCAGTAAGTAAATTACATTATCGTTTCATTCTAAGAAAACTACTAAGTACACCGGTTCTAAGCGACAAGTAACCATGGTTACATATATAAGTATGCTTCAGGAAACTACTACACCATGGACAAGCCCAACCCCCGCGGGGAGATCGTGGTGGGTGGCCCCTGTGTTGCCATGGGCTATTTCAAACAGCCGGGCTTGACCGCCGAGAACTTCACCGGACCTGACGCCGACGGCACGCGGTGGTTCCTCACGGGAGACATCGGGGAGGTACTGCCCAACGGCAACCTCAAAATCATCGGTAGGTCGCTTGCTTCGACAGTGGTTGTGACAAACGTTACTTATACGGATTAACAAACAAAGTTCAATTTACTAGGACCTAAAGTAATAGTAACTTAACACACAGAAAAACGTATACTCAAGAGTACAACAACAACAAAAAAATAAAAAAATTGGACGAAAATAAGAACTCACAATTTGTTGTTGATTTTGCTGTTGTTGTCGTGTCCAATGAAGAGTCTCAGATGCCCCCATGCATCTCTATCACAGCAGTTGCAATGTCCTCTTGGGCCATGTCAATTTTCTGCAAGGCTGTGGCCATTGCTGGGCATGCATATATGTGGGTAGGTGTTAGTTCCACACCAGAAAAATTGTTGAATGCCCTGTATGTTCTTGTGCCATCTGGATGTATTGTCATTACTTTGTAGTGTTTCATTCTTGTTTTAGTTTTTGTAATTCTTCTCTCAGAGTTTATTTTGCATATTGTTATATTGAAACTCACGATTTGTTATAAATATTTATTTAAAAAATACTCAACCTTTATTCCAGCGTTGATAGGGAGCGAACCGGGGTTACACAAGTATGCGAAGAGATCCCCAGACATGGACACAAAGAACGCTTTAAGCGTCTCCACACAACCAACTCCTTGAAGACTCACCGCATACCTATGGACCCTCATTCAATATACAAACATGACCACATTCGTCCAATCATAAAGCGTAGGAGATCAGTTCGCTAGTCAAATACAAATAAACAACAAACTTCCCATCCCTGGACACTTTTATCCGTTCATCATTACTCTTCACAACTCATCCTTTCATACTTCATCCCTAAGGTTGGAAATTTCTCCTCAAAATAAATTTCTATATTTCGTTTAAAAGAAACACATGCAGGATAATTTCAAATGTCGTTTACAATCATAAGCTGCATTATATTGTATTATAAACAAACTTTATATCTAACTGATAAGCTTAAGCTCCTTATTTTTGTCAAATAAATTGACAGTTTCATTAGTTATAGAGATATTTCTATAGTTAATATATTTCTATGGTCATAATGAATTCCTAGAGCCTCACCAAGCAGGTCTTACATAGAAGAATGTACGGGAATATAAAAGCAAGTATGATTTAGATTAGCTCCATACAATTAATGCTGCCCACAGCCTCGGTTATCTAGATTTATACAGTAGAAATTGTATAACTCGAACGTTTTAAATTTGAAAACGTCTTCAATTCCAATATTCGCACACACACAAAAGCCTTTATTAGGGACTTGCCACTTACAGATTCTCCCAATTGGGTAAGGTAATAATAATCTTGTGTTATTTACGTAGGTAGTGAAATAGAAATTGAACTGGCTTTACTCTTCGTCTCAAAGTCATTCACTTGTTGACTGGTCCATACATAATGATGATCTTTAATTCGAATATTGATCTTGGTCTCTATAATTTCCTTTGAAAATAATGTTAAAAAATCATGGTTAATTCGAATTATTTCTTGGATAATTCGAAATTTAACGAGTTAAAATAAGGACCTGATTCCGGTTCAAGGATGGAAATTTTAGCGAAATTAAATTTCAGAGTTTCAACGAGTTAGTAGATTCTGTACTTTTTCAATCAGCATTCTGCCTTTTTTAAAAATTAATTCATGTACATTAATAATTCAGTTTTGAACTTTTTTAATGTTTTATATATACATACAATTATTGCACGAATAATCTAAATTATGAAAAAGGCAGCTCCTTATGGTGCAAATGAAAGTACTGATGGCTTGCGCCATCTATAGGAATAAATATCAACTATTATCGTTGATTTTTAATTATTCCAGAATTGGCCAAATACCAATTCTTTTTTAATCAAGGCTGGATAAGGAGATGCCTTTTAAATATAATTTATGCACCTGATTCCAGTACAATATCAAATTTGTAATATTTTTTCACATTGTGTCGCGGTCTCACCCAATTCTGGCCTTAACTACCCGTTTCATAATTTTTCAGGATGCCTGAATGACCAGTGTTTTGGTCGATGAGGTACAGCTTGCATCACGTTGATGAGGGCCAACAGCCCGAAACGCGTCCGTGGTTAGCTTTTCTTGATCAATAAAGAATAGGTATTTGGCCAATTATGGAATAATTAAGAATCAACGAGAATAGTTGATATTTATTCCGATAGATGGCGCAAGCCATCAGCAACTTTCAGTTTCACTATAAGTAGATGCCTTTTTCACAATTTATTTACCTTATCCCAGTACATTATCACATTTGACTATTTTTTCATAATCTAAATATACGGTAGAAATATAAATTCACAGCAACTAATGTTATTCTTAATAAAGGAATTGATCGAAAATGCGAGGTTTTATTGTTTTCAGTCTTTTATTCAAAACGTTTTTAATTCGTATTTTTTTGGATAATTCGATTTTTTTTTGGCCCCTTGGGCTTCGAATTATCTAAGTTTAAAAATAATGAATAGCAGACAATTATTCTGTACCCCGGAGTGTACGAAAGTCGCCAGCTGTCAAGAGAGCACACAAGATTACTAGAGAATATATAGGTCTCAACCCATCTTGGACGGACGAGAACAAATGAACCTTTTTATGAACATTCTAATGATAGTTAATTGGGAATATGAAATGAAATGTATCCGAAGGGTATCCTAGTATAAAAAGAAGATACAACGATAAATTTAGGCAGGAGAATTGGTAACTCGCTCATAGAGTCCGTTTCTTTAAAATCTTCAGTGCCCACGCCAGATTCTTTGTGCGATGAAACTAGACTGGCAAAGAGACCCTGTTATCATATAACATTTTTGGTTGCTTTTGAATTAGGCTTCAGCAAAAAACTGAAAAAAAAAGTTATTCTGAATGTCGTCTATTTAGGAATTAGAATCAAAGATTAGCCCATGTCAGTAGAGAGGTATCAAAAGAAAAGCAGCGTGTTCAACAAGAGTATACATATGAGATTGTTACAAGTGTTGAAGCATAAATGTTGTAATTCTTCAAATTATAGCCGAATTATTGGTATCATAGGAACCTTCAACTTAATTGACGTATACATTAAAGTTACCTGTTTGTTCGGTGATAGCATTTTTAGTTCATCTTCGGATGTTTGACAAAATTCAGCTGACCTGAATAGCATCAGATATTGTGGCCCTTGAAGAATCGTTCTCCTCCTAAACATAAAATATATTCATCGAATAAATAAAGATAATTTCGAATTTTTATTATGTATTTTTAATCTTCTTTTATATAAATCAATAAAATATGTGATTTCGTATTTATAATTATTTCTGCTGCTTATTTACTAAATAGGAAATCAAGACATTATATCTTTCAAAAATAGATTGATTATTTAAAATCAATGTATAGGAGATATTTGAGATAGTTTGTCAAATACAATTTGATTTTTGAATAAAGAAATGCTTTCAAATTTAAGTAATTGTTACTCTCTTTATCAATATTATTACAAACATTTTATACAAAATAAGTATCAAAAGACTCGTTAGAGTTTAAATTATAATTTTTACTAATTATATTTGTACTAACATTGTAATTGAATAATTTATGGAATAGGATTTTTTTCTATGTGTCGTTTTTATCTTGATGCGATAGTTCTTAGCTTTCTTCACTAGCAGACACGTAGAAAAACTTCGCCCAAAAGGCATATATATCATAAAAGCATTTCTAAAAGAAAAAAGGTTATCTGCTTGGAAAGAGTTCAACACTGTTGAGCCATATTTTTATCGTCGTAGTACGGAGAGTAGTAAATTGTTTTAGATAAATAAATCAATTCAATTTTTTTATTATCTTATCAATAATTTGTTATACTCTCTAGGTTCATTAGAGTATTCTGATCATATACCACGGCATATCTAAGATTGGCACTCACGGTTTCCCTTGAGTGTTAGATAGAGATCAGTTCCAGATATTTTCCAACTACAGAAGTTGTTCCTCAAGGAACTAGCTTCTCATCATATTCGTCATTCATGAGAGTTATTACGATATCAAATTTCTTCTTTTTTATCTCCACTCAATCATATTAGGGTATCAAGCTTGTAGAGCTTGTGACTTTTGATGGTGTCTGCTGGGGATACGTAGAGCTCATCAATTAATAAGTCAATATAGTCCATAATATGTTTTGAGGTTGCAGGTTGAGAATTGCAGGATATTATAAATAAAAAATGTATGATTTCCTAACAAGAGAATAATGTTTGACAGACCGCAAGAAGGACCTGGTGAAGCTCCAGTTCGGAGAATACATCTCGCTTGGGAAGGTGGAGGCTGTACTCAAGTGCTGTGCCTTGGTGGAGAACATGTGCGTCATCGGCAACAGCTACCAGAGCTTCCTGGTAGCGCTGGTATCGCCCAACAAGAACCAGCTGAAGAAGCTAGCGAAGGAGCTTGGACAGAACCCAGAGAGTCCTGTCCAAGATCTCTGTTCGGACTCTGCCATCAGCGCGGCCGCCACGAAGATGATCGCAGAATACGGCCTCAAAAGTGAGTATGCAGATTGGATTCAACAGCTGTACAATGTTCGAACTAATTTATAGAGTATAAAACACAGAATATTTATATTCGGGTATATACCTAACGCATAAATATTATAACTAATATTTAATTATCTTCCCCATATCACTCGTAGATACTAACAAGTAGCACATTAATGAATATAAAGTTTATAAATGTTTGAAAGTGGTCACTTATTTTATATATACCAATCCAAAAGTTCTACATAAAGAATATTTTTCATGTGTCTACCTTAAGGTATTTTTAATTGATCCAGCAAGCTTCTCCCTCTTCAAGTTATCTATTATACTGTATTTACATTCTAATGACGGACAGATGGTTGAGAAAGGACATATAAGCATTTATCTGTAAATAAAAAAGCCTGGTGGACAAATTGAACAAACTTACTATATTCAACAATCACATTACAATTTTGTTTTTTAAATGGCTTCAATAGCTTTCGACTCTCTCAAAGGTCCAACGCCACAAATGAGTATAAGGGGCAAAAATCGTATATCAAACCTTTTATGAATGCAAACTTCGAACTGTTTTTTTTTTATATGTAGAAAGACCTGTAGCGCATTTACAATAGAAGCAGTGGCTAATTACCTTCAGTGATTATTAAAGCCTGTAACGTGTGTATTTGGGATAGGTAAGTAAGTATATATGTGGTATGTTTTTCCGTCTACTGACTATAGTGGTATGGTTGGGTAGATTCAGTCGTGGTGGCCACAATGGTCAGAGTGGTTTCAGGCCTCAAGGGATAGCACAAAAGGACGAGGCATGTTGGATGTTCCCTCAGAGAAGGAGAGAGAGAGGCCGGCGCCGGTCGAAGAAGGTCTGATCTATATGAGAGCCAGAGGAGAACTGTCTGATATCTGACTATGTTTTTCGGTCCGACTGTATTATCGGAGACATTTTTTCCCGTTTGATTGCCGGTGGACAATCAATAAAACTTTATTGTTCCGTTTTGTAATACATACGGATATCAAGTATATATTGAAATATTGACGCCTGAAACCATTCTGACCATTGTGGCCACCACGACTGAATCTATCCAACCATACCACTATAGTCAGTAGACGGAAAAACATACCACATATATATTACAACATATATATAATACATTAAAATAATTTACTTTTATCAATATTGAGTAAATTTAATCCGGCCTCAAGGGAAAAGTGTATTTTCAAAACATTTTTATTCTCTAGCTTTCGGGCACGGATGCCCTTCTACAGGAAAAAACATGGTGTATATAATAGTTGAACATAATCACACAAAGAAGATAGCAATGGTATAATGTACGACCGTGTGCACAGACCGGCTCTCCAGGACCGAGGTCCCCACCAAGTACAAACTCTGCTCCGAGGAGTGGCTACCAGACAGCGGTCTGGTGACAGCAGCCTACAAGATCCGCCGCAAAATGATCGAGCAGTTTTACCAGAAGGACATCGAAATGCTCTACTCCAGCTCCAACTGATCGTCCCATCCTCTGTACATACCACAGCCACAATAAACGTCCTCCTCTCAACCTCCACGTTACCTTTTTCTTCTTCTCACATCATGATAAGGTACAATTTGTATTATTGATTAGAAACACAAGGTTAATATTATTATAATGCTTAGTACAGGTTGTACAGACCATGATAATCATAGTGGATAGAAGTTGGCGTCTGTTTTTACTTTAAGTGCACCATATGTCTACACATGTGAAAAGCAATTTTAAGTTTGCACTTACAAGTTGTTAGCCGATCTTCTTCTGGCTGGTTCTCTTGTTCACTCTTCGACCCTGAGGTATAGGCAGTGCAGAGGTCTTCTTCTGAATGAAGCGGGCTCTCCTAATCTCTAAACTAAGGTGAAAGGACTAGTCTCACGACAGCTGAACTTAACACACACTTTATTTTCAAACACACTATTTATACAATAAATTCATACACACGTGACCAGGCACTCGTGGTCAAATATAATATAAACATATATACACAGAGTTACATTAAATAATAATAATAAACTCTAACACAAGTGTTCCAGAGTTCCGTTTGTTTACTTACAGTTGCTATTGGGGTTGGAATTTTGAAAGAATCGGGGGCCATTAGAGCATTATTTCTATTAGAAAAAAAGTGCCAAATGCGCGCGCGGGATTCGATCCCGGGTCGTAGCGGTCGAACAGCAACGGTTTAGACCATTCGTTCGCCGAACCGTACAAGGTAATAAGACTAAATCTAAATAAATAGTTTGTGAAGTTTTTGGTAACAACGCTGTAATCATGATCAGACAAAGGTTCTTAATGACAAAAAAATATATATCACATCATATTTGTAAATAATAACTGTAAGAAATTCTATTTAAATAAATTCTGTGATATTTTTTCTTTCAGAACTTTTGTCAGAGGGTGATAACAACGTTTTTACTGAAACGTGACTATTTGTTTATTTGGATTTGGTCTTATTACCTCGTGCTCTTCTTTCACATCATGAACCTCTACATGATCCCATTATTGTTCAGGTAGAATTACCATGATTCACATTTCAATCTTTTTATATACACACAGCTTTATTAAGACCACCGGTCTTATACAGATTCACTACAGGAAGGAAACATAGATGGAACTTCTATACTCCAGACATCGTAGAACCCAACAGCCTCCAGGCCTGACGCATGTTAAGTGGCCAAAAAATCCACCGAGCATAGGGTAGCGTTTCATCCTTTTATATGTCAGTACGAGAGTCTATACACAGTGAAACCTCATTAACAAGGATTATAGCCATTATTTATTTATAACTGACCTAAAGTAACATCTAATATCATACATAGTTATACCATATTGTGAACCTTGACTATATTGACCCAAAACCTTAGTCCCAATGGGTCTCAGAGCGCGTTCCAAAAATAATCGCCATTTTATCAAACAAAACTTTCAAAAACGATTCTTTAATTTCGAAGAGTTAGACATTTAAACTATATAGAACACACACAAACTAATAGTGTTAATTAATAACAAAAAAACTAAAATAGAATTTTACTAAAAGGCCTTTATTGCCACACGAACATTAATATAAACTACACACGCTATTTACAAATTAAGGATATATATATACAAAAACAATTAACATAGTAAAACAAAAAACTATGCAAAACCTTATTTGCATATCAGGACAATTTTCTAAACATAACTATGGTTATGCAAAATACCACAATTTTAATCAATGGATATCCAACATACTCCCACCTATGATTTGGGGAAGAAAATCATACAATAAGTGATATACATGTGGTACACAAAAGGAGTCAAGCATCACAAATTGAGTCTCTGTGGTGGCTTGACCACGCGTCCACATCGAGTTCGCTTAGCCCCACTATGCTCTTCTTTAATTGTAGTATCTTCTTTGGATCGAAGAATTGGATCCCCACTTGACACTTCCAGGGGATAGAGCTTCTGCACAGGGCGTATAAGGGTTCCCAGTTTTGTTCGAACCCTAGCAACCCGAGAATGCCCATCTCTTCCTGGAAACAGTTCCACTATTCTTGCCATAGGCCAATGGAGTCTCCTCTTGTCTTCCACCTTCACTATAACTACATCACCCACACTCAGTTTCGGAGTCCTCTCATTGGCCTTCTGTACAAGTTGGCCCAGATATTCACTCCGAAAGCGACTTCTGAGAGCTTCTCGCAGCCTTTGGCAATGCCGATATCTATCTTGAAATTTCTTTGAGTCCAACTTATCAAGATCTGGAACTCCCACATATGTTGACTCATGTAGAAACATGGAGGGTGATAAAGGAATCAAACTGTCAAAGTCCTCATGAATGTATGTCAGCGGACGACTGTTGATTGTAGCCTCTACATCACATAGGATAGTGGACATTTCTTCATAGTACACTGAAGAATGGCCCAAAATTCGAACAAGGAGATCCTTGATGGAACGAATAAGACGCTCCCACCAACCTCCCCACCATGCAGCAGTAGGAGGTATGAACTTCCAACTTATCTTGTGAAGATTTTGGTCTAGCATTATCTTTTTCCAGTTTAAAGCCTTGAGAGCATTGTTAGCGCCCACAAAATTAGTACCATTATCAGAATAAATGACTGTTGGTCGCCCTCTCCGGGCTATAAATCTTCTCAGAGATTGTATGAAAGCTTCAGTACTTAATGAGGTTATAAGTTCCAGGTGTATAGCTCTGAAGACGGCACAGGTAAATAGAACAATCCATGCCTTGGTCTTGTTCTTGAGGTAAAGTGGACCAGCAAGGTCTACTCCCAGAATTTCAAAGGCTGTGGCATCTCTCACTCTATCAAGAGGTAAGTGTATCGGAATAGTTTTCACAGGTTTTGATGAAAATCTTCTACACCTGGCACACTGAGAGACGACACTTCGTATGCTGCGCCGGGAATTTAAGATCCAATAATTTTCTCTGAGTTTGGCAGAAAGGATCTGAACTCCTGCATGACAATGTTTCAGATGGAATTCTCTTATCAGGCATGTGACAACATGATGTTTCGTTGGAAGCAAAATTGGGTAACGAAATGAATATTCGTCATCCCTTTCAATAAGCTTGGATTTTATACGGATCAATCCAAAATCATCTCGGATTATCATCAACCCGTTGATCGAATCTCCTCGGCTAGAAAAAAAACTTGCTGTTGCACAGTTTTCCAAATTCCCTTTTCAGCATCTTCTAATTCTGAAAGCTGTAGACTATGCATACCTGATGGGGACAATTTTTGTGTTTTTCGTATGAACCTCCAGATCCACGCATTTATTCTGACAATCTTCGTAAAATTTGAAAATCTTTCAAACGATGGCACTACTTCAGTTCTGACATGTGTAGTCACCAATACTTGTCTATCTATTTCCAAATTGACCAAAGTTCTGTCTGAGTGGAATAATTGCTTTGGCCAGTGATCTTGAGGCTGCTTGAGCCATTCAGGTCCCTCCCACCATCCCTCCCTCCCACTACAACCTCTTGAAGGAAGGTCTGCAGGGTTGAGGCTCCCTGGTACATAAAACCATTTGTTCGGACCTGAAGTGTTGCATATCTCTTTGACTCTGTTGTTTACAAAGGTGCCCCACTGTCTGTTTGTCTTGATCCATGAAAGTGCTGTAGTAGAGTCTGTCCAGTAGTACACCGGTTCCGCAGCCAAATTCAAAGACTCAGTTATGTACCTGCTGAGTCTAACTCCCAACATACAAGCAAGAAGTTCCATCCTAGGGATAGTAGTTTTCTTAAGTGGACCTAGCCGGGATTTGGCCATCAAAAGTTGTACTGACACTCCTTTGTTCTCAGGACACCGTAGAAAAGCTGCGGCTGCATATGCACTTTGGCTGGCATCACAAAATATGTGAATGGACCAATGAGCTCTAATTCCATGGCCCACTCTACGTGGAATATTTATGTCAGCAAGAGTGTCCAACTCACTGTACCACTTCATAAAATTTTCTTGAATGGTTGATGGTAAAGGTTCATCCCAATCAGTTTTGACTGTCCAGGCTTGTTGAATAAGTAGTTTGGCAGGCAACAAGACAGGAGCCAAGAATCCAATTGGGTCAAAGATCTGTTGGGTATGAGACAAGAGGTCTCTCTTGGAAAGTGAGTTTTTTATAACTCCGAACTTTGGGGTCACATTAAGAGTATCTTCTAAAAGATTCCATTTCATGCCCAGAACTGAAGCCTCTTCACTCATTTCTATATCAACACTAGGAGGTAATCTAGAATAGACTTCCTTGTCTCGGTGTATAGGTCCGAATTACCACATTCTGAGATCCATCTTGGCTTTTGCAAATATCTCAGTAGATTTCTCCACCAGATCAACTAATTCTGCCTCGGTATCCACTGAAGTGACACAATTATCAATATACAAACATTCCATCAACTTCTGAGGAAGAGCTCCAAATTCAGATGAGACTCCCTTGAGATGATGCAGGATGACTGCTCCAAGCAAATAGGGGCTACAGGTCACACCAAAGACAACTCGCTTGTGACGGAAAACCTGAATCTGATGATTATTTTTCCACCATAAGAATCTAAGATAGTCTCTATCTTCTTCTTTCACTTCAATTTGCAAAAAGGCTTTTCTAATGTCAGCAATAACTCCAAAAGCATTTTCTCTAAACTTCAGTAGGATAGCTGGGATCTGTTCAATAACATTTGGGCCACTTGCCAAGCAATCGCTCAATGAAAGATTCCCCTTGTCCTTACATGATGCGTCAAACACAGGTCTTATCTTGGTGGTGTTGCTATTGGCTTTAACCACTGGGTGATGAGGGAGATAATGACACTTCCTGTTCAAATCCTCAGGAGACACCTTTTCAATAACACCTTCAGCTAGCCATTCTTGGAACACCCTATCATATTCGCTGAAGATACATTTAGCTCTCAATTTACGGGTTGTGTTGAAAAGTCTTCTCTCTGCAATATGACGATTGGATGGAATTCCTTCTTGGTTCCCCAGCCAAGGTAATCCTACACAAAAGCGTCCATCTTCCAGCTGATTAACAGTATTTAAGAAGTGCTGGTGTACTATTTTATCTTCTTCTAGCTTGGTAAGATTTTCCCTGGGATCTTTTATGCCAATCGTTTCTAAATCCCACAAATAATCAACTGACATATTTCTACTGTGCATGCTGATGACCACCAGTGATGAGTAATCAGTCTGCTCATCTTTCTTCGGTGAAGGGCCACAAATTGTCCATCCAAGATGTGTTTCTATGGCTGTTAGTCCATTTTCCAGCTGCTTCACACGTCCGACAAAAGGCTTCCATAAATATCACTGCCGATCAAAAGTTCTATCTTGGGGCTATCTCTCCCAAGATCAGACAGCCAAATTCTAGATCCTTTTAGTTCATTCAACCATGCTCCTTTAGGCGTCCTTGGAATCTCTCCACAAATAATGTCTTGACCCAAGAATTCAAATTCTCTCAGAGTGTCCAATTCTGATAGGTTGCTGCATAATGCGACCGTATATACCTTATGGCATTTTGTTTCTGTTTGTGTACCACCAAACAATGAATGAGCAATATTTACATTGCCGATGGGCTTCAATTTTACTTCTAGTGCAGTGGATTCCAAAATATAGGACTTCTGAGAACCAGGGTCCAAGAGTGCTCGCACTCTTCTATAGCCATTATTTCCCATAATATTGACCATCAAGGTCATTAATGTTACATCTCTTGTACACTGCTGATTGGCTAAAGCACTCTGCACTACTTCAGAGACATGCGTCTTTTCCTTTCGGTTGCAGGGCAATTCAGGACAAAGAAGAACGTAGTGTCCTTTGGCACAAATATTACATTGAACTGTCCTCTTGCAAGCCTTTGCAAGATGTCCAGGTTTAAGGCATTTCAGACAACACCTCTTTTCATAGATCTTTGCTCTTTTATCCTTGAATGGCATAGATTGATCAGTGATGCAGTCTTTACTTTGGTGATTATTTTCACAGAACAAACATCCCATCTCCTTGGCAGAAAATAAACCTGCAGCGGTAGGTATATTTGAATTCTGCTTAAACTTATTTCTAAGTTTCTCCTTTGGGGAAGACCCTTCAAATCCTCTCCTGGCTAGAAGTCTTCTTTCTTCCCCTTCCACTTCTCTTCTAAGAAAGTCCAAAAGATTGTTAAGGCGAGAGCTGGAGTTAGAATTAGAGTTTTTTGATGCATCACAATTATTCAGCGGTGATCTCTGCCAAGCAACCAACACATCTTCTGGCAAACAAGACTCTATCATAGGGAAAAGCCATGCTGTGTTTTCCTTGGTGTCAACACCCAAAGATTCCAGAGATCTTAGCTGTGTTTCAAGTTTGTCGTATAGTTTAGCCACTGACCGCCTTTCATCTGGTGGAGTCCCGACATTTGCCATCATTAATTTAAGCAGTTCCCTTACATATATTTCAACAAGCAAATCTTTCTGTCCATACCTTTGTTTCAAGGCTTGGACCGCTTTTGCATAGTTTTCTGCTGTTTGGGGATAGCTTTCTATGAGCTCTCTGGCTCTAGTGTTTGATTGCATAGACTGCACCAGATAATGAAACTTGTCTGCATCATGCAGCTCAGTATCCTCATGAATCTTTTCAAATTGAGCCCAAAATGGAAGCCAATTAATTAGTTCTCCATCAAATTTTCTCATTTCGAACTTAGGAAATTTATAACTTTTGGCCATTGATGACCCATTTGAGCTTCCCAGGGATTTAACATCAATTTTGTTATCAGACTCAATTAATTCTCTTACCCTTCTTTCCAGGGTGATGAAGGTATCCGAATAATGTTCTGCTTCCTCAATTTCACAATTTAAAGCATCTTCTTCTGCATCAGCCACCATCATATGATCCAACATCTTCTGGTCAAGATCCTTTAATTTTAAATCGATGTCCTTTAATTTGCTAAATTTGTCCTTGATCACACCTAGATCAGCATTAGTTTCACTTATTTCGGAATCCAAAATATTTACTACCTTAGTAAATCTCGTTCTGGTCACCGAGCGCAACTTCTTGTCACGTTCCATCCTGGCAGGCTCGCCACTTTTGTTAATTAATAACAAAAAAACTAAAATAGAATTTTACTAAAAGGCCTTTATTGCCACACGAACATTAATATAAACTACACACGCTATTTACAAATTAAGGATATATATATATATATACAAAAACAATTAACATAGTAAAACAAAAAACTATGCAAAACCTTATTTGCATATCAGGACAATTTTCAAAAAATAACTATGGTTATGCAAAATACCACAATTTTAATCAATGGATATCCAACAAATAGTAAGTTGGATCTATTTTGGATATATTTGGATTCCTTGTAACTGAAATAATACGCCACCTCTATACACAAGTAATGAAATTGATGGAACTTTGTAGCTGCGTATAGCCCAATTATCAATGTTGTACAGCGGTAGCTACGTTCTTCGACACACTATTGGTCGCTTCCATCTTGCCTAAACATCTTCGGTCAAATCAAGAATCCACAGGTTCTTCATGACTGGAAATTAACCGCAAGGATGCTCTGATTGCCTGGACTCGTGTTTATCAAGCTTACTCGATGGAACATATTTGTTCATTTTTCCTTTTCTTTATTATTATTTTATCTATATCAAAGTGCTAAGCCGGTAGTTAAGCTTTGGATAATATCGTTTTCTCTCCTACCATTGAATTGCGTGGCCAATTAATGGTTTTAATCTCTATACCTTGTGATAAATGATGAGCGCTCGAACGAACTGTGAAAGGACTCTGACGATGGTCTGGTTTGTGTGCGTTTTGCCGGCCAGATTGTTTAAGGAATTCGCCTGTCTTGGCCTGGTTAACATTCTGATCTTCCTGAATAGCATTTTAATGAAAAGAGGCGACCTATATTTTATGGATCAATATCCTTCAGCAAAAAAAATTCCAAGTCAATATATTTATTTATATATATATTTTTTGCTTATACCTCTAGTTGACGTGGTACAGGCCATGATAATCATGGTAGGTAAAAGTAAGCGACTGCTTTTACTGTAAGTGCACCACATGTCTACACATGTGAAAAGCAGTTCAACTTTGCATTTACAAATGTGCCAGAATTCCGTTTGGTTATACTTTCACTCGCTGGTGTGGTTCGACTTTTTGCAAGAATCGGGGACCATTGGAGCATTTTTTTTAATCAGAAAAAGTGCTCAATGCGGGAATCGAACCCGGGTCGTAGCGGTCGAAAACCAATGGTTTAAACCATCTTTCCACCAACCCTTATATTTATATTTAAAAGATATTGTTTATGATATTTTAAAAAATGTCTATTTAAAAGATGTTGTTCTCTATACAATTTCTGATAACATTTTAAACTTTATCAATGACTATTTTTTTTTTTAAATAGACATTTCGGCCAATTAAAGGTTTATTTTCTCAACGCTCCAATAACGGTTAAACTTATGGAAATATTTTTTATTTTGAAAACTATTTAATAATTTAATTTAAAAAATATATTTTTACTAGCCGAATGACCCGGGCAACGCCCGGGTTTTACCCGATTAAATGTTTTTATTTAAATACTATTCGTTACAATTATAAATTGGCGGCGTGGATGTCACTCTTGTGAAACGTCCCGCTCCAAACTTTGTGTCTGAGAAGCGATATTTTTATAGAAAGATGATCTGGCTTTTGTTTTCTGCTCGAATGAATGTTTTTCTGTTAGAATTTTGTTCCTGCGTACATAATAATGAGCTGGTTTCACCCGTGGTCTCTGCTTTTTGGAATTTTTCCCGATATAATTTTGTATCTGATAATCTTACATGATACAGCAATATCGTCATAATCATTTTCTGACTATTAATATATAGTTTTAATAATTGATTTATATATTTTTAAAATAGCCTATCGTCTTCCCCGTATTTTTTTACCTATGCATGGAAATTTTGGTTTGAGTTAGTGAACTACTGCGAATTTGTATACCGGACATACAAACCAACAAACAAACAAACAAACATACAAACATTCATTTTTATATATATAGAAGATATAATATAAATGAGTTTTAAAAATTGTTTTTAAAAAATGCATCGGCCGGGAATCGAACCCTGGCCGCCCGCGTGGCAGGCGAGCATTCTACCACTGAACCACCGATGCTTTAAAAAATGGCCATATTTAGGTATTCATTCCATTCCGGATTAGTCCGCGTAAAAAAAGTTCTTCAAATGAAAAAAAGAAATAGCCAAAAATACTAATCAAAATGAAGCCGAAAATTTTCCTCAGGTTTATAAAAAGCGACATGCAAAATTTGGTACCAATTGGTTCAGTAGTTTTTGAGTTTATCGCGAAACAGACAGACAGACAGAAATTGACTTTTATATATATAGAGATATTATATGTTAGATAAATTAATTAATATCACGAAAATGAATATAATAATTTTTGAATAATTTATATGACACACATATCCAAAGTACTTATTATAAAACTAATCCCTATATATATAAAAGTCAGTGTATGTATGTATGTATGTGGGTATCTATGTCGGCTATACACGTCCACAATACTTAACTAATCTCACTGAAATTTTAACAGTATATAGAGTAGAATCTGGAAAAATTTATAGTGAAAATTACAGGTCTCTATCCCGAATATTCTACGAGTTATTTGCAAATTGCGTTGCAAATTTGCCTTTTCGCTCGCAAGCAGCGCCTCTAGCGGTGAAGATGGGAGGTAATATGAGCTGACCTAATGTACATTTAAAACGTGTTTTGACAGGACATAGAGAAAAAGCTGGAAAAGATATTTATCGGATTTTTAGCCAATAAAAAATAAAATTGACAGGGTCTGGGCAAAAATAGTTGTTTTTTTAGTCAGAAAATGATGATGACAATATTGCTGTATTATGTTTGATTATCAGATACAAAATTATATCGGGAAAAATTCCAAAAAGCAGAGACCACGGGTGAAACCAGTTCATTTTTTTGTACGCAGGAACAAAATTCTTACATAAAAACATTCATTCGAGCAGAAAACAAAAGCCAGATCATCTTTCTATAAAAAATATCGTTTCTCAGACACAAAGTTTGGAGCGGGACGTTTCACAAGAGTGACATCCACGGCGCCAATTTATAATTGTAACGAATAGTATTTGAAAATCAAAATAATATAATTTTCAAATATCGTTGTGAAAATGTTCATTTTTATTTTTATATTTTAAAAACACACAAAGTTTGGAGCGGACGTTTCACAAAAGTGACATCCACGGCGCCAATTTATAATTGTAACGAATAGTATTTGAATAAAAACATTTAATCGGGTAAAACCTGGGCTTTGCCCGGCTCATTCGGCTAGTTATGTATAAAATCGCTAATATAAAACTAAGTATAAAATTTTTTGAAGTACTGCTTTACAAACTGTTTTAAGAAAAATGGTATAAAAAGTGTATATGTGTATTTATATTTATTTTACAAAGAAATCAAATACCGATTTCAAGGTAGAAAATCTCTAAGCGTATAATAAAAGCACACAAATGTAAGCATATGAAGAATATTTTCTAATACAAACGATATATAATGTTGGAATGTTTTTGGAGCGTTCTAGAATAATGTAGAACATTCTCTCGGGGGAAAATGCAAATTTTAGTGTTGGCTGCGTTCTGATTGGCTGACTGACCTTCAGCATTCTGGAAAGATCTACTCCGAGATATATAGGATTGCGGAGCTCATGCAGGGGAAGAGGTATAAGCTACGTGATGTGCGTAATAGGTTTTGTTTACTATTTTTATTGAAAATATATATCTCTATAAAAGCCTTATTTTATTTATTTAATAAACAAAGTGCAACATTCCTCATATCGTCGCTACAACTGCAAACTATCGAATGTGAAAAATTCAATTTTCAATTTGCATTGGGAACGGCACGTCTTATGGCAAATCGTCGAATCTCTAGCTTCATTAGTAACGCTGGAAAAACCTTTGACGATGTATTGAATGTGAAGGATTTTTTACATTGGACAATGGGCTGATTTTGGGTTCACAACTATTGGAGTTTTATCTTCTCCTGAAAAGTACCGATTTTCAGATTCGATAATTTGCAGTTGTAGCGACGATATTATAAATCTTCTAGATTTATTTTACATATTTAAAAACAATAATATTGGTCAATGGTCAAATATATTTAAACATTTATATAATATTACAGAGTGCTCCAAGCAAGCGCGAGCTTCTCTCTCAAGATGTCAGGCTGCTGCTAACCGTCGAGCCTGGTGTACTTCGTGGAAGATTCTAGAAGGTTTTACCAACTTCTGTCTTCTGTTCTGTTCCTGATTTCCTTATCTGTGCTGCAGTTGGAGAGTTGGCGACTGCTGTTTTTTCTTTCTTTTTTCGCATTTTTCTATAATTATTTTACTGATTAGGCTCAAATAAGTCTTAAAAATTATTTTTACCCGCGGAAGTTTTTTATTTGTCAAGCAAAAACGCAACAGTATTTACAAAATGTAATATATCAAGGGAAAGGTCAATTTTGATGGGTCCATAAAAGTGATTTTTAATTATAACAAAATTCTTGTAGCATTGTAACAAGCATTTCACATTCTGGGACGTTGGCTAATATTGTCTGTGAAAATGTCTTTGATTGGTTTTCAACATTTCAGGTTTGAGGACTTCACTCTAAGCGACTTGTGGAACTTTTTACAGATTTATTTTAAGGGTCCAAACAAAATTGAAATTCTCATGATGAGAAAACAGAAAGTGTAATTTAAACATACACATGAAATTACACGAATGTGTATTATTTCGAAGAACAATCACTCATGACTTCAGTCTTTCGGATCATTACTTCTCTACAGTTTGTCCGACTGCTGAATGAAGTGATTGGTATTGACTATATAGCCGTAGTATATTTGAAGTCATACACAAAGGTCCTTTATGATAGGAAAGCGCGGCTAACATTATCTTACAAACCATTGGTTAGGTTTTCATTTTAAAGTCTTTGATAAAATAATGTTTCTCTCCATTACATACTAACTGCGTTGTCCTGGTAATTCGCCTAGTATCAAAATATATTCAATTTGATTATAATAAATATTGGCTGAATATATTGCCACGTTTTTATTTTTAAAACGCTAATTTTAGTTTAGTAAAACTTTATTTTTAAAGTTTATTATTTTTAAAGTGAAATGTTTGTTAATGAAATAGACATTTTGCCTAAACTCGTTTATTGCTGCTTTCTTTTACAAGCCATTTGTTTATGTGTATTTTTACATATCGTTTTTATTGAGTTTTTACTAATTTAGTATGTACATCATTGACTTTTAATGAATGGAAAATAAAAATGAAAATAAACATATGAAAAATTAAAGTAACATTTTAAAGGAAATTATGTACAATTAAAAATTGTTTTTGTAACGTCTCATATTCCCCTTCTTGAAGCATTTATTCTCGGGTAATAAATGGTCGAAGTTGAGATATGTGAACGCGTCTTGCTTGCTTTTGGTCTTTCAGAGAGATATCGCAGGTTACATCAGATATCTTTTTTTGAATGACAAATGGTCCTTCATATTTTGGTGATGTCTTGATGAGACGAGGGTCGTTGAAGGCAATTTTTCTTATGACTAAGTCTCCTTCTTTAAAGACATACTTGGGGTGATGGCTATCGTGTTTAATCTTCCACTTACTTCTACTTTGTTCTGTCCGCAGGCTAGCTTTCTTCCTGGCTTCTTCAATTGTAATTGGAGTTTGGTCGGCAAATTCGGGTACATTACCGATTCCATACATTAAGAAAAGCGGTGAAAAACCAGTCACGTCATGTGGTGTGGAATTATAATTTTTGACAACTTGCGGTAACAATGAGCTCCATTTACATCTAGGTTTCTCTAGAACAGCTATTCTCAGTTTTGTCATTATCGTATCATTTAATTTCTCACAAATGCCATTGCACTGAGGATGATAAGGCGAAGTGTATGTGTGTTTAATTCCTTGTAAAGAAAGAAATTTGTTGAACTCTTTTGATATAAAATTTTTGCCATTATCTGTTAAGATAGTATTGATCGAATTAACAGATTTGATTATCTTATCAAGACATTGAGTGACAGCTTGAGCAGTGTTTGTTATTGTGGGATATGCCCATAGATAACGAGTTGCGTGATCAACAAAAACTTGAATGAATTTATGCTTTGTGTTAGCTGCTGCTGTTCCCAGTACAATAGTGTCACAACCGATCATTTGTAATGGTTGGATATTTGACGTTGGAGTGATCATTTCTCCTAAAGTTGGTTCATGTCTGACCTTCACTAGTTGACAAGATTTACAAGATCGAACATAATTCTTGATATCAGTTGTTATTCCTTTCCACCAATAACATTGAGTTATAAGTTTGCATGTTTTGGTTATTGATGGGTGACTCAATGAATCGTGATATTCTTCCAATATTTTTTTGGTAAGCGAGTTTGGGACAACTGCTTTAAAAACTCCTTTTTGTTTGATCATTACCACACCGTCGTGAGTGTGGGAATTTTTCAAGAAACTCAAATCTGAATTTTGTTGGTGTTCTTGAAGTTCTTGAGTTGCAATGTTAACAACTGGGAGTCTTGATAAGGCGTCAACATGAGTTTGTTGCTTTCCAGAACGATGAACGATGTTACATGATTTCGAGGATAAACTAAGAATCCATCTAAAATACTTAGGTTTCGGTTTCTTCATGGTGAAAAGCCATTGGAGCGCCCCATGATCAGTGATGATTTCAAATGGTTGGTTTTCTATGTACACATGAAAGTGATCAGTTGCTTGTATTACGGCTAGGCATTCCATCTCATAAGCAGAATAATTCTCTTGGTGTGGTTGCAGTGTTTTGGAGTAATAAGCAATTACATGTTCCTCATTGTCTGGACCAATTTGTGTTAGGATTGCTCCAATTCCATATTTGGAGGCATCTGTATAAACTTTAGAGGGGTAGTCCGGGTTGTAAATAGCAAGGACAGGTTTTGTAGATAGTGCCATTTTAAGTTTAGCGAATGACTCCTCTACTTCCTCATTCCAGATGAAGGGCTGATTCTTCCGAGTGAGTCGAACCAAGGGGAATGAAATTTTAGAAAAGTCCTTCACAAATTTTCTGTAATAATTTGCCAATCCCATGAACTGACGAACTTTCTTTACAGTATCAGGTCTTGGAAAGTCTTGAATAGATTTTACTTTTCCTGGATCAGGTTTTAATTGATTGTGACTGATGATATGTCCGAGGTATTTTACTTCAGTTCTTCCAAAAATACATTTCGACAATTTTAATTTCATGTTGTACTGTCTTAATTTGTCAAAAACTTTACTAAGAAGCTCTATGTGCTCTTGCCATGTTTTCGTGTACACCAATATGTCATCTTGGAAAGAGCAAGTTCCTTTCCATAATAATTCACCTAGAATATGTTGGATTATCCTTTGAAACGTTGAAGCAGCATTTTTTAAACCAAAGGGCATCACTAAAAACTCATAATGACCATCGTTTGTGACGAATGCAGTTTTTTGAATAGATTGCGGGTCCATTTCGATCTGCCAATAACCCCATGCAACATCAAGGGTAGAGAAGAATCTGGATCCATGCAATCGATCAAACATGTCCTGTATGTGAGGTAGGGGTTGCCTGTCATCTAGTGTGATCTCATTAAGACGTCTGTAATCAATGCACATCCTTTTATTTCCATCCTTCTTGGGAACCATAACAACAGGAAATGCCCAAGGAGAATCTGAAGTTCTTATTAACTTGTGTTCGAGAAGTTCTTTAACTTGTTCAGCTATCTCTTCATACTCTTTTAGAGGACGACGATAGGGTCTAAGAGAAATTGGTTGTTCACTTTTCGTGATGATCTTATGTTGTATAGCTACTTTTCCCAAATCAATAGCATGCTGAGAAAATACATTCCTATTGTGTTCAAGTAATTCTTTTAATTCATGTTCTCTTATCTCTTCTAGATGATTTACAAGAATTGGATTTTGTAATCCATCAATTTTGGTGTAAATTGTTTTGTCTCTGACATCTATTAAAAGATTAAAAAGAGATGCAACATCTAATCCGATCAAGAGTGGATATTTAAAGTTCTTCATTACATGGAGAGTTACAGGTTTAATTAGTTTATCTATTCTTACCTTGGTCTGAAGGCTTCCACATGTCCTGGTAACACCATCCGCTTGGCTGATGTGAATGTCTGAATTTGGTTGAAGTTGAAGACGGGTTCGCTTGAACAATCGCCAATTGATTATTGATACTGTTGCACCAGTATCCACAAATGCTTGCGCAGGAATTCCATTTACTTCAACACTTATGTTGATAAGCTTGAAAGCTCCTTGTGTAGGGGTATTTGTCAAAGTACTTACATTCAACAATTCCGGGGCTCCGCATACTTGTTTCACTGAAGTGTTTTGATTAGGCCTATCCTTTTTATAATTAGGATCATAATCCTCACAATCTGTGACCCAATGTTTAATTTTTATTCCCTTTTTCGAACATATTGGACACCAGAATGGGCAAACATTTTTTCTACTATCATTATTTTTTGTCGCGAGATGTATTTTGTTTTTAGGCTTAAACTGAATTGAAGCCCTATTTTGTTCAATTGAAGCTGCGATATGAAACCATTTTGTGGTGTCAGTTGGCTGTGCAGCCACAATTAAATCTTTCCAATCATTTGGAAGTCCGTCTGTTAATAAATGAATTTTTTCCTCCTTCGTTAGATGGGTTTGATTTAACAGGCGAATTTTATCTTGAAAATAATTTTCTATTGATTCTTCTCGTTTTAATCTTCGATGTGATGCTGAGACAATTGGATTTGCGTTGTATGAACCAAATCTTTGAATCAACTTTTCCTTTACAACTTCCCATCTTTTTATTGCAGGATTTGAAATAATCTCGTCTGCATACCATTCAAGTGCTGAATCTGTCAAGTAGTACATAAGATTTTTGATTTTTTCATCTTCTTTTAAAGAATTATTTTCAAAATCATATAATTTGATCCATGACTCAGGCCTAATTGCCGACTTTGAGCCGTTGAATTTTTGCAACCGGTTGTTTAGATTTTCCGCCATTTTTTCTTTCCGTATCCTTTTCGACTGCGCCAAATGCCACGTTTTTATTTTTAAAACGCTAATTTTAGTTTAGTAAAACTTTATTTTTAAAGTTTATTATTTTTAAAGTGAAATGTTTGTTAATGAAATAGACATTTTGCCTAAACTCGTTTATTGCTGCTTTCTTTTACAAGCCATTTGTTTATGTGTATTTTTACATATCGTTTTTATTGAGTTTTTACTAATTTAGTATGTACATCATTGACTTTTAATGAATGGAAAATAAAAATGAAAATAAACATATGAAAAATTAAAGTAACATTTTAAAGGAAATTATGTACAATTAAAAATTGTTTTTGTAACGTCTCAATATTTATTCAAATTTGTAAACAAAACGGTATCCGAGGATGATTTTCTTGTTTTATTTGATATAGCCTCAAGTTATTGGGTATCACAAACTATTCCACAGGAGTATATATCAACATAACCCTGTATATATAAAGATTTATTTTATAATATACTCCTGTAGAAGGGTTTGCTATACCCGAAACCCTGAGATGAATATAAAATAAAACAAGAATTTCATCTCCTTCATTTGATTCTTTATCCTTATCCCCTTCATATTTATATAAATTGCAGAGAATTTCAATTTTCCGAATAGTGGTTCAATATACTTGTGGCAGATTCCAATATGCATTCTTCCAATCCATCTATGCACTGGAAGTATATACTTGTGGCGACTACACTTTGCTTCAGCGAGCGCGAGCTGGGACAGGGCTCCACTACACACAGGGGCAGTGGACGGCCTCGGCAACCGCGAGCGTCAACCTGACTGCGCATGCGCGCGGGACGTCATCAGAGACTCTGGCCACTCACGCGGTAACCAACAAGGCTAGCCTAGCTCCAACGGCCGTTACTTCAACCGTTACTTCTTTTCTCTTTATATATTTCTGGCTTTAAATAAATTAATTTTAATTATAATTTTATCAGCGGCCTTTCCACAAGCCACACCAACACATCACGCAACAACCATCCTACATACTCATGGAAAAAATTGAAGGAAGTTGTACCTTTTAGCCTATGTATCGACATTTAGTTTACATATCTCTGAAAGATATTGGATACACAGTGATCTTTATTGAAGACACGAGATAACCAAGTGTGAGTAAAATAGCCTCTGTTTCTCTAAAAAAAAAAGCATAATCAAAATATAAAACTTTCTTAAGTTTTGTACATGAGTGTACATTATGGATTTATCTCATCCAGATAATATATAGTATTTAATCGTTGATACTTCTAGCTTCAACCACTTAATAACTAGAATTTCGATTGACTTTGATATAGATATACTTTTTTATGTTTGTCTCTAATGTCTATGAATATATATGTGAATCAAATAGTCTAAAAGATTATTTTCCTTTTTTATGTGAAATGGCCAAAGAATTCCGCCTAGTATAATATTAAAATATTAACTTTTGGGGAGTACACCCTGAAAAATATTTGTTATTTCAAATCATTGGAAATTTCGACCTTTTTAAATGATTATATCAAAGTTTGGCATTGTATAAGGTCTTTTATTGGTAAATTTTTACTTTATTTAATTTAGCTTATTTTAAAGGAAAATGTACCCTTTATGAATTTCAATGTTTTTAAATTTCAAATTTGCTGTGTGTGTGCTACGATAGACATTTTATGAGGAATTTTATTGAAGATATACCATTTTTGGTATTTAAATATTTTGCATAGAAATAATTTAGAATATTAAATTTATATTTATTATCACTAGGTGATAACAATAGATATAAATTCTGACTTGTCGACTGGTCTGAACCTCGAAATGATTCATTTGAACATTGAACGATCTCTATAAACTTCGGGATAATTTATTTGAACATTGAATGACCTCTACTTCGGGATATTTTATGAACATTTGAACGATCTCTATATACTAAAGGATATTGTATTTGAACATTGAAAGATCATTGCTTCGGAATAATTCATTTGAACACTGAACGATCTCTATATATTTCGGAATAATTTATTTGAACATTGAATGATCATTGCTTTGGGATAATTTATTTGAACACTGTACGATCTCTATATACTTCGGAATAATTAATTCAATTTTCGAACGATCTCTACTTCGAGTTAATTATTTTGACCATTGAACGATCTCTACTTCGGAATAATTTATTTGAACATTGAACGATCTCTACTTCGGAATATTTTATTTGAACATTGAAAGATCTCTACTTTGGGATAATTTATTTGAACATTGAACGATCTCTACTTCGGGTTAATTTATTTGAACATTGAACGATCTCTACTTCGGGTTAATTTATTTGAACATTGAACGATCTCTACTTTGGGATAATTTATTTGAACATTGAACGATCTCTACTTCGGAATAATTTATTTGAACATTGAACGATCTCTACTTCAGAATAATTTATTTGAACATTGAACGATCTTTACTTTGGGATAATTTATTTGAACATTGAACGATCTCCACTTCGGAATAATTTATTTGAACATTGAACGATCTCTACTTTGGGATAATTTAGTTGAACATTGAACGATCTCTACTTTGGGATAATTTATTTGAACATTGAACGATCTCTACTTCGGGATAATTTATTTGAACATTGAACGATCTCTACTTTGGGATATTTTATTTGAACATTGAATGATCTCTACTTTGGGGGATAATTTATTTGAACATTGAATGATATCTACTTCGGTATAATTTATTTGATCATTGAACGATCTCTACTTCGGAATAATTTATTTGAACATTGAATGAGATCTACTTTGGGATAATTTATTTGAAAATTGAACGATATCTACTTCGGAATAATTTATTTGAACATTGAACCATCTCTATATACTTCGGAATAATTTATTTTAACATTGAATGATCTCTACTTCGGAATAATTTATTTGAACATTGAACGATCTCTCCTTTGGAATAATTTATTTGAACATTGAACCATCTCTATATACTTCGGAATGATTTATTTGAACATTGAATGATCTCTAATCCGAAATAATTTATTTTAACATTAAACGATATCTATATATTTTGGAATGATTCATTTGAGCATTGAACGATCTCTACTCCGTAATAATTTATTTGAACATTGAACGATCTCTATATACTACGAATAATTTAGTTGAAGATTGAACGATCACTATATACTTAGGAATTGTTTATTTGAGCATTGAACGATATCAATATACTTCGAATAATTTATTTGAACATTGAACGATATCAATATACCTCGAATAATTTATTTGAACATTGAACGTGTTGGAATAATCAATTTCAACATTTTCTCTTCTTTTATTTTTGACCAATTGACCGCTGTGTATATATAATAATGATTGTGGCTTGTTCAAAAAAAGAGGGAAAAAGGGAGGCAGTGAAGCTAACTAGAGAGTGTGGTCAGTAAGTTTGTTAATTTTTTGTTATAAGTAAGCTTATTTAAGTTTATGTAAATTTGATCCTAACTAATTAAAGCTCTTCTTTCTTCAGAAATAAATTTGTTGGCCTTCTCCTTTTTTGTCCAACATGTTATAGGCCCAGACATCAATTATCTAAAAAACTAAGATTCAAGAATGTCCAGTCTATATGAAATTGAGAAATTGAACAAGCAACACTTTGAGACATGGAAGCTTCAAATGCAAATGATTCTAATTCATTCTGATCTGTAGAGTTACGTTAATTTGGCAACCAAGAGTTTAATAATTGGCAATATAAGGATCAGAAGGCTCTCGGTACAATTGTATTGAGCTTGAATCCATCGGAACTAGTTCAAATTAAGGACTATAACACTGCCGAAGAGGCCTGGAAAAAGATTGAAGAAGTTTACTGACCAAAAGGACCTGCGACGAGAGTTTCCCTGGCCAAAAGGCTGATACAGATGAAAATGAGGCCTAATGATGATCTGCAAGATTACCTGAGTAAATTTACTTTATTGGCAGACAATCTAGGTGAAATTGTGGCTCAAGTACCTGAAGAATATTTAGTTATACTCTTGTTGTGTAGTCTTCCAGAATCGTAGGTAGGATTCAGGACTGCAATAGAAACCAGAGATGAGCTACCAAAACTCGAAACTTTAAAAGTGAAGATTATAGAAGAAGATCGAAGACAACATGAAATAGAAGGAACATCGTCTGGAGAACAAAATGCCTTTTTTTGGAAATCCAGAAAGAAAAACTACAAATTCCACTAAACCAACAAATCGAAAGGATTTCAAATTTAAGTGCTATTACTGTGGCGAAAAAGGCCACAAAGCGGCTGACTGATGGTCAAAAAGGAACTCTAAAAGGAACAATACTCGAATGTCTGCCTCTTTGGGATTAGGGATGAATAAACTCTTGATGTTAACGAGTGGTGCCTGGATAGCGGCGCAACTGCACACATGTGCTGCTTACGAGAAGCACTATCAAATTTAATAGAAACAGAACCAATACCCGTTAAATTAGAGAACGACCAAAGCATAGAAACTTTAGGTAAAGGAACGGTGGATTTGGAGGTTTTGGAGCATGATGAACCATTTTTATTGATTTTGGAAAAGGTATTATTTGTCCTAGGACTAAAGGGAAATTTGTTTTCAGTCAGCAGCTGTGCACAAAAATCATTCTATGTGAAATTTATGAGAGGAAAAGCGGAAATTTTAAATCCATTGAGCAAAATTTGCATAGAAGCTTACAAAAGAAACAGACTTTACATATTGCGTCAATCTAAATGTGCAAAAGCGCAATTTACAAGAATGTGTATAAATAGAAATAGCTGTGAAATTTGGGTGGACAATGAGAACAAAGTCATATGGCGGCGCACTGTACTTCGCAACGTTTATCGACGATTTCTCACGAATGATATTCACTTTTACTATGAAACAAAAAGGGAAGTTTTCAAAGGATTTAAAGTCTTTAAAATATTTGCTGAGAAACAAACTGGCAAGAAAATAAAAGCAATCAGAAGTGACAATGCAACAGAGTATTTGAGTACAGATTTTGAGGAATATTTGATGGAGGAAGGAATCAGACATCAGCTCTCAGTTGAATATTCTCCGCAACAAAATTGAGTTGCTGAAAGAGCGAACAGAACTCTGGTAGAAATGACTAGATGTTTCATAATTCAAGCGAACCTCCCAGATCCACTTTGGGCTGAACATGTACACACATCAACATATATCAGAAACAGATGCCCAAGAACAAATGAAAGTCGAACTCCGTATGAAATATTTACAGGAATAAAACCAACTGTTTCTCATTTAAGAATAATTGGATATAAATGTTTCGCTGTTGACAACCGTCCGAGAAGAGGAAAATTCGCTCCTCGTAGTGAAGAATATCGACTGGTTGGCTATTCTCCCGAGTCAAAGGCGTACAGATTATGGAAGCCCGGAACAAACATGATGATAAAAAGTCGAGATGTACGTTTCCTCGAATCTGAAAACGCTACCTTACGGAATGACGTAGTGCAAATTGAAGCTATACCACAGAAAAAGAAAGATATATTATTGGAAGAGAAAAGTTTTCAGAATGATGAGAATCGGAGTTTTCAAGTAAACCAACAGAAAAGACCGAAGTCATCTCGCAGAGAGGGAAATGAAGACCAAGAATTTTACGGACTGGAAAACCGGGAAGACCACGAAAGAAATACGTTGAAGCTAATTTGTCTAAGAAATTTCGATAGAACACCAGTTTGTCAGATACAAAGTATTTATCTCAAGCTTTATCCAGTGAAGATTCGAATCTATGGAAAAGAGTAATGAAGGAAGAGTACAATGAAGAATGAACTAGTTGTTTGTGAACTTAAGGATTTGATTTCCGATAAAAAATCATATTTAAAGTTCAATTCATTTTGTAAATACATTCTAAACTTTCTACAAAATCTGGATCTCTAATGTTTTCATACGTTGAATAATGTAAATAACTTATGTAAATAAACTTTTCTCCTTGTTTAGCGCAAGTATCCCTTGCGGGATATAGCGCTTTGGAAATACAGTCTACTCTCGTTATAACGCCACTCGATATAGCGCCACCCTCGCCTTACGCCGCTTTTCCGTTTAGTCCCAATCGACATCAATGTATTTTTCTCGATATAACGCCACTCCCTCGCTGTTCGCCTTCCGCCGCTGATTTTTCATATCCCAAGTAGCAAAACCACTCGTTATAGCGCCGATCACAACGCCCCCCCCCTCCCTCCCCTTTTCCTGTCTACATTTTTTCCGCCAGCGGCACCGGACTTTGCCTGCTGTTGACACAACAGATAACAGATTGTGTGAACAGGCAGCAGACCATTTTACTGCTTGTGCCTGGGACATACACAGTCGCTTCATCTTTTGCTAACGTCAACACAACAACCTTATTGTCGTATCATGAGTTCCCAAAAGCGTAAACGTGAGTCGATCACCACTGAAAAGAAGAAGAAGATATGCCAGTTGGCAAGAAATAATCCTACGATGTCGAAGAATGAGATTGGAAAACGTTTCTCACTTCCACGAACAACTGTCCGTGATATTCTCACTCAAGCTGAGAAGTGGGAAAATAATGCTGTTGGTTCTTCAAAGAGACAAAGAGTCGGAAATTTAGTGACTTGGAAGACGCTCTCTTCAACTGGTTTACCCAAAAGCGTGCCAATAATATTATTATTACTGAAGACCTCTTAAGAGAAAAGGCAAAAAAACTTGGCGAGCATTTGGACGTACCAGAAATTATCTTGTACAGGAGTGGGTGGCTGCAGTGATTTAAAGGGAGATTCCATATTTCGCAACGACGGCTCTGTGGGGAAGGCGCATCGATTTCTCCAGCTATCATTGATGAACATCTTACAAATTTGAACAGTATTCTGGCGAATTCCGGATATGACCTAGCCAACATATACAATGCAGACGAAACAGGACTATTTTTTCATCTCATTCCTGACCGAACACTTGCTCACAAAGATGAATACTGCTGTGGTGTCAAAAGGATGAAGCAACGAATCACTGTTCTACTGTGCTGCAACTCTACTGGAACAGACAAGCGGAGATTGCTGTTTATTGGAAAATCGGCAAAGCCTCGATGCTTCAGAAACTTTAGTCCACACTTCTACTGTACTTACACATCTAACAGCAAGGAGAAATAACGATCATTTCTAACCTTAGGGATAAGGTATGATAGGATGAATTGCGAAGTGTAATGATAAAGGGAAAATAAAATTATCCACGGATGGGAATCGAACCCACAATGCTCCGCTTACCGGGCAGATGCCATGTCCATTTGGCTACCCTGGACATATTTTTCAGTTCGTCAATATCATATAAAGTATTTTATAATACAATATAATGCGTCTTATAATTGTAGAACGATATTTGAAAATTATCCCGCATGTCTTTCTATACCGCATATCATTTCCTATTATCTCTAAATATTTTATCCTGCCAGCAAGTAAAGTTAGAATAAATCAATTAAGAAGGATTAGAAGATGAGTTTCTTTATTGTATAGTATTGTTGGTTATTATTGTATATTATTGTATAATACAATAAAGAAACTCATCTTCTAATCCTTCTTAATTGATTTACCTTACTAGAAGAGTCTTTACCTTTAAAGTTAGAATAGTTGAAAATTTTGGTAATTTTCGAATATATTTTCTGTTGAATAAAAATGATATAAATGATTTACCGCATATATTTTGAAAAAAAAAACATTTTTTTTATTTGTAGCTTCCAGGTGTTTCGTTGTCTTTAACTTGAAATATAACGTCTGTAAGAACATATAATTTGTAGAGATCAAGTAGAAAAGGTATTATTTATAGTTATCAAACAAAATATGAAAGAGGTAAATGAAAAGATAAGCATACACAACAATTGGAAAAATAATATTTCATTAAGATGGCTGAAGCAATAAGAGAAATAGTTTGAAATATAAATGTCATTTACTGATGTTATAATAGGATGCATTAGCGCGCCACCTGTTATGAGAAATTGAAATTATTATAGACCATTATGTTTCTTTTTAAAATAAAACAATTTTCTAATACTCTGGGAGAGATCACCGCTAATGAGCAACCCTCGCATTAATTAACCAATGCAGTAAGGGCATTAGAAATTTGTTTTATTTTGAAAATAATCATACGCGTCAAAAATAGTCTCTATTTCTTGTAATGATGTTATGTTGCGGTGTATAATTCTGGTATTATGGGAATATATGAGTTACCCTTTGTTTACTTCAATGTTTGAAGATTATTGACATTTGTTTTCATCTTATTTTGTTCCATTTTCATTATAGTGATGTTACTAGGTGGTTAACCTATGTATAAGTAGAAGAGAACAATTCAAGTACGAAATCTAGTAACTTACCTCGCTGATGTTGTTTCAATTTGCGAATTAGTTCAACAGGATATTAAACTATTGTTCCAATTGATTGACTGCTTCCAAAGTCAGTTTTTATTCTAGGCGTGAGCAGTTTTGGGATATTGCTGCTAATGTTTTGGAAAATGCAGAAAACAGATGAAAATAAAAGATTCAATTAAACGTGATTAGAATCAGATTAGTGCATGCATGTATGTAAGCTACTGGGTCTCCTGACGGCTCAATCTTTATGAATAATAGTTCTTTTTGGGAGCCCTTTGTTCTGGCACAGTGGGTAATTTATTATTCAAATTATATTCGAAGCAAGTATGTGTTCGGAGAGTCCCCGTGGTCTGCTTCATTTTATTCCCTGAAGTACAGAAATTCAACCCTCACATATATTCATGCGAGGTCCGGATCATTCAACGTTCACATATATTTATACGAAGTCCAGATCAATCAACTTTTAAATCAATTTATGTGAAATTCAGAACATTCAACGTTCATATCTATTTATCAGAAGTCCAGATCATTCAACGTTCACATATATTTATTTGAAGTCCAGATCAATCAACTTTTAAATCAATTTATGTGAAGTCCTGATTATAAACGTTCACATATATTTATGCGGAGAACAGATCAATCAACGTCCACATCTATATCGCATATATTCATGCGGTGTCCAGATCATTAAACGTTCACATATATTTATGCAAAGTCCAGATAATTCAACGTTCTTATATATTTATTCGGTGTCCAGATCATTCAACGTTCACATATATTTATTCGAAATCCAGATCTTTTCTACTTAATCTCTACAAATTAAAGGTTCTTACAGACATTATATTTCCGTTCACATATATTTATTCAAAATCCAGATCAATAAACGTTCGCATATATTTATTCGATTTCCAGATCATTCAACGTTCGCATATATTTATTTGAAATCCAGATCATTCAACGTTCGCATATATTCATGCGGTGTCCAGATCATTCAACGTTCACATATATTTATGCAAAGTCCAGATAATTCAACGTTCATATATATTTATTCGGTGTCCAGATCATTCAACGTTCACATATATTTATTCGAAATCCAGATCTTTAAACGTTCACATACGTATATTCATGCGGTGTCCAGATAATTCAACGTTTACATCTATTTATTCAGAATCCAGATTTTCAATGTTCACATATATTTATATAAAGTCCAGATCATTCAACGTTTATATATATCTTGTGCTCTAGATTATGATCATTCAATTTTTAAATAAATTATTCCGAAGTACAGATCGTTCAATTTTCAAATAAATTATTCTGAAGTAGAGATCGTTCACACAATGTTCAAATATATTATCCCAAAGTAGAGATATTTCAATGCACGAATAAATCATCCCGAAGTAGAGCTCATTCAATGTTCAAATAAATTACCCCGTTGTAGGGATCATTCAATGTTCAAATAAATTATTCCGAAGTAGTATCGTTCAATGTTCAAATTAATTATCCCGAGGTATAGATCATTTAATGTTCAAATAAATTATCCCGAAGTAGGGCTTGTTCAATATTCAAAATAATTATCTCAAATTAGAAATCGTTCAATGCTCATATAAATTATTCCGAAGTAGAGATCACTCAATGTTCAAATAAATTATTCCGAAGTAGAGATTACTCAATGTTCAAATAAATTATCCCGAAGTAGAGTTCGTTCAATGTTCAAATAAATTATTCCAAAGTAGTAATCGTTCAATGTTCAAATAAATTATCCCGAAGTAGAGATCGTTCAATGTTCAAATAAATTATCCCGAAGTAGAGATTGTTCAATGTTCAAATAAATTATCCCGAAGTAGAGATCGTTCAATGTTCAAATAAATTATCCCGAAGTAGAGATCGTTCAATGTTCAAATAAATTATCCCGAAGTACAAATATTAAAACATTCTGTGTCAAATAAATTATTCAGAATAGTTCAGCTCATTTTATGTTCAAAAATATTTTTTCGAAAATCAAAATAATTATCCTTGAATAAAATATTTCATAATTTAAATCTTTCAACGCTGAAATTAATTATATTTTCCCGAAGATTGGATCAATTAACTTCCAAATAAATTATTCCGAAGTTTCCACATTCAATATTTAAATTAATATATTCAGGAATATAGATCATTCAATGTTCAAATGAATCATTCCGTGGTTCAGTCCAGTCAACGAGCCAATAAATATTTGTGAAGTCAAAATCTATATCCTTTGTTTAGCCATCACCTAGTGATAATAAATATCAAAATTATTTTTTTAAATTCATGCCTACACGAAATTTATTAATAACATACATTTTACATTCTCAATAAAATACTTTCTAAAATATCTATCGAAGTAGAGCAGTTCAAATTTGAAAACTAAAACATTTTAAAGGAGAATATTTGTGTTTAAAATTACTTTAATGAGAGAGAGAGAGAGAGAGAGAGAGAGAGAGAGAGAGAAGTAAGGTCATTCAACGTTTGCCTGGTTCAAATTCACATAAATAGGTACCGCTCAGCAAGAGCAACCTAGTTCATGATAATTGAACATTGAATAATATGTGAAGGTTATTCACATATTAAACTAATTTTAACGCGGGATTCAATCCCGGTTCATGACTGTCGGGAATCGAGGGGGTTACCCACTCGTCCACCGACTTTTATATTGATTATTTTAATTGATTTTAATTTGATTATTTTGATTGATATTTTAATATGAGAGAGAGAGAGATTGAGATTGAGATTGAAACTGATTTATTATAACGTCCATATAAGATTATATAAGATTAAATACAGATTAAATGAAAATATGAATAAATAAGATTATATAATGAAAAATACAAGAATAAATAGATATAAATATATAAAAAAAAATAGACACTTCGGCCAGTTGGAGTTTTTTATTTTCTCAACGTTTCGACAAATATCTTTTGTCTTCGTCAGGAGAAGTAAATAAAAATAAAAATAAACATTTTTAATCTGTATTTAATCTTATATAATCTTATATGGACGTTATAATAAATCAGTTTCAATCTCAATCTCAATCTCTCTCTCTCTCATATTAAAATATCAATCAAAATAATCAAATTAAAATCCATTAAAATAATCAGGACATAGGCCAGATTGGAATGATATTGAGATATTTCACAAGAATATAAAATTTAAAAAGGAAAGATTATTATTATTTTTAGAGGGATGGGTATCACGAGAATTTGGGAAAAGAACTATAAATATTTTTGAAGATATTCCGCAACAATATGCTTCATTTTTAAATTTAAAAAGTAGTTAATAAGCTAGATAAAAATGGACATAATAGTTAGAAATCTATATATTAATCTTTGTGATTATTATTATTATATTACTTTATTTATTTATTTTTACTTAATTTATTATAATTTTATTATAATATATTTTTATTTCCAAGATCATAGTCTTTGACGAGTTTAATATTTGTTTTTTGACTCGCGCTTTAGATGTTGTACTAAATTCGAAGAATCACGTGAGAACGCCCTTGCAAACCTCAGAACAATTTTTAACGCCTTGCCAAATGTTTATTTTTATTTACTTCTCCTGACGAAGACAAAAGATATTTGTCGAAACGTTGAGAAAATAAAAAACTCCAACTGGCCGAAGTGTCTATTTTTCATATAAATATGAATGCCGGCCAGGCAGCCTCTATCTTTACGATAAATATATAAAGCAATTGATAAATATACATATATATAAAATATATACAAGGTCTTCATTGGTGGCGCCCAATACAAATACAATACAACATTTTGATTTGATCATTATAAAAATTTTCGAAATTTCAAATCATTTGAACCCACAAAATATTTTCTGAGAGTATTTTCGAAGTTAATATTTATAAATTATTTGAAGCCGATTTTTGGTTATTTTACATATTAAAATGATTTGAATATCTGATAGAAATATAATGGTTGTCGACAGACATTAATATGTTGTTAAACTTTGAAAAAGGTTGGCGTTCAGCAACTGAAATATTGTTAAAATAAGATATATTTTGATCCATATATGCCCTTTTAATTATTATATATATATTGTTGCACCAAGTTGCAGCTTTGCAAGGTCATCGACCTTGGTTTCCTCCTCCTTGGTGTTATACACGTTTCCCGAGCTGGTTTCCATACCCAAAGCAAATAAAGAAAAGTAAATAAAAATAAATTAGCTTTTAAAGTTATTACGTTTATTTCCCTCCTCGTAGGTCGTGATCCACAGTCTTGGTCTAGGTCCTCTTTCGCTCCAATAACCATCAAGATATATGTACAATAAAATATTACAAAAGGAATGAAACTATAAGAAGAAATGATGATAATCTAAATAATCTGTTTTTAATAAATATTAAATATCATAGAATATTTTGAATAAATGTAGGGCGCATTAATATTGATGCAACAATATATATATATGAAATAATAGGTCCTGTCGACTCACTGTAATAATTTGTTGAGTTTGATGTCGACTACTGAAATAAGTTGAAGTTCTGGTAAGCCTTGTGTAGAGTTTTCCAGTACCTCTCTGCACCTTGGAAGACCTTTAAAAGTTCTCACAAAATACAGGCAGTCGTGGTCGAGGCAGAGTGGAAAGTTTGGGAATGTCCACACAAAAAACGAAGACACAATTGCACTAAGAAAGTTCCGTTAACAGATAAAAGTTGAGCTAGGAGCGAAAGATGGAGATAGAAGAGTCCTTACGAGTCTACATGGTGAATGAGGAGGACCTTGGTGACAACCGACGAGAGCTCGCGCTAAGGGTGAACTAACTGTATTTTTAGGTTAAGACGGGGGGCCTTTTATATATCTTTCCCGAGAAAGGGGAGTATTGCATTACAGCACATGCGAGAGGGGCTTGGATCGTCTGGTGAAATTGTACACTGGCGCCGTGGCCGTTTCCATCTTTAGACTTTGTTGTTTTGGCAATACTATATGCTCGATCTCTGCTTTAGCTCAACTCTTAATCAATTACAGAGTTTTATTTATTTATCCACTTTGTACAAATTACATTACATATGATGATGTAAAGACACATGTCAATAATACGTATAATCATTAACAGCTGTGTTTCTATTATACAACATTAAAATCTTGTTATAAGTTATATACATGGGGTTGTTGGCTTAAATTACCATATATATATATATATATATATATATATATATATATATATGATAATTTAAACCAATAACCCTATATTATGTAATACGTATAACAAAATTGTCATGTTGTATATAGAACTAATTATAAACTATAACTAATTATACGCATAATTGACATGTTTCCTTACATCACCCTATGTAATGTACTGAGGATAAATAAATAAAACTATATATAGATTAAAAGATAAGTTAAAAGCAAGATTGAGAGATTTACAAAGTAACTTCTAAAGATAGATTGGACCCCGACAGACTGTCGCCAGTGTCCGGTGTCCCTCGACACGTGCATGACCCAATTCTCGTAGTATAAATAAGACCGGCCTTAGCAACAGAGTCAGTTCAGTTCCCCATCAGCGCGTGGCCGGCTGTCTCCAAGTTCCACCTCATTTCACCATGTAGTCAGTAAGAAACGCTACTCCTATCTCCATCTTTGCTTTTGGCTCGCTTTTTATCTATTCAAGAAACTTTCTTTCAACGTGTCGCTTCGTTTTTTGTGTGTGTGGACATTCCCCAGTTTTCCACTCTGCCTCGACCACGACTGCCTGTACCCGGTGAGAACTGTTAAAGATCCTACAAGGTGCAGCGAGGTACTGGAAAACTCTCCACCCCTGACTGTCCCTCTCGGTTACTACAGGTTTGACCCTCGGTTGCCACAACTTATAGCGAGAGTCGACGAGGTTCTACAACAGGGTTACCAAACCCCAACATATTATTACAGAGAGTCAACAGGATCTCAACACATTATCACATATATATATATATATATATATATATATATATATATATAATGAAAATAGATCAATCCATATTCAATTCATTAGATAATAAAAAATCATATATTGAATTTAACAAAAGATTTATTTTGCCAATATTTTGGCTGGCTGAACGTCAACCTTTATCGAGGCATTGCATTTTTGTATACACAAACTCAGCACCGCATCGTGTTATAATATCACAGTTGAAATCAATTAAGATACAAAGTAGGTGGGAGAAATTTGTGCATGAAAAAATTAATATAAAAATTGCAATCAAAAATGTTGAATATCTTAAAATATTAAAGGAAAAATAATGAGGTCTATCCTATATTTAAAAATAATTGTAATGAGTACATAAAAATAATTCATTAAGATATAAATGTCAAAATATATGTAATTATTTTAACATTTGGAAGTAAATTAAAAATGATTTTAAAACAACACTGTAAGAACTCTTTTAAAATTTTTAACAATAAAATGTGTGTATTTGAAAAATTCACTTTAAAATTTTATGGAGATCGATTTATCTATATAAAAAGATATTTCATAAAAATGCATTAAAATGGAAATTAAAACAATTTAAGTTGAATATATGCCTTTTTATTATAGATGGAAAATATTCCGGGAGGAAATTAATCCATAGAAGCAATGGGCGCTTCTCTTGTCAAAATAAACGTCAGAATCTGACGCCATCTATTGGCCGTCGCCGCAACTAGCGGCCTCGGGTCGGTGACAAATCCACAACACCAACTTTGGCAAACTGATAAGCGTCCACCTAGAGACCATGGTTTCGGGCTAATAGCCCTCGTCAGGCTAGGGCGGACTTTATCCCATGAGATCCACACGGGATCTAATGGAATCCTCACAACCCGAGGCCGCTAGTTGCGGCGACGGTCAAAAGATGGCGTCAGATTATGACGTTTATTTTGACGGGAGAAGCGCCCATTGCTTCTATGTATTAATTTCCTCCCGGCAAATTTTCCATCTATGTTCTAGCCATAGATTTGGCCCAGCCACATTGCCAGCAAAACACCTCTTTGGTAGATTGTGAGGATTTCATTAGATCCCGTGTGGATCTCATGGAATAAAGTTCGCCCTAGACTGACGAGGGCCATTAGCCCGAAACCATGGTCTCTAGATGGACGCTTATCAGTTTGCCAAAGTTGGTGTTGTGACTTTTTCACCGACCCGAGGCCGCTAGTTGCGGCGACGGTCAATAGATGGCGTCAGATTCTGACGTTAATTTTGATGGGAGAAGCACCCATTGCTTCTATATATATATATTATGTTGAGAAATCGAGCAATCCATTTTGAATACACTAAATAAATAAGGCTTATTCGGGATATCCAAATGTTTAAAACTTCAAAATAAAACTGCCTCATCGAAATATTGGAAGTTCAATTAAACATTTTGAGCATCAATTATTTTATATATACATATAGAAAAAAATATTATTTAACATAGTCAATCGCAATTATCGTTCATCAAGTGGTCGAGGATAAAAATACAAGGTGGCCCATAAGTCTCGAACCCTCTTTTTAGTTATTAGATTAAAGTTTATTTTTCAAATATATTTAAATTTAATAGTTATTCAAAATGTCTTCCTTTTGCTTCCAAACACAATCTGAGTCTTTTACGGACACTTTGACAAACACCCGAGCACATAAATCCGCATCAGGAAGATTAAATTCTTCTTCTAGTGTAATTTTCATTTGCTCTCAAGTCTTTTAAATAACACCACAAAAAATCTGTCGGAGTAAAATCAGGTGACCGCGCAGGCCAATCAATGGGTCCACGGCGCCCCATCCATTTGTGAGGGATCTTTTCATTAAAAAATGTTCTAACAATGGCTATAATGGGCGGGTGCACCATCTTGCATGAAGTATAAGTTTTTCCAACCAATTTTGGCTGCATAAATTCCTCTAACATTTACAAATAATTCTCACCATTTACTTTTTCATCGAAAATGTAAGGTCCGATTATTCGTTCCGGACAAATTCTAGCCCAAACAGTTTTAAAAAGTCTCATTAGTTCCTTTTATTCGATTAGTAAAATTTTTCATTTTGGATCATGTCAAGCTTTTTTTCACAAAATTCCATCCTTCTATCCCAATCATCTTCATGAAGTGAATAAATTAATTTAGGAATATAGGGCTTATAAACAATATCTTTTAACATTCTTTGGATGGAGGTTCTGAGTATTTTTAGCCCTTGAGACAACCTCCATGTTGATTTTTGAGGACTAGTTTCTAAATTCTTAAACTAGGTTTATATTAGTTTCACAGGTAGCAAAGTCTGGTATTCCTAATCTAGGGAGATCTGCCACACTACCAGTAGTTTCAATTTTTTAATTATTCTTGTTACCGTTGATTTAGAAGGTGCAGAAGACTCAGAATGCTTTGACCATTGATGTCGTAGAGTTGTGAAACTACCATGTTGATAATACACTGGTGTCCAAAAAATAAGAAACTTAACCAATATTGAAATTTATCAAAAGCTAATTTATTAACAAATATAAAATTTAGTATACAAATAGTTCAAACTATGGAGAATTTGACTAGCTATATGAAAATTAAAAAAATATTTGAAATTATGAAAAATACAAATTATTACCAACATACCCAAAGCTAAGGTTCCAGATCTTGAAGAAATAAGATATCAATAGGGAGTATGATCACCTCTAACAGCTATCAAGGTCTCACAGCGAGCCCTCATACTGTTTACCAGGCTTTGGAGGAGGTCCAGGGGTAGTAAACCCCACTCCTCCAATAGAGCAGTTCTTAGCTCAACGAGGGTTCTGGGAGAGGGGTGACGAGCTCCAATATGCCTCCCTAGAGCATCACACACATGCTCTATTGGATTCAGGTCCGGAGATCTGGCTGGCCAATCCATCCTTCGAATATTGTCACTCTGGAGATATTCATTGACTAGCCTAGCCCTATGCGGACGAGCATTATCGTCCATAAAAATAAAATTGTGACCAATTTGATCTCTATAAGGTCTTAGATCGGGCTCAAGGATCTCGTCCCTGTACCTTTACCCCCTTTAGGGGTGTGCGTCTGCTAGAACTAATGCCAGCCCAGACTAAGAGACTGCCCCCTCTAAAACTGTCTATTTCCCTGATGTTACTGGGATGATAGCGGGTTCCAGGCTCCCTCCAGATGAAAACTCGTCGCGAATCTGTGTTTAAACTAAATCTTGACTCGTCACTGAAGAGAACATTGGCCCACTGATCATGAGTCCAGGCGTGATGTTCCAAGCACCAATTCAAGCGGGCTCTCCTGTGAGCAGAGGTTAAAGAGATACAGACCATTGGTCGTCTTGCATAAAAATCACCTTCGTGAAGCCTTCGGTAAACAGTTTGTCTTGAAATTCTCGTTCCAGTAGCACTTGAGAGTTCATTAGAGAGTTGAATAGCTGTCATCTCCCTATGGCGCTTGGCAGTTACGACCAGATAACGGTCTTCAGAGGTAGCTGTTTTTCTTTTTCTACCAGAACCTTCTTTTCTTTTGATGGTTCCTGTCTCAATGAACTGTTTCCATATTTTGCTGACCACAGATTTATTCACATTTAGCCATTTTGCTACTTCAACTTGTGATTGCCCTGCCTCCATTCTTCCAACAGCTCCTCATTTTAAATCATCTGCTAAAATTTTTCGTAAACTCATAATTAACTAAGGATTAAATAAAATTATAATTGGACAATTCTTAGATGAGGTAAACGACACGCCAAATAGCACACTTATAGAGACAAGCAAAAATTTGCATATTTTCAATTTTACCGAATCGAATGGTTGCGATAAATGAATTCTACGACTTAAAATACCTAATTAAATTACTTTTTAGCTTTTAGCGTTGTATATTTTAAAACATATCATTAAAAAACAAAGGTTTCTTATTTTTTGGACACCAGTGTAGTTTGATAATTTTAATTCTTTCATTAATACCGAGGGATGACATTTTCTGAATTAAACTTGGATGGAACCTGAACACACACATATGTTAATTAGACTGATATCATAAATAATTTATTAGTTAAACATTTTTTAAAATGGTATCGAGACTTACAGGTCATTCTGTATGAACGATCCATTACTATTTAATAACCATGCAGGAGATAAATAAACTACATATATATATTGTCAGTGCAAAAATGGAATGAAATGACCTATATTGGAATCTATTCCGAAGGTATATTGAACCACTATTCAGAAAAGTAAAATCCTCTGCCATACATATAAATATAAAGGATTATGATAGAATCATATAAAGGATAAGTTTATTGTTTAATTTATATTCACTTCGATTTCTCGAGTATCACGAACTCTTCTATAGAAGTATATGATCCATATGTGATACGCGTGGCATGGATTTTGTCCTCAAGCTTAGCCCGCCATCTAACGAAGGTTTATATTTCAGTATATCACTGCTCAAAGGGGAATTTATCATATTGCAAAACTTTCAGAGTGACCTACGTAGGGTTAAGTGCTCAAACTATTAAAATATTCCATAGTTTTTTTAATTGCCGTTTTTCCTTATAACGTAAATAGAGATCAATTTCAACACGATAATATTAATTTTATTAATGGATTATAAATAAATTAACTTCAGATTTTAAATATAGAAGTATATCTCAGACGTTTGTCTAGAAGAGCTCCTTTACTTGAAAAAGTTACCATCAATAGCTTATATATTCAATTAA
>CP092872.1:24306637-24389647 GCA_030710605.1 Cordylochernes scorpioides
CTTCGAATTATCTAAGTTAAAATATACTGAATAGCAGACAATTATTCTATACCCCGGAGTGTACGAAAGTCGCCAGCTGTCAGGAGAGCAGACAAGATTACTGGAGAATATATAGATCTCAATCCTTCTTTGACAGACAACATCAAATGAACTTATATGGTCATTCTAATGATAGTTAATTGGACAAATATAATGAAAAGTATGCGAAGGGTATCCTAGTATAAAAATGAAGATACAACGATAATTTTAGGCAGGAGAATTGGTAACTCGCTCAGAGTCCGTTTCTTGAAAATCTTTAGTGCCTACGCCAGATTCTTTGTGCAATGAAACCAGACTGGCAAAGAGTCCGTGTTATCATCTAACATTTTTGGTTGCTTTTGAATTAGGATTCAGCAATAACTCAAATGGTTTATTCTGAATATCGTCTATTTAGGAATTAGAATCAAAGATTAGCCCATGTCAGTAGAGAGGCATTAAGAGAAAAGCGGCGAGTCCAACATGAGTGTACATATGAGATTTCTATAAGTGTTGAAGAATAAATGTTATATAGAGTTTTTCAAATTATAGCGGACCTATTGGCATCATAAGAATCTTAAACTTAATTGACGTGTACGTTGAAGTTACCTGTTTGTTCTGTTGTAGCATTTTTTAGTTCATCTTCGGATGTTTGACAAAATTCAGCTGACCTGAATAGCATCAGATATTGTGGCCCTTGAAGAATCGTTCTCCTCCTAAACATAAAATATATTCATCGAATAATTAAAGATAATTTCAGAAATTTCATTAAATATATTTTCAATCATCTTTTATATAAATCATTCATTTATTTTTTCCTACCGGGAGAATCCTTTATGGCACGTGTGCCCAATAAAGGCTATTGTTGTTGTTGTTTATATAAATCAATAATATATGTGAATTCGCATTTATAATTATTTCTTCTACTTATTTACTAAATAGGGAATCAAAACATATCCTTTAAATATTAGATTTGATTACTTTAAAATAAATTCATAGGATGATACTTAAAATAGTTTGTCAAATGCAATTTTTATTTTTGAATGAAGGAATGCTTTCAAATTTAAATCATTGTTACTCTCTCTCTAACAAACATTTGAAAATATTTTATACAAAACTAGCGGATGTACCCGGCTTCGCCCGGGTTTTACCCGAGTAAAGGTTTGTCTAACGAACATTTGTTGAAACTATTCTCTATAAACTTATAAAAGAAATAATAGATATATTTTGATAATTTGAAACTCGTAAATTTGAATCTCTCGATAAAGTGATCATTTTTTCCCGGTCCCTGTAAGCCGTGTCATCCCGAATTTTGTCTTTCCTAATTTTCTACATTACAAATTCATCGTTTTATCTAGTGAACATTTTTTCCCGGTCCCTTGAAAAAAACTCGATAAGTTGAATGAAAGCATGGTCGTTTATGGAAGATGGACGAAATTCCCGGAGGTCATCTTGGGCAAGCCCCCGCGAGGCTTTTTTCTTGTCTACTTGGCACAGCTGTGTCACCAACTCTGCTCCCGCGCGCCAGGACCTCTTGACCCCTCTGATTGGTCGGTTGGTACTTGGACTGTCCATCCGGCCGGCGGCCGGACGATTACATTCTCTCGACAGGGGGTGGGGCAGACCTAAGCCTATTTCCGGCGCAAGTTGGCGCTGCTTGCGAGTTAAAGCTACAAATCTGCTAAGGATATTCAAGATATTCAAGAAATTATTTTTCAAAGACCTTCCCGGGGATATACCTAATAATATCCCAAAATTTCACGGCGATTGGATGTATGGTTTTTGAATCTATAGAGTACACACACACAGACAGACAGACAGACATTCATATATATATATATTTATAGATAAGTCTCAAAAGACTTGTTAGAAGTAAATATAAATGGGTACTAATTATATTGCACTAACATTGTAATTGAAGAATTTATGGAATAACCTTTTTTTCAATGTGTCATTTTTATCTTGATGCCATAGTTCTTAGCTTTCTTTACTAGCATACCCGTAGAAACACTTGGCCCAAAAAGACATATATATCATGAAAGCATTTATAAAAGAAAAATATTTATCTGCTGGGAAAGAGTTTAGAACTGCTGAGCCATATTTTTCATCTCAGTAAGGATAGTAGTAAATTGTTTTAGATAAAAGATATCAATTCTAAAATTTTTATTTTCTTATCAATAATTTGTTATACTCTCAAGGTTCATTAGAATATTCTGATAATATACCACGGAATATCTAAGATTGGCACTCCCGTTTCCCTTGGAAGTGGTGTTTCGTTGGAAGTTAAATCAGTTCCAGGTATTTTTCTAATTACAAAATTCGTTACTGAAGGAACTAGCTATTCATCATATGCGTCTCCTATGAGAGTTATTACGATATCAGAATTCTTCTTCTTCTTTCTTATCTCTACTCAATCATATTAGAATATCAAGCTTGTAGAACTTGAGACTTTTGATGGTGTCTTCTGGGGATGAGTAGAGCTCATTAATTAATGAGTCAATATAATCAATAATATGTTTTGAGGTTGCAGGTTGAGAATTGCAGGATATTAGAAATAAAATGTATTATTTCATAACAAGAGTGTAATGTTTGACAGACCGCAAGAAGGACCTGGTGAAGCTCCAGTTCGGAGAGTACATCTCGCTGGGGAAGGTGGAGGCTGTACTCAAGTGCTGTGCCTTGGTGGAGAACATGTGCGTCATCGGCAACAGCTACCAGAGCTTCCTGGTGGCGCTGGTGTCGCCCAACAAGAACCAGCTGAAGAAGCTAGCGAAGGAGCTTGGACAGAACCCAGAGAGTCCTGTCCAAGATCTCTGTTCGGACTCTGCCATCAGCGCGGCCGCCACGAAGATGATCGCAGAATACGGCCTCAAAAGTGAGTATGCATATTGGATTTAACAGCTGTACAATGTTCGAACTTATTTATAGAGTATAAAACACAAAATATTTATATTCTGGTATATATCCAACGTAAATATTATAACTAATATTTAATTATCTTCCTCATATCACTCGAAGATACTAACAAGTAGCACATTAATGAATATAAAGTTTATAAATGTTTGAAAGTGGTCACTATTTTTATATAAACCGATCCATAAGTTCTACATAAAGAATATTCTTCATGTGGCTAACTTTAGGTATTTTTAATTGATCCAGCAAGCTTCTCCCTCTTGAAGTTATCTATTATACTGTTTTTACATTCTAATGACGGACAGATGGTTGAGCAAGGACATATAAGCATTCGTCTGTAAATAAAAAGGCTGGTGGACAAATTGCAAAATCTCACTATATTCGACAATCACATTAACGTTTATTTAACTTGTTCCGTGATATTCGGTCAACCCAATTTCCATCTGTCATCTAGAAATGCTCATGTGAACCTGGTCAGCATATGCCATTTTTATTTTTAATATCAATACCTGACCTTTTTATTTTAATTTTTTTTTACATATATATAATAGTTGAAGATATCACACGAAGAAGATAGCAATGGTAGAATGTACGACCGTGTGCACAGACCGGCTCTCCAGGACCGAGGTCCCCACCAAGTACAAACTGTGCTCCGAGGAGTGGCTACCAGACAGCGGCCTGGTGACAGCAGCCTACAAGATCCGCCGCAAGATAATCGAGCAGTTTTACCAGAAGGACATCGAAATGCTTTACTCCAGCTCCAACTGATCGTCCCATCCTCTGTAAATACCACAGCCACAATAAACGTCCTCCTATCAACGTTCACTCTACCATTTTATTCTTTCACATCATGATAAGGTACAATTTGGATTATTGATTAGAAACACAAGGTTAATATTATTATTTTGCATAGTACGCGTTGTACAGACCATGATAATCATAGTGGATAGAATTTGGAGACTGTTTTTACTGTAAGTACACCACATGTCTACACATGTGAGAAGCAATTCGAATTTTGCACTTACAAGTGTGCCCCATTTGTTTACTTGCACTCGCTGGTGGGGTTGGTCTTTTGCAAGAATCGGGGGCCATTAGAGCATTATTTTAATTAGAAAATAAGTCACAAATACGCGCTGGGGATTCGATACCGGGTCGTAGCGGTCGAAACCCAACGGTCACTAGTCTACCGATCCGTACAAGGTAATAAGACTAAATCTAAATAAATAGTGTGTGACGTTTCGGTAACAACGCTGTTACCATGATCAGACGAAAGTTCTTAACGAGAAAAATATCACAGCATGTTTTCAAAAAATACTTGATATAAAAATATTTTTGAATACAATCTGTGATATATTTTCTCATTCAGACCTTTTGTCTGATGATGGTAAAAAGTTGTTACCGAAACGTCACACATTATTTATTTATTTGGATTTGGTCTTATTACCATGTGCTCTTCTTTCACATCATGAACCTCTACCTGAACCTATTACTGTTCAGGTAGAATTACCATGATTCACATTTCAATCTTTTTATATACACACAGCTTTATTAAGACCACCGGTCTTATACAGATTCACCACTGGAAGGCAGCATAGATGGAACTTCCATACTCCAGACATCGTAGACCCCAACAGCCTCCAGGTCTGACGCATGTCCAGTGGTCAAAGAATCCACCGTGCATAGGGTAGCCTTTTATCCTTTTATATGTCAGTAAGAGAGTCTATACAAAGTGAAACCTCACTAACAAGGATTTTAGCCTAATTTATTTATAAATGACCTAAAGTAACATCTAATATTATATATAGTGATACTATATTGTGAACCCTGACTATATAGTATTTATTTAGTTCCATTGGGTATCAGGGCGCGTTCCAAATATAGTAGGTAATTGGATTTACTTAGAAAATCTCTGATTGTTCTCCAGTTTCATTGTTAAATTGACAATATACACACACTATTGGAGAGGTCCTACAGGTGAGTTAAGCAAATAAATAGAATGTTTATAGGTATGTGTGTTCTGATTGGCTCACTGTCACGGACCTGAATCAACCATTCATTGTTGAGTTTTGGTTAACCAATGAGAACGTTCAGTATGTCTTTTGTTAAGAGGTTGCATCGAACAATGAATTCATATATTTAATATTGGGAGTACAAATAAGTTTTGAGGGATTTGCAAAAGAAGCCACAACAAATATTATATAAATAGCATCGGACCTTGTAAGGTTTCATGTTAAGGCTTCATCATTTCCCTAGAATAATCAGAAGAAGTATTTTCTCTCAAGTGTAAGGAACTTTTTTTTTGGTGCTCTAACCATGTCAACCTTTTTGCCAACAAAACACAATTTGCGGGAAGCGCTGCTTTTTTGTTTTAATTTGAAGAAAAGTGCAACTGATGAACATCGATTGCCGTGTGAGGCATATGGTAAACATGCTCTATCAATAAAATCATGTGAGTACTGGTTTCAGCGTTTCAAAAGTGGCGATTTTGACACCAGAGACAAAGAACGCGGAGGGAGGCCAATAAAGTTCGAAGACGCTGAGTTGGAGGCTTTATTGGACGAAGATTCAAGCCAAACTCAAGAGGAGCTCGCTGAAACCTTGGGAGTGACTCAACAAGCGATTTCGAACCGTCTCAAGGTCATGGGTATGGTGCAAAACAAGGAATTTGGGTTCCATATGAACTCAAGCCAAGAAACATCGAGCGCCGTATTTGCACGTCCGAACTACTGCTCAAAAGACAAAATCGGAAGGGTTTTTTTTGCATCGAATCGTGACGGGGGACGAAAAGTAGATTCACTACGACAACCCAAAGCGCAGAAAATCGTCGGTTAAGCCCGGTCATGCATCAACTTCACCGGCCAAACCGAATATTCATGGCAAGAAGCTAATGCTGTGCATCTGGTGGGATCAGCTCGGAGTGATCTACTATGAGCTACTTCAGCCTAACGAAACCATCACTGGAGAACGTTACCAACAAAATTTGATGAGATTAAGCCGAGCATTGAAGATTAAACGCCCACTACAGTAATCCCTCGTTATCACGAACTCGGATTATACGAACTCTCGGTTTGCGCGCCCACCGTTTCTTTTCCCCCGTTAAATTTCAATGCTTTCCAAAGAGATTTTGCCGGTTAAGACGAAATATTCGGTTATGACGAAATACGAATTAAATTTTGCCTCCAGTAGAACTAATCAATCGGTTAAAACGAATTCTAATATATTTTTAAAGGCGAGTTATAAGTAAAACAATAAGCTATTAAAACAACAAAAACGCCGTTGATATCAAGTATTGGCTCTCTTTTTGTCTTTTGTGTAAACATTCGTCCTTTGTTTGTTATGATGACTCATTTTCTATGAAACCATCCCCTTGGGATCGTTCCATGTACTCAATCAGTGGAAAATTTCGACTCTATTGTGCCAGTATTGCTGTTTTTCTCGACTGATAAATGTAGGGGCCATGGTGACCCCTGCCAGCCAGCAGCCAAGGAGCGCACGCTTTCACGGAATTTCACAGAATATTATATTATTCTTATTTTTATATACAAAACATATATTTAAAAATATTAAATATAATATAAATAATAAAATGTCCGGATTGTATATTTCCCAGCAAACTGTACAAGCCGAATCCAACCACTTGACCAAGGGATAATAGCTGCGTTCAAGTGCCATTTTAAATCAAGGCTCGTTAAAAATGCCTTACTTGGGATAGAATCCGAGCAAACAACAGTAAAATGGAATATTTTGCAGGCAATGCGTGCAATGGCTGCTTCATGGGACTCTGTATCTAGTCAAATAATCAAAAATTGCTTTAAAAAAGCTTGGCCAACTGTTGAAGGCAAAACAGCTGATTCGTTTTCACTTCCAGAAACAATGCTTGATGAGCCTGAAGAATGGACCAAACTCCTTTCAGCTACAAACCCAGCTGAGACCTTGACCTTCCTGGAGTATGTTGCCCTGGATGAAGGGTTGGAAATTTGCGATTCACCCGAATTAGAAGAAAAGAAGAAAGAAGAAGAAGAAACAGAAGACGATGAGGTGAAAGAAGAGATAATGATGCCTACTAGAGGGGAAGTAATCGCGGCCCTCGAAACCTTCCAGAAGCTGTCCAAAACCTCTGCGGATATTGATGTTCATTTTGAAGATGACCTGGATAAAATAAGAAGGGAGTGTCTGAAACAGTGCCCAATCAAATACCACCAAAAAACTATAACAGACTTTCTGAAGCCTGCAGAGAAAACCCAGATATAGGATACTCTATGCATACTGCATATGCTGCATAAACATAAACATTGTATGTACCAAGTATATTATGTAAGTTGTTTCTTTTGTTGTTCTTTTTTATTTGTGTTTTAAAATAAACTTATATTCTCATGTTATTGCCGTACATTGTGATTATATTATCCATATTGTCTTTTAAAATAAAATACTTTATATAAATACATATACATAATTGTTGTTCCTTAAAATTATAAAATATTTTCATTAATATTGTTTTCAAATAAATTTATTCGTTATTCCTCAGAAATGTAGTTTTCTTACTCATCAGTATTACATAAGTACAACCCCCGGATACCACGAATTTAATTCGTCTAATACGAATTCGGTTTATACGAATTATTTTAAGACGAAAAGGGTATTTCGTTCTCCCGTTGAGTTCGTCTTAACGAGGGATTACTGTATATGCCAAAAGACATGACAAGGTGATCTATCAGCACGACAACGCTCGGCCACATGTTGCAAAAGTTGTCAAGGAGACTTTGGAGGCGCTTCAATGGGATGTCCTACCCCACCCGCTGTATTCACCAGACATTGCTTCTTCAGACTACCACATGTTCCGTTCGATGACACATGGCCTGGCCGAGCAGCACTTCACTTCTTATGAAGAGGCGAAAAATTGGGTCAATGTTTGGATCGCCTCAAAAGACGAGGAATTTTTTCGACACGGAATCCGTATGCTGCCTGAAAGATGGGAAAAAGTCGTAGCTAAAGATGGACAATACTTTGAATGAAATATATTGTACTGATTTCTCTGAATAAAGCTTCGAATTTATAAAAAAAATCCCTCAAAACTTATTTGTACTCCTAATATAAGATCGTGTTTGTTTTTTCGTTTATGCTAATATAAATATATGTTTACCTTTGTCATTCTATCTGTATATTTATAAATTGAACAAGTGTATTTCAGATTTGTATCTATGCATTATTTCAATATTGGGAATATTTATACTTTGTAATATGGGAATCTGACGTTCTTATTGTGTAATGATAAATTTAAGCGGCGTGAGAATAACTCGAATATAATACGCGAGTCAATACATTTTTATGTTTATTGATTACTGGGTTGTTCTGTCGCATGTGCTATGACTAAGAGATTATTTTATAGTTAAAAATATATTTGATTAAATTTAGAATGTCAATAGTTGGTTGGGAGTTTGTTTGGTAAAATATATTGTTACATCAACCAATCTGTCTTTAAATCCTGACGTTCCAAGGACTCTATGTCACCCTCTTCAAGGGAATGAATGAGAGACACAAGAGAGAAACTAAAATATTGGGAAGAAAGTAGAAATTGTGTGGTTTATGGAGCTATATCTTTTTCCGAACATTTAATCTATTTACAAATATTGAACTGCCGAGTGTTTGTGCCCAGTGTTCCACGTTTAAATGTATAGATACAGGAATAAAAGGATGTCATCTCTCTCTACATGTAAATGTAGTTTTTCAAAACTCTGTTGACTTCTATTTTTAATGATTATGTAATTGAGGAGTTGGTGGAAGGATGTTCTAAACTGTTAGTTTTCGACTGCTCTGACCAGGGGTCGAATCCCGCATCAGGCACTTTTTTTTAATTGAAAAAAATGCTCAAATGACGCCCGATTCTTGCAAAATGTTCAACCCTACCAGCGAGTGCAAGTAACCATACGGGGCTCTTGCACATTTGTAAGTGCAAAGTCGAACTGCTTTTCATGTGTGGTGAAACACATGTAGACATGTGGTGCACTTACAGTAAAAGTAGTCGCCAACTTCTACCCCCCATGATAATCATGGCCTGTACCACGTGTACTAGGTAAAATTAATGAATGACTATGTAGTAAACCAACCAGGTAGATCTGGGAAATAAGTAGACCATATTTGCTATTAATGAAGATGTGATATTTATTGATGTTATCGTCGCTTCACTAAGTGAGATTTTTTGTCATGCTTCGAGACCAGTCAGATGTTTTAATACATTTAAACGGCCATAGTGTAGTAGGGCTGGATAAGATATATATTGTGTTGCTATATTATGCTATTGATACAGTAGGCATAAAGACGAACAAATTTTGTCGGAAGAAAATGTTGTCATCCCAATTTAAAAAAGACTCTTCTGTAAAATAGACTTGAAAGATGACGTATAGTTTTGAGTTTATTTTGGCGGAGAAGCAGTTGTTTTGTTTGTTATAAGTATAAATATTACATCTTCACTATTATCTCTGTTATTCCAATTATCCCCAAATATTTTGTCCTGCCAGAAAGTGAAGTTGGAATAAATCGAAAATAATTTTAAGGAGAAATAACGATTATTTCTAACCTTAGGGATAAGGTATGATAGGATGAATTGCGAAGTGTAATGATAAAGGGAAAAATAAAATTATCCACGGATGGGAATCGAACCCACAATGCTCCGCTTACCGGGCAGATGCCATGTCCATTTGGCTACCCTGGACATATTTTTCAGTTCGTCAATATCATATAAAGTATTTTATAATACAATATAATGCGTCTTATAATTGTAGAACGATATTTGAAAATTATCCCGCATGTCTTTCTATACCGCATATCATTTCCTATTATCTCTAAATATTTTATCCTGCCAGCAAGTAAAGTTAGAATAGTTGAAAAATTTGGTAATTTCCGAATATTTTTTCTGTTGATTAAAAAATGACATAAAATATTTACCGCAAATATTTTGAAAAAAAAATCACTTTTTTTTTTATTTGTAGCTTTCAGGTATTTCTTTGTCTTTAACTGGAAATATAACGTCTGTAAGAACATATAATTTGTAGAGATCAAGTAGAAAAGGTATTATTTATAGTTATCAAACAAAATATGAAAGAGGTAAAAGAAAAGATAAGCATACACAACAATTGGAAAAATAATATTTCATTAAGATGGCTGAAGCAATAAGAGAAATAGATTAAAATATAAATGTAATTTACTGATGTTATAATAGGATGCATTAGCGCGCCACCTGTTATGAGAAATTGAAACTATTTTACAAACGTATGGTTCTTTTATGAATAAAAATATTTCTAATACTCTGGGAGAGATCACCGCTAATGAGCAACCCTCGTATTAATTAACCATTGCAGCAAAGGCAGTAGAAATATTTTATTTTGAAAATAATCATACGCGTCAAAAATAGTCTCTATTTCTTGTAATGATGTTATGTTGCGGTGTATAATTTTGGTATCATGGGAATATATGAGTTACCCTTTGTTTACTTCAATGTTTGAAGATTATTGACATTTGTTTTCATGTTATTTTGTTCCATTTTCATTATAGTGATGTTACTAGGTGGTTAACCTATCTATAAGTAGAAGAGAACAATTCAAGTACGAACTCTAGTAACTTACCTCGCTGATGTTGTTTTAATTTGTGAATTAGTTCAACAGGATATTAAACTATTGTTCCAATTGATTGACTGCTTCAAAAGTCAGTTTTGATTCTAGGCGTGAGCAGTCTTTGGGATATTGCTGCTAATGTTTTGGAAAATGCAGAAAACAGATGGAAATATAAGATTCAATTAAACGTGATTGGATTCAGATTAGTGTATGAATCTATGTAAGCTACTGGGTCTCCTGACGGCTCAATCTTTATGAATTATAGTTCTTCTTGGGAGCCCTTTGTTATGGCACAGTGGGTAAATTATTATTCAAATTATATTCGAAGCAAGTATGTGTTCGGAGAGTCCCCATGGTCCGCATCATTTTATTCCCTGAAGTACAGTTCATTCATCCCTCACATATATTCATGCGAGGTCCGGATCATTCAACGTTCACATATATTTATACGAAGTCCAGATCAATCAACTTTTAAATCAATTTATGTGAAAAACAGATCATTCAAAGTTCACATATATTTATGCGGAAAACAGATCATTCAACGTTCACATCTATTTATCAGAAGTCCAGATCATTCTACAAACATTTTTGGGTTAGCACCCCTTCTATGTTCTCTAAACTCGCTAAAAATTGTCTAAATAAGAAATGTCAAACTTGCCCAACTTTCAAGAACCATGACACATTTCAAACACCTAGTTGTAAGATAGAAAACACTATTTATAAATTAACTTGCCAAACTTGTCAACTTTCATATATAGGACAAAGTTGCAATCCTTTAAACATAAGAATAAATTTACATAGAAACCACTCCAAAAAATCAATTGGTAACACATACATGAAACATCACAATAAAATACATACCTTTAACAATTACATGATAGAAATACTTGACATTTGTCAAGACAAAAAACAACGATTATTATTAGAAAACAATTACATTTATCAACAAAACACTTTATACCCTTATGGACTTAACGACGAACTTAACCACACATACACACCACAACCATCTGAAATATCAATCTATGAAATTAGTAATAAATACAAAAACATAACTCTAATAATAATTCAGTCAAAACCAGAGGTTAAACTACCAACAAATTAGGCTTCATAAACTTTAATAACTTATTAGACACAAACAAAATGTACACAAAATATTTAATTGAAAATTTTATTAAAACATTATTCAAATTAAATAATAGCAAACTTATAAAACTTGTAGAACACATTAAAATTCACAATCTTTCTAATAGATTAATAGATATCACAAACGACATCTTCAAATACAGAAAAATTAAACAAAAAACTAACCAAATTAATATTATTATTAAATTCAATAACAAATTATTTGATCATTTCAAATTTAATGATATATTTAATGACCAATCTATTAACAGTTTATTTCCTATAAAAGCTTTAAATTTTAAAACTACCTGGAAATATAACAAGAATATAGGCAGTATATTATGAAATTGTAACCCGTTTATTAATAATCTAACAAATTTTAAAAAATCGAAATGTAATTGCCACAATGTTCTAGATAAATATAAATTTACAGGACATATTTTAACTAGCGATTATTCTTTTTTGGAACCAAAACTCCAAAACATTTTAAATAGAGGATATAAATATATACCTCAGATCAAACACAATTTCAATAATACAATTAAATCTATATTAAAAGACATCAATATATTCATTAATAAAACTAGTATAAAACACAGAATTCCTGAATTTACTTTCCTAGAATGGAAATATAAATTAAGTAAAGAAATAAAAAACTATTATAACAACACACTAAAATACACAAAACCTAATGAATCGGAAATTAATTCCTTAAAAGACATTTTTGAAAACTTACAAAAATATTTTATCATATGTCCAATAGATAAATGTTCAAATAATTTATCTATTACTAGTAGAAAAGCCCGTCCAAGGACGGCTAGAGCAGGTGGATTCCTAATTCTATTTCTCACATTCCTTTTTGATACTTAATAATATGTAATCGGAAGCGTTCGAGGTAAAAGGTAAATATGTTAACTTTTCTATTAGTTAAAATGATATTTTATATATTCTATAATTTTTCAAATCGACATCAAAATTGTTATAATAATTTAAAAAGAACAGTGAGCCAGAGATAAAAAAATATATTCGCAGTTTTTTTGTTACCAAACAAACCAAATATGATTATAAATATCGAATATAAAGTTATAAGTCAAAAACTATTGAGCTATATTAATTAATATAATAAAGAGAAACGGTCATTATTTTTTCTTTATATATAGGTTTTGCAACTTTAAGACATTTATAAGAGACAACAATAAAAAACAATAATATAAGACAGCACAATTTAATTTTTTACTTTAACAACATTTTCATTTTTAGATTTTCTTTGAAACTCTAACATCAATATGTTTTCGTTATTGAAAAACCTTAATTGGAAATAACATTATTCTTACTATTTTATTTAGTGTGTACTCTCAGTTGTACTCTCACGGCATAATATCAACATTTTATAGTATAGTGTAAAAATGTATAGTGTAAAAATGCAAAAAAAAACCGTTACACTATAATATAACCCTATATAACACTATATAATATAACAATGTGACATAGATCAATTTTCGATATATATTGAAATTTTATTCTATTTTATTTTGAGCGTCTATTTTGAATATTCACTAAATATCGAAATGAATATTAACTAAATATCGAATAAAGAATATAAATATTTAAAAAAATAAAAAATACGCATAGGCATATTTAATATAAGCAATATTAAAATAGCCAATTTCTGGCGTAATTAAATATTGGCGTATAAAATAGAATATTAAGAGAGTAGTTAGGGAACAAACATACATACAGACAAACAGACATTTTATGAAAAATGACCTTAACAAAATAAAAACGGTGCTAAAATGAAAAATGAAAAATTAAAAATGAAATAGTTATTAAAGTGTAAAATTTACTAAAGATTACTAAGATTTACTAAAATGAAAAATGTCGTCGTTAAAAGTACGCATTTAAATATTTAGACTATAAAAATTAGAAAAGAGAAGGCAAGTATGAAAAGTATTTAAAGTGTAAATTATGAATATTATCAAATATGTGGCTGATGTGGCTAGTGTAAATTACGAATATTTATATATCAAATTATTTCGTTTTATTTCAATCAATGGCCGAGCGTGGCGCTAACGTCGAGCTTAACGTCGAGCTAAATGCGTATTTTTGCTAACTGCGTTATTTTTAAAAGTTAAAATATAATTTTGAAATTACCTGAATAATTCCGGGACTAAATGTAATATGTATACGAAATATTGTCGTATAAAATAAAAATATTGAGAGAGGAGTTAGGGAACAAACAAACATCCAAAAATATTTTGCGCTTTAATAATAAGGCTACGTAACTTGAACACGTGACACAGAATGGACCAATCCTATTCGGCTTCAACGAACAAACGCTTTATTATATGTGATATTAAAAAACGAAAGAAAAAAATAAAAGATAAAAAAGATCAGGTGTTGAAATCAATATTAAAAATGGCATATCCTGACCAGGAGCACATGTGCTTTTCAGAAGGCAGAGCGCCATCTGGTGGAACAGAAATCAACTATTCATTGATTTAGCCTGTTCCCTGATATTTGGCCAACCCAATTTCTTGATAAATCAAGAAAAGCCATCCACGAACGCGTTTCGCGCTTTTGGCGCTCGTCAGCGTGGAGTAGGCTGAACCATTGCGACCAAAAAATAATTTTTGATCCCAATGGCTTCCTGAAAAACCAAGAAATGGGTATTTAAGGCCAAACTTGCGTAAATACGCTTAGCACATTAAAAAACGAAAGAAAAAAATAAAAGATAAAAAGATCAGGTGTTGAAATCAATATTAAAAATGGCATATCCTGACCAGGAGCACATGTGCTTTTCAGAAGGCAGAGCGCCATCTGGTGGAACAGAAATCAACTATTCATTGATTTAGCCTGTTCCCTGATATTTGGCCAACCCAATTTCTTGATAAATCAAGAAAAGCCATCCACGAACGCGTTTCGCGCTTTTGGCGCTCGTCAGCGTGGAGTAGGCTGAACCATTGCGACCAAAAAATAATTTTTGATCCCAATGGCTTCCTGAAAAACCAAGAAATGGGTATTTAAGGCCAAACTTGCGTAAATACGCTTAGCACATTAAAAAACGAAAGAAAAAAATAAAAGATAAAAAGATCAGGTGTTGAAATCAATATTAAAAATGGCATATCCTGACCAGGAGCACATGTGCTTTTCAGAAGGCAGAGCGCCATCTGGTGGAACAGAAATCAACTATTCATTGATTTAGCCTGTTCCCTGATATTTGGCCAACCCAATTTCTTGATAAATCAAGAAAAGCCATCCACGAACGCGTTTCGCGCTTTTGGCGCTCGTCAGCGTGGAGTAGGCTGAACCATTGCGACCAAAAAATAATTTTTGATCCCAATGGCTTCCTGAAAAACCAAGAAATGGGTATTTAAGGCCAAACTTGCGTAAATACGCTTAGCACATTAAAAAACGAAAGAAAAAAATAAAAGATAAAAAGATCAGGTGTTGAAATCAATATTAAAAATGGCATATCCTGACCAGGAGCACATGTGCTTTTCAGAAGGCAGAGCGCCATCTGGTGGAACAGAAATCAACTATTCATTGATTTAGCCTGTTCCCTGATATTTGGCCAACCCAATTTCTTGATAAATCAAGAAAAGCCATCCACGAACGCGTTTCGCGCTTTTGGCGCTCGTCAGCGTGGAGTAGGCTGAACCATTGCGACCAAAAAATAATTTTTGATCCCAATGGCTTCCTGAAAAACCAAGAAATGGGTATTTAAGGCCAAACTTGCGTAAATACGCTTAGCACATTAAAAAACGAAAGAAAAAAATAAAAGATAAAAAGATCAGGTGTTGAAATCAATATTAAAAATGGCATATCCTGACCAGGAGCACATGTGCTTTTCAGAAGGCAGAGCGCCATCTGGTGGAACAGAAATCAACTATTCATTGATTTAGCCTGTTCCCTGATATTTGGCCAACCCAATTTCTTGATAAATCAAGAAAAGCCATCCACGAACGCGTTTCGCGCTTTTGGCGCTCGTCAGCGTGGAGTAGGCTGAACCATTGCGACCAAAAAATAATTTTTGATCCCAATGGCTTCCTGAAAAACCAAGAAATGGGTATTTAAGGCCAAACTTGCGTAAATACGCTTAGCACATTAAAAAACGAAAGAAAAAAATAAAAGATAAAAAGATCAGGTGTTGAAATCAATATTAAAAATGGCATATCCTGACCAGGAGCACATGTGCTTTTCAGAAGGCAGAGCGCCATCTGGTGGAACAGAAATCAACTATTCATTGATTTAGCCTGTTCCCTGATATTTGGCCAACCCAATTTCTTGATAAATCAAGAAAAGCCATCCACGAACGCGTTTCGCGCTTTTGGCGCTCGTCAGCGTGGAGTAGGCTGAACCATTGCGACCAAAAAATAATTTTTGATCCCAATGGCTTCCTGAAAAACCAAGAAATGGGTATTTAAGGCCAAACTTGCGTAAATACGCTTAGCACATTAAAAAACGAAAGAAAAAAATAAAAGATAAAAAGATCAGGTGTTGGAATCAATATTAAAAATGGCATATCCTGACCAGGAGCACATGTGCTTTTCAGAAGGCAGAGCGCCATCTGGTGGAACAGAAATCAACTATTCATTGATTTAGCCTGTTCCCTGATATTTGGCCAACCCAATTTCTTGATAAATCAAGAAAAGCCATCCACGAACGCGTTTCGCGCTTTTGGCGCTCGTCAGCGTGGAGTAGGCTGAACCATTGCGACCAAAAAATAATTTTTGATCCCAATGGCTTCCTGAAAAACCAAGAAATGGGTATTTAAGGCCAAACTTGCGTAAATACGCTTAGCACATTAAAAAACGAAAGAAAAAAATAAAAGATAAAAAGATCAGGTGTTGAAATCAATATTAAAAATGGCATATCCTGACCAGGAGCACATGTGCTTTTCAGAAGGCAGAGCGCCATCTGGTGGAACAGAAATCAACTATTCATTGATTTAGCCTGTTCCCTGATATTTGGCCAACCCAATTTCTTGATAAATCAAGAAAAGCCATCCACGAACGCGTTTCGCGCTTTTGGCGCTCGTCAGCGTGGAGTAGGCTGAACCATTGCGACCAAAAAATAATTTTTGATCCCAATGGCTTCCTGAAAAACCAAGAAATGGGTATTTAAGGCCAAACTTGCGTAAATACGCTTAGCACATTAAAAAACGAAAGAAAAAAATAAAAGATAAAAAGATCAGGTGTTGAAATCAATATTAAAAATGGCATATCCTGACCAGGAGCACATGTGCTTTTCAGAAGGCAGAGCGCCATCTGGTGGAACAGAAATCAACTATTCATTGATTTAGCCTGTTCCCTGATATTTGGCCAACCCAATTTCTTGATAAATCAAGAAAAGCCATCCACGAACGCGTTTCGCGCTTTTGGCGCTCGTCAGCGTGGAGTAGGCTGAACCATTGCGACCAAAAAATAATTTTTGATCCCAATGGCTTCCTGAAAAACCAAGAAATGGGTATTTAAGGCCAAACTTGCGTAAATACGCTTAGCACATTAAAAAACGAAAGAAAAAAATAAAAGATAAAAAGATCAGGTGTTGAAATCAATATTAAAAATGGCATATCCTGACCAGGAGCACATGTGCTTTTCAGAAGGCAGAGCGCCATCTGGTGGAACAGAAATCAACTATTCATTGATTTTAGCCTGTTCCCTGATATTTGGCCAACCCAATTTCTTGATAAATCAAGAAAAGCCATCCACGAACGCGTTTCGCGCTTTTGGCGCTCGTCAGCGTGGAGTAGGCTGAACCATTGCGACCAAAAAATAATTTTTGATCCCAATGGCTTCCTGAAAAACCAAGAAATGGGTATTTAAGGCCAAACTTGCGTAAATACGCTTAGCACATTAAAAAACGAAAGAAAAAAATAAAAGATAAAAAGATCAGGTGTTGAAATCAATATTAAAAATGGCATATCCTGACCAGGAGCACATGTGCTTTTCAGAAGGCAGAGCGCCATCTGGTGGAACAGAAATCAACTATTCATTGATTTAGCCTGTTCCCTGATATTTGGCCAACCCAATTTCTTGATAAATCAAGAAAAGCCATCCACGAACGCGTTTCGCGCTTTTGGCGCTCGTCAGCGTGGAGTAGGCTGAACCATTGCGACCAAAAAATAATTTTTGATCCCAATGGCTTCCTGAAAAACCAAGAAATGGGTATTTAAGGCCAAACTTGCGTAAATACGCTTAGCACATTAAAAAACGAAAGAAAAAAATAAAAGATAAAAAGATCAGGTGTTGAAATCAATATTAAAAATGGCATATCCTGACCAGGAGCACATGTGCTTTTCAGAAGGCAGAGCGCCATCTGGTGGAACAGAAATCAACTATTCATTGATTTAGCCTGTTCCCTGATATTTGGCCAACCCAATTTCTTGATAAATCAAGAAAAGCCATCCACGAACGCGTTTCGCGCTTTTGGCGCTCGTCAGCGTGGAGTAGGCTGAACCATTGCGACCAAAAAATAATTTTTGATCCCAATGGCTTCCTGAAAAACCAAGAAATGGGTATTTAAGGCCAAACTTGCGTAAATACGCTTAGCACATTAAAAAACGAAAGAAAAAAATAAAAGATAAAAAGATCAGGTGTTGAAATCAATATTAAAAATGGCATATCCTGACCAGGAGCACATGTGCTTTTCAGAAGGCAGAGCGCCATCTGGTGGAACAGAAATCAACTATTCATTGATTTAGCCTGTTCCCTGATATTTGGCCAACCCAATTTCTTGATAAATCAAGAAAAGCCATCCACGAACGCGTTTCGCGCTTTTGGCGCTCGTCAGCGTGGAGTAGGCTGAACCATTGCGACCAAAAAATAATTTTTGATCCCAATGGCTTCCTGAAAAACCAAGAAATGGGTATTTAAGGCCAAACTTGCGTAAATACGCTTAGCACATTAAAAAACGAAAGAAAAAAATAAAAGATAAAAAGATCAGGTGTTGAAATCAATATTAAAAATGGCATATCCTGACCAGGAGCACATGTGCTTTTCAGAAGGCAGAGCGCCATCTGGTGGAACAGAAATCAACTATTCATTGATTTAGCCTGTTCCCTGATATTTGGCCAACCCAATTTCTTGATAAATCAAGAAAAGCCATCCACGAACGCGTTTCGCGCTTTTGGCGCTCGTCAGCGTGGAGTAGGCTGAACCATTGCGACCAAAAAATAATTTTTGATCCCAATGGCTTCCTGAAAAACCAAGAAATGGGTATTTAAGGCCAAACTTGCGTAAATACGCTTAGCACATTAAAAAACGAAAGAAAAAAATAAAAGATAAAAAGATCAGGTGTTGAAATCAATATTAAAAATGGCATATCCTGACCAGGAGCACATGTGCTTTTCAGAAGGCAGAGCGCCATCTGGTGGAACAGAAATCAACTATTCATTGATTTAGCCTGTTCCCTGATATTTGGCCAACCCAATTTCTTGATAAATCAAGAAAAGCCATCCACGAACGCGTTTCGCGCTTTTGGCGCTCGTCAGCGTGGAGTAGGCTGAACCATTGCGACCAAAAAATAATTTTTGATCCCAATGGCTTCCTGAAAAACCAAGAAATGGGTATTTAAGGCCAAACTTGCGTAAATACGCTTAGCACATTAAAAAACGAAAGAAAAAAATAAAAGATAAAAAGATCAGGTGTTGAAATCAATATTAAAAATGGCATATCCTGACCAGGAGCACATGTGCTTTTCAGAAGGCAGAGCGCCATCTGGTGGAACAGAAATCAACTATTCATTGATTTAGCCTGTTCCCTGATATTTGGCCAACCCAATTTCTTGATAAATCAAGAAAAGCCATCCACGAACGCGTTTCGCGCTTTTGGCGCTCGTCAGCGTGGAGATATTGATTTCAACACCTGATCTTTTTATCTTTTATTTTTTTCTTTCGTTTTTTAATGTGCTAAGCGTATTTACGCAAGTTTGGCCTTAAATACCCATTTCTTGGTTTTTCAGGAAGCCATTGGGATCAAAAATTATTTTTTGGTCGCAATGGTTCAGCCTACTCCACGCTGACGAGCGCCAAAAGCGCGAAACGCGTTCGTGGATGGCTTTTCTTGATTTATCAAGAAATTGGGTTGGCCAAATATCAGGGAACAGGCTAAATCAATGAATAGTTGATTTCTGTTCCACCAGATGGCGCTCTGCCTTCTGAAAAGCACATGTGCTCCTGGTCAGGATATGCCATTTTTAATATTGATTTCAACACCTGATCTTTTTATCTTTTATTTTTTTCTTTCGTTTTTTAATGTGCTAAGCGTATTTACGCAAGTTTGGCCTTAAATACCCATTTCTTGGTTTTTCAGGAAGCCATTGGGATCAAAAATTATTTTTTGGTCGCAATGGTTCAGCCTACTCCACGCTGACGAGCGCCAAAAGCGCGAAACGCGTTCGTGGATGGCTTTTCTTGATTTATCAAGAAATTGGGTTGGCCAAATATCAGGGAACAGGCTAAATCAATGAATAGTTGATTTCTGTTCCACCAGATGGCGCTCTGCCTTCTGAAAAGCACATGTGCTCCTGGTCAGGATATGCCATTTTTAATATTGATTTCAACACCTGATCTTTTTATCTTTTATTTTTTTCTTTCGTTTTTTAATGTGCTAAGCGTATTTACGCAAGTTTGGCCTTAAATACCCATTTCTTGGTTTTTCAGGAAGCCATTGGGATCAAAAATTATTTTTTGGTCGCAATGGTTCAGCCTACTCCACGCTGACGAGCGCCAAAAGCGCGAAACGCGTTCGTGGATGGCTTTTCTTGATTTATCAAGAAATTGGGTTGGCCAAATATCAGGGAACAGGCTAAATCAATGAATAGTTGATTTCTGTTCCACCAGATGGCGCTCTGCCTTCTGAAAAGCACATGTGCTCCTGGTCAGGATATGCCATTTTTAATATTGATTTCAACACCTGATCTTTTTATCTTTTATTTTTTTATTTCGTTTTTTAATGTGCTAAGCGTATTTACGCAAGTTTGGCCTTAAATACCCATTTCTTGGTTTTTCAGGAAGCCATTGGGATCAAAAATTATTTTTTGGTCGCAATGGTTCAGCCTACTCCACGCTGACGAGCGCCAAAAGCGCGAAACGCGTTCGTGGATGGCTTTTCTTGATTTATCAAGAAATTGGGTTGGCCAAATATCAGGGAACAGGCTAAATCAATGAATAGTTGATTTCTGTTCCACCAGATGGCGCTCTGCCTTCTGAAAAGCACATGTGCTCCTGGTCAGGATATGCCATTTTTAATATTGATTTCAACACCTGATCTTTTTATCTTTTATTTTTTTCTTTCGTTTTTTAATGTGCTAAGCGTATTTACGCAAGTTTGGCCTTAAATACCCATTTCTTGGTTTTTCAGGAAGCCATTGGGATCAAAAATTATTTTTTGGTCGCAATGGTTCAGCCTACTCCACGCTGACGAGCGCCAAAAGCGCGAAACGCGTTCGTGGATGGCTTTTCTTGATTTATCAAGAAATTGGGTTGGCCAAATATCAGGGAACAGGCTAAATCAATGAATAGTTGATTTCTGTTCCACCAGATGGCGCTCTGCCTTCTGAAAAGCACATGTGCTCCTGGTCAGGATATGCCATTTTTAATATTGATTTCAACACCTGATCTTTTTATCTTTTATTTTTTTCTTTCGTTTTTTAATGTGCTAAGCGTATTTACGCAAGTTTGGCCTTAAATACCCATTTCTTGGTTTTTCAGGAAGCCATTGGGATCAAAAATTATTTTTTGGTCGCAATGGTTCAGCCTACTCCACGCTGACGAGCGCCAAAAGCGCGAAACGCGTTCGTGGATGGCTTTTCTTGATTTATCAAGAAATTGGGTTGGCCAAATATCAGGGAACAGGCTAAATCAATGAATAGTTGATTTCTGTTCCACCAGATGGCGCTCTGCCTTCTGAAAAGCACATGTGCTCCTGGTCAGGATATGCCATTTTTAATATTGATTTCAACACCTGATCTTTTTATCTTTTATTTTTTTCTTTCGTTTTTTAATGTGCTAAGCGTATTTACGCAAGTTTGGCCTTAAATACCCATTTCTTGGTTTTTCAGGAAGCCATTGGGATCAAAAATTATTTTTTGGTCGCAATGGTTCAGCCTACTCCACGCTGACGAGCGCCAAAAGCGCGAAACGCGTTCGTGGATGGCTTTTCTTGATTTATCAAGAAATTGGGTTGGCCAAATATCAGGGAACAGGCTAAATCAATGAATAGTTGATTTCTGTTCCACCAGATGGCGCTCTGCCTTCTGAAAAGCACATGTGCTCCTGGTCAGGATATGCCATTTTTAATATTGATTTCAACACCTGATCTTTTTATCTTTTATTTTTTTCTTTCGTTTTTTTAATGTGCTAAGCGTATTTACGCAAGTTTGGCCTTAAATACCCATTTCTTGGTTTTTCAGGAAGCCATTGGGATCAAAAATTATTTTTTGGTCGCAATGGTTCAGCCTACTCCACGCTGACGAGCGCCAAAAGCGCGAAACGCGTTCGTGGATGGCTTTTCTTGATTTATCAAGAAATTGGGTTGGCCAAATATCAGGGAACAGGCTAAATCAATGAATAGTTGATTTCTGTTCCACCAGATGGCGCTCTGCCTTCTGAAAAGCACATGTGCTCCTGGTCAGGATATGCCATTTTTAATATTGATTTCAACACCTGATCTTTTTATCTTTTATTTTTTTCTTTCGTTTTTTAATGTGCTAAGCGTATTTACGCAAGTTTGGCCTTAAATACCCATTTCTTGGTTTTTCAGGAAGCCATTGGGATCAAAAATTATTTTTTGGTCGCAATGGTTCAGCCTACTCCACGCTGACGAGCGCCAAAAGCGCGAAACGCGTTCGTGGATGGCTTTTCTTGATTTATCAAGAAATTGGGTTGGCCAAATATCAGGGAACAGGCTAAATCAATGAATAGTTGATTTCTGTTCCACCAGATGGCGCTCTGCCTTCTGAAAAGCACATGTGCTCCTGGTCAGGATATGCCATTTTTAATATTGATTTCAACACCTGATCTTTTTATCTTTTATTTTTTTCTTTCGTTTTTTAATGTGCTAAGCGTATTTACGCAAGTTTGGCCTTAAATACCCATTTCTTGGTTTTTCAGGAAGCCATTGGGATCAAAAATTATTTTTTGGTCGCAATGGTTCAGCCTACTCCACGCTGACGAGCGCCAAAAGCGCGAAACGCGTTCGTGGATGGCTTTTCTTGATTTATCAAGAAATTGGGTTGGCCAAATATCAGGGAACAGGCTAAATCAATGAATAGTTGATTTCTGTTCCACCAGATGGCGCTCTGCCTTCTGAAAAGCACATGTGCTCCTGGTCAGGATATGCCATTTTTAATATTGATTTCAACACCTGATCTTTTTATCTTTTATTTTTTTCTTTCGTTTTTTAATGTGCTAAGCGTATTTACGCAAGTTTGGCCTTAAATACCCATTTCTTGGTTTTTCAGGAAGCCATTGGGATCAAAAATTATTTTTTGGTCGCAATGGTTCAGCCTACTCCACGCTGACGAGCGCCAAAAGCGCGAAACGCGTTCGTGGATGGCTTTTCTTGATTTATCAAGAAATTGGGTTGGCCAAATATCAGGGAACAGGCTAAATCAATGAATAGTTGATTTCTGTTCCACCAGATGGCGCTCTGCCTTCTGAAAAGCACATGTGCTCCTGGTCAGGATATGCCATTTTTAATATTGATTTCAACACCTGATCTTTTTATCTTTTATTTTTTTCTTTCGTTTTTTAATGTGCTAAGCGTATTTACGCAAGTTTGGCCTTAAATACCCATTTCTTGGTTTTTCAGGAAGCCATTGGGATCAAAAATTATTTTTTGGTCGCAATGGTTCAGCCTACTCCACGCTGACGAGCGCCAAAAGCGCGAAACGCGTTCGTGGATGGCTTTTCTTGATTTATCAAGAAATTGGGTTGGCCAAATATCAGGGAACAGGCTAAATCAATGAATAGTTGATTTCTGTTCCACCAGATGGCGCTCTGCCTTCTGAAAAGCACATGTGCTCCTGGTCAGGATATGCCATTTTTAATATTGATTTCAACACCTGATCTTTTTATCTTTTATTTTTTCTTTCGTTTTTTAATGTGCTAAGCGTATTTACGCAAGTTTGGCCTTAAATACCCATTTCTTGGTTTTTCAGGAAGCCATTGGGATCAAAAATTATTTTTTGGTCGCAATGGTTCAGCCTACTCCACGCTGACGAGCGCCAAAAGCGCGAAACGCGTTCGTGGATGGCTTTTCTTGATTTATCAAGAAATTGGGTTGGCCAAATATCAGGGAACAGGCTAAATCAATGAATAGTTGATTTCTGTTCCACCAGATGGCGCTCTGCCTTCTGAAAAGCACATGTGCTCCTGGTCAGGATATGCCATTTTTAATATATGTGATATGTAAAAACTTATGTCATGACCTTCTAAAAAATGAAATTAATAACAATAGTAAATACACTTTCATAAGAACAACTGAAACTAAAATCAAAAAAGATATTAAAAATGTAGAAAACTCACTAAAAATTATTAATTACAACAAAAACACAAACATACCGAAATTTTATATTATTCCTAAACTACATAAAACACCAATCTCATTTAGAACAATCACATCAGGATTAAACTCAGTCATGAAAAACATAGATTTAAGACTAGCTTCAACACTTCAATTCATAATAAATAAAATAACTAACAAACATGATTATAAATTCATAGATTCTAATAAAAAAATCATTAACTTCCTAACGAATAACCTACAAAAGATCAATACAGTTCATACATTTGATTTTGAAGATCTTTACTCTAACATACGTTTAGAAGACCTTAATAATAAAATACACAGCTTAATAAATGAATTCATTAATGATAAAACATTCCATATTCAAATTATTCACAACAAATACAAAACATTTAAATTAGATAACAATACAGCAAAAACATTACTTGAAAAATATTCTTAAACTTCAATTATATTAATTTTAAAAACAAAATATATATTCAATCTAAAGGTGTTCCAATAGGAACTTCATTCAGTCCTCTACTAGCCAACTTATTACTTTTTGGTATGAAAGAGAATTCTTTCTACAGAATGATGTAAATTGGCATATATTCCGCTATGTAGATGACATTATTATCTTGAATAACCCACAATTCAATAATGTCATTTACAAAATATACCCTAAATATTTGAAACTTAAATATAATGAAAAGATAACTAATAACAAAAAAGTTAACTTTTTAGACCTAAATATAAACCTAGCAAACAAATCAGTTGGAAAATATGACAAAAGAAATTGTTATAATTTTAAAGTTATTAAATTCTGTAATGTCAATTCCAACATATCATCAAATTGCTGCAAAGGCATATATTTTGGTCAATTTTTAAGATTCTATAGAATCAACAACATTAAAACAAACTGTAGTATTCTGTGTTTTAAAATATATAATAGATCATCATCATAAACAATAATATACGATGTATAATGTAAACAACGTGTTGATGTAAAAATATAAATATAAAGTGTAATAAATAATTAGTAATAATAATTTCATCTGGTGAGTAATGTTTAATTAAATAATAACTATACAACAATAACTATACAACATAAATTGGCAACGAGAATTTGAAAATATAACTGTAGCCCTAAAAAAAACAAGTATGGCAGCCAACCTGACGCCACCTTTACCCATGAATATGAATGCAAGCAATTTATTTGCGGAATTTAAGCAATGGATGGAATCCTATGCCATTTTTGAAATAGCATCTGGAATTTAAAAAAAATCGGATGAAATTAAGAGAGCAACTCTATTGCATTGTTTAGGGCCAAATGTACAACGTATATTTTTCAACTTGCCAGATGAAAAGGAAAATTATGAACAAACTAAAATGGCTTTAGATAAATATTTCACACCTCATAAAAATGTGGTCACTGAGAGATTTAAATTTAGACAAAGAGTCCAGAAAGATGATGAATCGATCGACAACTACCTAATTTCTTTAAGAGAGCTTTCTAAATCTTGTGAATTTGGGAATTTAGAAGCTGATATGATAAGAGACCAAATAATTGAAAAATGTAACAACAAAAAACTTAAAGAAAAATTGTTGCAACAAGAAAATTTGACACTGTCAAAAACCATTGATATTGCTAGAATGTTAGAAATTTCTAGAAAAGAAATTAGACTTCTTGAACCTCAAAATGATCAAACACTAAATAGAGTTCAAAATACACCTAAAAAGCACTATAATGCTAATAATTTCAACAAAGGTAGATTCACTAATCAAGGTACCTCATCATTTTCAGGTGCCTCAAAGCCTAAATGTTATCGCTGTGGATTAGATACACATTCAGCACAAGAATGTGGTGCTAAAAAAATGACTTGTTCATATTTCAATAAATTAGGACATCTTTTTAGAGCTTGCAGGAACCGCCCAAATCAAAATAATAATAGAAACCACAAAAGTTTCAATCAAACTAAAGTTAAGACCATACAAGAAGAAAATAAGACTGAAGTAGGTGAAAGTTCAGATGAATATACCTACTATACAGGTGCTGAAAATAAAGAAAAAGTGCAAATAGATGGTAGTGAAATAAATATGATAATTGATACAGGGAGTGATAGAACTTTCATAAGCTATAATAAGATGCTTGAATTATATGGCCATAAAATTATGCCAAAATTACATGACACCACCCGAACCTTTTTTGCCTATGGTCAAGATAGACCTCTTCCATGTTATGGTTATTTCAATGCTGTGATTTCTTGGAAAGAAAATTCAGTTTCAGAAGAAATTTATGTGATTGATAAAAAAGTTGAATCTTTGTTGGGAGGCAAGGCTAGTTTTGAACTAGGTATAATTAAAAGGGTAAATCATGTAAATGAATCAATGTCTACTAATATAGAAACTCTTGTTCAAGAACATGAACATCTTTTCCATGGACTTGGAATTATAAAAGGCTATAGTCATAAAGTGACATTGAAAGACAACTATAGGCCCATTGCCCAGATATGCCGTCGTATACCTTATGCAATGGTAGAAGCAGTAAATCAAGAGCTTGATAAGATGCTAGAGAATGGAATCATTGAAGAAGTGCATCAAGGTTCTGAATGGGTTTCTAACATAATAGTTGTTCCAAAAAGGGATAGTGAGGAAATTAGACTATGCATAGACCTTCGGGAAGTGAATAAAGCAATATTGAGAGAAAGACATCCAATTCCTACAATTGTCAATATGTTACATGCCCTTTAAGGTGCTAAAGTATTTGTAAAGCTGGATGAAAAAAAAGGGTTTTGGCAGGTTGACTTAGACCCTCAATCAAGACCCCTTACAACTTTCATCACGCACCGTGGTTGTTACAGATTTTGTAAAGTTCCTTTTGGTCTATCAAGTGCTCCAGAGGCATATCAGAAAGGAATGGATTCAATTTTGCTTGATTTGAAAGGTGTAATTTGTTATTTGGACGATGTCGTTGTTTACGCCAAAGATAGACAAGAACTAGAAGAAAGGCTTAGAAAAGTAGGCATTAGGCTCAACAGGAATAAGTGCAAATTTGCCATGGAAGAATTGGATATTTTAGGTCACATTGTTAGTAGTGAAGGTATTAAACCTGATAATAGGAAAATTCCAATACCAAAAAATATTGAGATATTAAGGTCATTCTTAGGAACTTGTGGGTTTTTAAGAAAATTCATACCTAATTTTTCTAAATTGGCAGAACCTTTAAATAATTTGACTAGAAAAAATGTTAGGTGGAATTGGGATTTGAAAACAAATAAAGCATTTCAGGATCTTAAAGAGTCACTAACAAAAGAGCCATGCTTGGCATATTACAACTTGAACTCACCAACTGAATTAATTACAGATGCAAGCCCTATTGGTCTTGGAGCAGTATTAATACAAACACAACAAAATGGCATTAAAAGACCCATTGCATATGCCAGCAGATCCTTAACTGATACTGAAAAAAGATATTCACAAATAGAAAAAGAGACATTGGGATGTGTATGGGCAATTGAACATTTTAACACCTATATTTGGGGAAGGAAATTTGTGTTAAAAACAGATCACAAACCTCTAATCTATATGCTGAATCCTAAAAATGGAGCTGTTTTGCCTCCAAGAATTCAAAGATTGAGTTGGAGATTACAACCATATGACTTTGAAATTGAATTCATTCAAGGAAAGCAAAATATTGCAGATATATTTTCAAGACAACCTCTTTCTAACACAAGTGATGAAAAATGGCTGGAGGACTATGTTCATAAAGTCTTATCCATCACTTCTGAAGAGCTTCAAGCACTGTCTTTGAAAGAGATAAAAGTTTGTACAGAGCAAGATCCTTTGTTTCAAAAACTGAAATATATGGTTCAAAAGGGAGTTTGGCCATATCCTTTGAATGAAGAATTCAAATGTTTTTATAAGTTTAAAGATGAACTCTCAATTTTTGATAATCTTATCTTAAAAGGAAGTAGAATTTTGCTACCTTCAAAACTAATAAAGAGAGTCTTGAGAATTGCACATGAAACACATCAAGGAATGACAAGAACCAAACAACTGTTAAGAGAAAAATATTTTTGGATAAACATGGACTTTGACATTGAAAATTTGATTAGAAACTGTCCAATTTGTGTAAGGAATCAACCATTGATAAATGATCAACCATTGCAAATAGTTCCGTTACCATCAAAACCTTGGATGAAACTTGGAATTGACATAGTTGGTCCAATTGGCCATCATTATGTTTTAACAGTGATCGACTACTATTCTTCATATCCTGAAGCAATGATAATAGAAGACATTTCCAGCAAGACAATTATTAAAAAATTGATGGAGATTTTTGCAAGACATGGTTATCCACATGAAGTTGTAACAGATAATGGCTTACAGTTTGTAAGTACATCAATGGAAAGATTTTTAAAAGAATGTGGAATCAGGCACATCAAAGCCTCACCCTATTACCCAAAAAGTAATGGGAAGATAGAAAGATTCCATAGATTTCTAAAGAAACAATTCAATTCAAGTTCTGAAGAAGGGAAAGATTGGAAAAAAGATTTATCCAGAATTTTAATGTCTTACCGAACTACTCCAAACAGATCTACAGGAAAGACTCCAGCTTTCCTATTATTTTCAAGAGAAATCAAAACTAAATTAAGCTCACTTGTTAATGATGCAGAAGAAGATGAATCTAACATCAAAGAATTCAATATGGTCTACAAAGAAAAAATGAAAACATATAATGATATAATTCGGAAAGCTAGTCCTCATAATTTTGAAATTGGAAATTTAGTTTATGTGGCAAATCCAAATAATGGAAAACTTGATTCAAATTTCAGATCAGAACATCATGTCATTCTTGAAAACACTTCAACAAATTCTTTTAAATTAGTCAACACTAAAAATGGGAAAATAATTCATAGAAATGCTAAACATTTGAAACATGTTCCTACTCAAGAGACCAATCAAGACATTTCTGACTTGATTCCAGAAGAGAGCCAGGAAAATCTTAGTTCAGATTCAACAAGAATTGAACACCTCAACTCTTCTGATGTACAAATAACAGATGATAATTCCTCAAACCAAGACAAGGACACTTCTTTAAACCGACCAAGTTTAAGTAGAACAGGGTCTACATTTAACCCAGTTGTTTCAGATAGACTTGATGCCGAGGCTCTTCACCAGTTGCCACCAGAGGTTTCTCCACCCTTGCCGACTACCAAGGAACCCGTGATCACCAGGAGTGGAAGAGTCGTCAAGCCATCATCAAGATATAAAGACATGATTCCTTTCATCTAAAGGAAGGAGGGAATGTAGTATTCTGTGTTTTAAAATATATAATAGATCATCATCATAAACAATAATATACGATGTATAATGTAAACAACGTGTTGATGTAAAAATATAAATATAAAGTGTAATAAATAATTAGTAATAATAATTTCATCTGGTGAGTAATGTTTAATTAAATAATAACTATACAACAATAACTATACAACACAAACTTTATTAAAGACATTAAAAATCTTAATAAAGAGTATTTAAACAATGGTTTCAAATACAAAACAGTAAAGTTTTACAATAGGCTGTCAATACACAAATACCTAAGCAATAATAAATATAATTATAAATTTGAAACTTCAAACTTCTCTAATTAATCTAACCAACAACTTATATTCTACTCTTATACTAAAACAAATGATAGAATAACTGAATATATTTCCTATGACTTTAAATAAATTAATTATATGATAACGATTATAAAGCATTAAATTCATTCAATTTGATCTCCAGTTACTGTGGGAGGGAACTGGAAAACAAATATAAATGAATTTGAAGCATAATACATGTTTTATTATTCAATTAATTTATAATTTTAATAAAAAATGTAACTTATATCAATGGAAACAAAATTTTAATACATATTTTCACAATCTTTAAAATTTCTAATGATTCTTTTCTGACAGCTTTTCTAACTTCAAACAGCTTTAAAAATAAGATTTCCTAGAAAAGGGAAGGTTACTTTTAGAACAAAGTTGGCGAACCCCCCCCAAACAGACAGATGTTACTTGTCCACACATGTGCACTGTCTCTAGGGAGCAACAGACGCCACTTTGAATAAGTAAGTAAACAACCTCTTTATAGGTTATCTAATATTAATTTAATTATACAGTTTAATGGTCGAAGAGAAATCAATCCATAATGAAGTAAGGGTGAAATGGGTTTGGTATTTTCATCTGAAGAGCCCTGATACCACAGATTTCTCTTTCCAATAAATTTTCCAATCTCCTTTTGTGTAATGTCCTGGTCTACCATTAGGGTTCCAATAAATAATTTATAATAGGCAAAGATTTAAAATATGTTTATCTATCCTTAACTAGGCAAAAACATTATATCATATTATTCTTACTCTTATAAAAAAAAATCTAAAAATATATAGAAAAAAATAAAAAAATATATAAAAAATTACAAAAAAATATTAATTATTTATAAAATACTAACACCCTTTCAATTCTCTACCTGTTTGAATTAAAAGTGTATGGTTCTTCCTTTATCTCTTTCCTCTCTTTTATAAAAATAAATAAATATATAATCATTATAAATCTCTTCTTTATTCCTATTTATTTTTAGAGTATGTCTACATGACGGGTAAAAGCCGATGCTAAAAGACGTTACGTTGTTAAATCTTCTTTTCTTGTTAAATTTTCATTTTATTTTCCAAATTTTTTTCTATTAAAATTAAAAACATATTATTCTAACATATAATTACTTTTATTACATTTTTCTCTCCTAAATAAGATATAAATATAATACATATAAACAACTTTTTAATCATCTAACTTAAACACAAAAATAATTATCAACTTCTATCTTATATAATTAATTTAGATTTAGCTTGCTAATCTAATAGAATTTCCTTTTTATATATAAAATATTACTATTATTAAAAGTTTTAAATATAGTTCAATCAATATATAAATCCATTTTAACTTACTCTATAATATCAACTTAATTTAAATTATATTTAAGATTTAAATTTTCATTAGATAAACTTTATTATTTACATTATATATATATATATATATATATGAAAAAAATAGCACAAATGTAACATTGTACTGGGATAAGGTGCATAAATTAAGAAAAAGGCATCTCCTTATCGTGCAACTGGAATAATTAAAAATCAACGAGAATAGTTGATATTTATTCCGATAGATGGCGCCAGCCATCAGCAACTTTCAGTTGCACGATAAGGAGATGCCTTTTTCTTAATATATATATATATATATATATATTTATATATATATATATATATATATGTCGTATCCTGTCGACTTTCTGTCGAATCCTGTCGAATTTTGGCTTCCCCCGCTCTAGTAATTTAGCCCTCTTCTGGGTTCTTCTTTATGGGGGTGGAGCAAGCCGACACTCGCTGGATGGTATTTTTGTGCAGTCGCGACTGGCGAGTGGTAGGAGGACCGTTGTGTGGGATAGATGGTGATGTTTTTCCCCGCACTAGGCAATGATGAGAATAACTACTCTTTTAAAAGTAAATCCATATCCTGGGTTCCAGAAGTGTCCACAGAAGTCGGGAAAAATGGTGGATCAATCGAGGTTGTGGCAGAGATTCGATAGGATCTCGGCTCGGTAATCAGACGACGTTAGGGTTGGTCGTCAATCTTTTGATCGTTTAGTTTTGTTGATAAAACTTGATAAAAATTGGTGCCGCGTCGATCCAGGTGTGCTGGTGGATGACTTGAGTGAGCTGGGATAATTATTGCGACTTTTAAAAATTTAAAATAATTGTTCTTTTTCTGTAACTGACCGACCGAGCTCCTTCCTGTTTGAATACCAAGGCCCGACTGCCGAATCTCTGCCGACACCTAAATGGCGTTCTCCTATTGGCTCGCTACGATCACACCATGCTTCAACCCTGCCCTCTGTGGAAACTTCGAGAAGGATCTTTCTTTTATTTCACCATTTGAATACAGGGTGATCCAAAAGTCCCGCACAACTTTAAAAATTAATAACTCCGCGAATATTTGCGCTAGAGCAATGCGGTAAACACCATTGTGTTCAGAATGCAATGGGATTTTTTATGGCAAATATTGAAAATTTCGAAATTGATTTTAGTTACAATTTCATTCCCTAGATGGCGCTGTACCAGAATCAGAAATTCAGCGGCCAAATTGTTTGATTAATTGAAAAGTATAACTGATCTACACGTATTTTTCATTTTTGTATACCAGGAAAGAATCCTAATAATATCAAATCGTTAATTAATAAAGCACCATTTCGCCAAAAGTTAGAAGAAATGGTTAACGATTTTTAAATACAATCTGAGATATGTAAAATAGGTATATGCAAATTAAAACATGTAGCAAAAAATATTTATATTTTTGATAGAGTTTTGTCAAATATATTGAATGTTTAAAAAACATAGCTGAATTCAATACACGATTTTTTGAAATGTTAATATAGTACCAAAAATTATAATGGTACTACTAATAGGATTTCTTGCTATAAGGAATGTGTAATTTCTTGAATAATTGGCGACACTCGACTATTTAACTGGAAATTTGTCATGATCCAACAAATGAAATATAGATGGGAGTGACAAAATACATTTGTCGTACTTTATCCCGAATATCCTATGGGCTTGTCAAATGTTATCATTGTTTATTATACTGTACACGATTTTTAAAAATGTATCCCCTCAAATAAATATAATTTTTGAATCAACCATTTGCGTTGAAAAACGTGGTAGTAAAATCATTTTGTATTATTTTTTTTGCCCAAAATTTCTAAAGGTGGGGGGTTACAGAGAATATTCCTTATGCTATTTATTTTAATGAGCGAAAAGCGATAAATTAAACATAAGGGGTAAAATTGTGTGTACAGTGTTATTCGAGAAGTTATAACACTTTGGTCTGCACGACATAATATAAGATGTGAGCAAATGACAAACAAACAAAAATTACTTTTCACAAATAAAAAAAGAGACAAGATATGAGGAGAGAATTTATTTACCCATAACCCAACACAAAGAGCTGCAAAACATTGGTAGATAATATAATACATGGAAGCTTTTATAACACATGAGGTAACTGCCTTCTCTCTTGTATTAGGTCAGAATCGTTGTTCAATGTGGCGACATTCATTCTCAAACACCGCCTGCAGACGATAGATGACAGAATGGACAGCATTAAATAAAATATCTGATGAAATTGATGAAACGTGCCGTCTGATAGAAGCCTTCAACATGACCAATGTGGTAGGCCGGCATCGATAAACACGCGACTTAATGTACCCCCATATCCAAAAATCGCAAGGCGTCAAGTCTGGTGATCTTGAAGGCCACTGGTGTATAAAGTGGCGACTTATCACACGATCTTCACCGAACGTATCCTTCAGCAATTGTTTGGCACCGCGGGAGATATGAGGAGGTCCTCCATCTTGCATGAATGTTATTTCGCTCAGTGCTTGTCTGTCCTGCAATATGGGGATAACCTTTTCTCTCAAAAGTTGAACATAACGTTCACCAGTTACAGAAACGGTTTTAAATGTTCTTCCATTTATTTCTTCAAAGAAAAATGGCCCAATAATAAAAGAAGAAGTGAACCCACACCAAACTATAACTCTGGGCTGATGAAGTGGCATTTCTTTAAAATTCCTAGGGTTTTCTGTTGCCCAAATGCGGCTGTTTTGAGTGTTAACTTCTCCGTTCAGAGTAAATTGAGCTTCATCTGTCCACAGAACATTCAACAGCCAGTTTTCATCAATATCAATTTGCCGGAAAACCCATGAAGCGAATTCTTGACGCTTCTCAAAATCGCCGACTTTTAGCTCGTGAAGTCTTTGAATTTTTTTACGGGTATTTTTTAAGAAAAATTCTTAGTGCTCTCCAAACTGTTCCATACCAAATCCCCGTTTGTCGAGCACTTAATTCTCCATACGTGGATAACGTTTCAATAGCTTCAACATTCTGCGAAACCGTAGCAACCCCTGACTTGCATGTCGATGGTCTTCCACTCCGAGATTTTGCTTCCAGAGATCCAGTCTTCTCCAAAGTTTTTATCATTCGCCTTAGAGAGTAGCAACTCATGGGTCCTTTACCGCTTCGAATACCTTTAAAGGTACGAAACGCTTGTAAAGCTTCAGTGGCAGATTCTGAATTGCAATAAAAAAATTTCACCAAGAGTGATTTATGCTGTAGTGATGGTAGAATAAATTGTTGTGCATGTAAATAGATGAAGATTATTTGAATTTTTCAAAACCTCATTATGTAAAAATATATGTGTATATAAATTGGATATTTGTTGTTGGCCGAACCAATAACCATACACACCTCATCTCGTTAACGGAATAATGTTCTTTGTCTGGTCTGCCTTTTTTTACTCTCTTTGGAGTAGATTTGTTTTTTGATAGTTTTTATTTATGGAGCTGAACCAGTATGATGGCGGTGGTGGAGGAAGTCAGCAGGCCAACAAGCGGCCGCGTTCTGAGGACGAAGACCTCCTCCCGTCTTCCCATCACCAATTTAAATTCAACAGCACGGAGAACTTGTTCAACTTTGAGTGCCAAACCTTCGAAGCGATCATTGCCGACACCAGCCTGGACTCCCCCGAAAAAATACAGATGGCCACCAAAGAACTGATACTGACTCTCGTCCAAGAGGCAGAACTTCTTCTTAAGGACGCCTTCAAGGGAGCCAGTCTAGGAAAACCCAATCCCACAGCCAACGTCCCGATTCCCTCCACCTCTTTCGCCTCGGTAGTGGCAGAGAAAGACAAGCCGGTAAAGCCTGCACCTCCGAAACCCAAAGCGAAATCCACATTTGTGAATCTGGCTCCTTCCTTCGAATCGCATGTCGTCGTCAGGTCGGCTAACCCCAAAGCAACCCAAGGGAATTTTTGAGGGAAATTCAAAAGATTCATCCTTCCCTAGCGTCATCAAAACACGTGGTAGCGTCCATCAACACCAGCGGCGAGGTGGTTTTCCACCCCAAAACAACCCAAATGGCAAAGTAGCTGGCCACTGGGCTGACCTCCCTGCCAACGGGCCTAAGCTGCCCCGAGTGCCCGGTTATCCTACCAAGATACTGCCTCTTCAGAGTGGACGGGGAGGTGCGGGACGATGAGATATGCGAGAGCTTCCGCTCCAACCACTCCGTGCAGTCACTCCTGGAAAAGCGTGAAATCAGGGTAGTCCATCGATCGAATAATGCGGCACACAGCACTAGTACAGTGTTCATCGAAGTGGACAACCAAGTCGCCGAAATCCTCGGTCAACATGGACGTATTCCTGTGGCGGGTCTAGTGCACAGGTATGAGCGCAGTCATACTTTAAAGCAATGCTTCCGTTGCTGTGACTTCGGCCACCGCGCTTCCGCCTGTCCAGCTGCCCATCCAATCTGCTATCGCTGCGGCTCTGCAGAGCATGAAGGCATCCGATGCTCGGTCGAGCCAAGCCAAAGCCGCTGCCGTCGCTGCAAAAAAAAAAATCTGGAGCTCCCATCAACCACTTTGCCACATTATCTACCTGTCCCTTTGTAAAAGAGAGAATAGCCCGAACAAGAAACAATGTCTAGGCCATTGCGTGTCCTGCAGGTGAAAGCTAGAAAATCACCAACTGTCATTCTTGAAATTGCAAATTTGGCAAATTCGACACAGGCCGACATCGTGCTCCTGCAAGAACTCTCAAATAACTTCTTCTGGCCCACACGTGGGTTTCAGGCATTTTTTTTGTCCCAGGCGCCTACATCCCCTCGGGAATTGTGGCACTTAGCAACCTTCATCCCATCCCTCTAACCTCCCCAGACACCGCCATAACCTCCATAGCCATATGTCTAGAGCAGAGCATCATCGTGGTGCACTCGGCCTACTGGCACGGCCTTAGAGCTGCCGATGATTTCATCCCTCTTCTGGAAGATACGATAAGACGGGCCTCTCTTCCAGTGATCCTGGGTATGGACACTAACGCCCACTCTCCTACCTGGGGCATCGGTGCGAGGTTGGACTTCCGGGGTGCTAATCTTGAAGAGTTCGCCAGCTTCAATGATCTTCATTTCTTGGAACCTCCTGTGGACTCGACCTGGTCAAATGGGCCTTTATCTTCTTCTATAGATGTAACTCTGGCATCCAGCTCACTGGCTATCCATGTCACTAGAGGTTTATTAGATGAGATGGCCTTCACTGACCATATACCTATCTGGACTACATTCCTAGACATGGTCAATAACGAGACAAACTGCTCCTGGGTTGAATCCTCATGTAAAGAACAGACCTTTAAATCCTTCCTCAACTCTTCTCTCCACCAGGTAGTTACCTTATTACAACAACAACAAAAACCTTTATTAAGACACTATTGTCTTACAAGGGGATTCCCCTAAGAGGTTATATATGTACATGAGTGAGGAGGAAAAGCAATTTAGAGGGGAGGTAGAGCAATCAGCCGTTGTCTGGGGAGTTGAGCACTTCTTCCCTCATTTTGTCAATCGCCTTGAAAAATTTTAAATATTTATAAACAAATGTTTTATCCAGCTGGAGAGTAGTAAAAATTGTATATACATGTTGTTCATTATAGTGAGTTAGCCCCGAAATTTCGCGAATTTCCAGTCTCTTTTCCTGTAGGAATGGGCAATGGAATAGATAATGAACCAAATTTTTTGGATGCCAGCATTGCAGAAGTAGAAATTTAAAGGGTCGCTGTTCCAAAATCCCGTGATATCCTCGGGGGAAAATAGCCATATAATCCTTTGACGGGCTATTTTCAAAGAGAGGTTTGATAGTAAGTAGTCCTCCGTCATAAAGGAGCTACTTAGAGATTGATAGTGAATACAATGAGTTGAGTTTTGTATCTTAGCTCGGTCAAATTGGAGTAGCTGGTCCACTGTGGTTTGAACTATTCTAGGCATTTCTCCTCGCAAAACCATATAATCTTCACAGTTCTTAAGAAAAGAAAAACCCCAAGAGTCAATGATGTTATTCAGGTTATAAATAAAGTTGTTGCCCGCTTTTCCCAAAATTGAAACTTCCTAGAGCTGGAACAAGCAAACATAAGGTAATCTTGTCCTGTCCATTTTTAAAATCCGTATCTAGAACTTTAGAATCAATTTCGTAATGTTTAATTCAAGGGACATCCTTTCGGTTTCTGTTCGTAAGATATAGCCCGGAGTGTAAATTTGCGAAGGTCAAGAAATCGCCGTAAGAAAAATATCCTGGATCTGGTTTACAACTCCTATCTGATTCGTCGCCCACAGTGGGGCCGAGTATAATAACGTGGATAAAACTATGGAGTCAAGTAATTTCATCACTGCTCCGAACGATATGGTTCTTGACTTAGATAGTATTCTCCATACTGCGTTTGTAGCAATCAATGCTTTGCTTTTAAAGTGCTGCGCCACGTAAGGAGTTGGATTCTTGATTGTTAAGGGGTAGCCAAGATACGTATATTTTGAGGTAACTGTCAAAGGTTGTTGGCCCCAAAACCAAACGTCAGATCTAGCCAAGCGGCCTCCATTTCGAAACGCTACGATTTTAGACTGGAATTGGTTCAGAGTTAAACTATTTTCCTCAAAATATTTTTTATTAAATTAATCTTTATTTGGATATTTATCTTGTATTCACCACGGAAGACTATATCATCCGCGAACAGGAGCAGGTGTATAGTTCCATGGCCCGGTAAGTATATACCTGGCAGGTCAGAATCATCCAGCGTAGCAACCAGATTGTTATTGAAAATAATAAATAAATACGGTGAAAGAGGTTCACCCTGAAGAACACCTGATTGTATTTTGATAAATTCTGTAAAAGAGCCGCTCCATCTGACCGCTGCCATCATTTGCGCATAGTAGTTCTGTTTCTACAGGTAAACTCCGTATAAAAAGTATAATTGTATAACGAATCTAAAGTTTTACGAAGGAGCCTCTTTTATAAAAGAGGCTCCTTCGTAAAACTTTAGATTCGTTATACAGTTCTGTATAAGTTTGATAAATCGCCCACTTAAACCAACAAGCGCAAGCTTTCTCCATAATAGTAGATGTGGAACTGTATCAAACGCTTTTTAAGATCAACAAAGAATGTGTAAAGTATCCTCCTTTTGCGGTTTAATGTCATTTGAATTAGTGACGTAAGCGTGAAGATATGGTCTTTGCACGAGTAGCCCTTTCTGAATCCTGCCTGGTTTTCCGCTATGAGTTTTCTATTTTCAATCCAATTACTTAGTCTATTTTTTAAAATGGATGTAAAATGTTTTGACAAGTTGCTTATAAGGGCAATGCCCCTATAATTTGATGGTGTAACTACCTTATTAAACGAGGCCTCTAGCCCAGAAGATATTGACAGGGTGGTCCTCCTTCTGACTTCCATCCTGCAATCAGCTTGTGACTCTTCCATGGGGAGACGCTCCAATACTACAAGACCGTCAAAGCCGTGGTGGACCCCCGAACTGAGTCGGATCAGAAGGTTGGTTATCTCCCCCTGCCGTTATAGTCAGAAAGTCCGGTGTTCTATTAGGAATTTCTTCCGCGGTTTATACCGAGCGTGCCATAATCGACTGAAGGCGGCTATACGGAAAGCTAAAAGTAAATCCTGGTTTAATCTCTGCAAGGAGGTGTCATCCGCATACTGGAGTGACATACATCGATTTATCGCCCGGGGCCGCGGCTCCCCCCGAGGTCCGCCACTTCTCAAACATGATAACGGCTCTCTTTACAATCCTCATGAAATTGCCAGACCCTGTTAAATCACTTTTTCCTACCTGACACCAGACCTCACCCGCAAAGGAATGCAATTTCTGCTCACCCAGACGAACCTGAATTCAAACCCTGGGAAGTTTTGCGAGCCATTCATCGCTGTGGAAAAAGGAAAGCCCCGGGCCCTGGCGGTCTTGGTTCAAAATGCCTAGACCTGGGCGGCCCTTCCTTGCAATTCCTGCTGGCCGAATTGTTCACCAAATGCCTTCGTAGGGGCCACTTCCCCCGTCAATGGAAATAAGGCCGCCTCATACTTCTGTCTAAATCCTCCAATTCAGCCACCAGTCAGCTGGAGAAATACAGACCTATTACTTTATTGAACACTATGGCCAAAGTATTTGAGAGATGTATCCTGGCCCGACTTCAGAGGCTCGCGGATCGTCATGGATGGTTATTTGAAGATCAATACAAAACCGTATTGGGTACCGTGAATGGTCGTTCAGCGGAAGATGCACTGGCGAGTATCACTCAATTAATTGAAGAAAGACAAGCTCACTGGAGGAAAACTCTTGTCATCAGCTCGGACATCAGTAAGGCCTTCGACACTGTTTGGAGGCCGGCAATCATACAAAATCTTGAACGTCTAAATTGTTCAGAGTCTATTACCTGTTTAGTAAAAAGCTTTTTGGAAGACCGGACGGTTTCTTACTCAGTTTGGACAGCAACAGAATGTACGTCCTCCCAACTCGGCACTCCCCAGGGTTCAGCGCTAAGTCCTTTCCTGTGGAACATAGTTGCTCGGACCATCTTCACCCTTCCCTCCATCATAGATAGCCGATTAATAGCTTACGCGGACGACTTCACCCTTATGACTCAAGTTCGTAGTCGCCTGCCGGTCTCTGCCACTAACACCTTCTTGGAGAGGTTGACATCTTGGTGCACGATAAATGGTCTTAATATAAACCCCATTAAGACTCAAGCTTGCCTGTTCCAATGGCGTAATGTCCACCCCAACTCCGAGACAGGGCTTAGAGTCCTTGGTCAACCTTTAAACATCAAGAAGACCGTCACAATCTTAGGAGTGGAGTTTTACCAGACCCGCGGATTTGTCGCCCACCTACGCAAGATCACACGTAGATGCAGATCAATAATCCCACGACTCACCCACACCATACAGGGTAAATTTGGAATCTTCTTTTCAGCTGGACGGAGCGTCAGCATGGGGAGGTCGTGCTCTCTCCAGCGAAGGCATTAGGCAACTTAGGAGCCTTTACTGCAATTTTGCGAAACGTGTACTGAGAGGAGGTCCTTACACACCTACAGTCTCAGCCATCTCCATCACCGGCAGCCCTCCTTTCGATATTATTGTTAGGTCTCGTACGGCGTTCCTGAAGGAAATCAATGAAGGAAATTTTGAATCTAGACCAGGCCCTGCTTCTTTGCCATACCCTCCAGATAGACGTCAATTGTCTTTCAGTATAAACATCGAGGAGATAACAACACCTATAATATTTACAGACATATCAAAAAATGAGGCTGGGGTGGGCGCTGCAATTGTTCCCTCATCAGAAGATCAGCAGCCCGTTCTCTTACGGCTCCATCCCGACTGCACAGCCTTCCAGGCTGAACTTCTGGCAATCCGCTGGGCGGTCCGTCTGGTGAAGGAAGGTTATGCAAGAAATGCGATCACTATCGCGTCGGATTGCAGATCAGCTCTGTCAGCCATATGTACGTCAGGTCCAGTTCGATCGACATTAGTAGCTAAGATTATTCTCGTACTGAACACCAACCAAAACGTAAATCTGTGTTGGGTGCCGGGACACTGCGGCATCGACGGAAAGGAAAGAGCAAACAGAGCTGCTAAGAACGCGGCCGTTTTGATCTTAGAGCCATCATTTTCCATTCTGCCTAGAAGCCTGGCCCGTAACCACTCACGCGCGGCAGCCCTAGACGCATGGACGGAGGTTTATTGCCAGGACCACTACAACAGACATCTGAGGAGAATAGCCCATACTCCAGACCGGCTGCTCCAATTCCTCCCTAAGGTCTGTCCTGGAGAAGTCACCACCACCTTACTTACAGGACATGGCCATGTTCGGGCAGACTTGGTTCTCTGGCGTCCTGGGGAAGACCCATCTTGCCCACATTGTATGGAGGAACAACAGACTGTGGACCACCTTCTATTCAGATGCCCTGCTTTCATGCAACACAGAATGAAGACAGCTCTGCTGCTTGGGAAGACCTCCTTCGACCCAGTCTCGTTGGCTGGACTCCCGGGTTCTCTGCAGGCATGGAACTTCTTGACCAGCTGGTTCGGCTCTGCAATTGGCTCTATATAAATATAATCTAGAGTAACTGGTTTCTACTAGTTAGCTTGACAGCCCGGGCAGTTGGCGTTTCTTGCGCTCCAGGGGCCTGGGTTATCCTTATTTCTCTCTCTATATTCTTGGAAGACGGGGCAATTTAGCAGCAGATGAATAGAAATTTGTTCCTCACATCCACAGAAGCATCTTGAATCCTGCACTGCTTTGATGAATTTTAAAAAGCTTCTAAAATTCCCGTGATTTGTAATAAATTGAGAGTTGTGGAAATTTGCCCGAAAATAATTCGGAATATTAGCGGGAAAGAAACTTTGAAATGTTTGGTTAGTATTTTTCTTCAATAGTGTAATTTAATATTTAATCAAATTTTCAATTATATCTGGAATATCCAAGTCGCGTATCGCTTTTGATCCTCGATCGATAATTATTTTATTCAAGCACGTTGTCGTTGATTTTTATTTGACAAATCCATGTTGTCTGGAGCTCAAAAGATTATTACTTTCATAAAATTCATAAATTCGATTTTTCAAAATTTTTTCGAAAATTTTTGAAAGATTTGAAATCAATGAGATAGGTCGATAACTTTTTGTTGATTCTAAATTAGATTTATGTGGTTTAGGAATTATCTTTAGAGCTGCTATTTTCCATTTCTCCGGATAATACCCCTTTTTGAATACATTTATAAAATAGTTTGCATAACATATGCTTAATTTTTGGGTAAGCACATTTGATCATATTGTGGCGAAGAAATATTTTATTATTTAATTTAATATAATTCAATGAAAATACTCAACAGATTATAAAAAAAATATATTACTCTGTATTTGTGAAATCATCTTTAAAATATTTCTTTGCTTGCTTGCTTAAGATTCCCTAGCTGTAGATAGTTTTGCTGACTTGTTAATAATTGTCGACTCGTCGTTGTGACGTCATCAATAAATTATTTTATATCTTAGGATATTTCAAGGCTTGATTTCTACGCTACAATATTGTTACTTATGTTGTCTAAACCTGGAGCTTTTTAAACATCAGAATTAGAAATGATATTCATTATTTCTTCTACTTCAATAAAAATTATGCTTGGATTATTCATTCGTGGCTTAAAAGTTCTAATTATTTGTTGTTGAAAATTGTCCAATTAGGATCGTCTTCAGGAATTAAATCGTCCATTAATATGGTCATTGTTTGCTCTTTTAGATATTCTGGTGAATTGTCAATTATGGGAATTCCATTCTTTACATTTGAGGATCTTAATTTATTGAAGAACTTATAAGCATTACCAAATGGATTATCTGTGTAATTTTCTTCAATAACGTTTCGCCAGTTGCATTGGTGTATTTGTTTCTTGCCAACTTGAATGTATTGTAACTGATTGTTTTATGACGATAATACTAGTTTCTAATATAATGAAAATGATTTTTTATTATTTCCTGTTCATTAGTCCACCAGTCAATTCTGGAAACATGTTTATTAATGGGGGATTTAACCTTCGAAGATTTATATGTGCTTCTCTCAATAAATTCATGAGTGCGTTCACTATCCCATCAATGTCTTCCTCATCTTTCACTCTGCTTATATCAATTCCCAGTTTTTTGTATCTTGTAATGATATGTTATTAGAAATATTTGCCCAATTCGCATTTTTTTCAAAGTGGAAATTTGATTATTGAATAAATGACCATTCTTTAACCTGATATCAAATTTAACAGCAAAATGGTCGGAAATATTAGTCAAATCAGAGGTATGCCAGTTGTTTATTAAACTTAGTGAGTGTTTATTCGAGATTGTGAGATCAATTATACTTACTCTCCGCGGCAGGTGGGTGTTTTTTCAGGTTATGTATAAAGAGGTTACATTCGTCTATAATAGGTTGTAATCTATATCCATTAGAGTTTATAACATTGTCAAACCATATAGTATGTCGTGAATTAAAATCACCGCAAAGGATTACAGGTTGATTTATATACGTTTTGAACAGATCTCTAATGAATGTTTGATGAACAGGTTTATAAGTATTCGGGTGCAAAGTCGAACTGCTTTTCACATGTGTAGACATGTGGTGCACTTACAGTAAAAGCAGTCGCTAACTACCCACCATGATTATCATGGCCTGTACCACGTGTACTAGGGATAAGCAAAAAAATAATAATAATAAGTATTCGGATGAATGTATAAATTAGAAATAATTAATTTTGCTTTAACTGTAGAAATAGATATTGTTGTACAAAAATAATTTGTGAATTTTTCCTCTTTGCTGAACTTTATATTTTTATTTAAAATTATAGTTGCCGTATATTTTTCCCCAGTTTTATTCGAACATATAATTTGAGAGTCCATATCATAAATAACATTTTCATGTAAAACATATGGTTCTTGAATCAAAAGAATGTCAGGTGAAGGATATTCACATATCAAACAAAATGTTAACGCGGGATTCGATCCCGGTTCATGACTGTCTGGAAACGAGGGTGTTACCCACTCGTCCTTGTCAGGTGGGTCATCTCTAGTGTTGGCCTGTAGTTTACTTATCGCAGTAAAACTTTTTCTTACATTTTGTTGAATACATCTCACATTTTCAATCATATAGGATATTAATCTATTTAAGATTAAGCTTTAAATTGTATTTGCTACATCATTTTCCTCGTATATTTGTGAATATTGTGTCCTTTGGATAATTTTGTCTATTTGTGATTTGTAAATCGGGCATTCACTTGAATTTGATTTATGGTTTGTAGAAAGGTTTTTAAATTTAGGGTGCTTAGAGAAATTGTGACGATTTGGCGCTTCAATACAGTTGTGGCTACCCTGTACACCGCATATTTTACATATTTTAATGTTTTGGCAGTCTTTTGTTTTATGGTTCGGATTAAATTCAAAACAATTTTGGCATTGTCTTACAAATATTCTGTCTTGTGTAGAACATCGCTCAAAATCGGTGTATATCTCATTACCCATTTTTCTTAAAATTTGGTAAACTTTAGTAGTAACTTTTAATACTATATTGTGATATGCAGAGTTAAATCCCATTCGCGGTACGAGACAAGCGATGCCAAACACCTCCGCACAGTTGGCTTCAGAAGCCATATATCGATTATGCTTTTTTTAATTTGAAATTTCATTTTGAATAATCATTTGAAAAATTCAACTATCCCTGATCATTTATTTTACTCTGGGATGCCGTCACTACAGGATAAAGTACTCTTGGTGAAATTTTATTATTGCAATTCAGAATCTTCCACTGAAGCTTTAGGAGCGTTTCGTAACTTTAAAGGTATTCGAAGAGGTAAAGGACCCATGAGTTGCTACTCTCTAAGGAGAATGATAAAAATTTTTGAGAAGACTGGATCTCTGGAAGCAAAACCTCGGAGTGGAAGACCATCGACACGCAAGTCAGTGGCTGTTACGGTTTCGCAGAATGTTGAAGCTATTGAAACGTTATCCACGTATGGAGAAGTAAGTGCTCGACAAGTTTCTCGACAAACGGGGATTTCGTATGGAACAGTTTGGAGAGCTCTAAGAATTTTTCTTTAAAAATACCCGTACAAAATTCAAAGATTTCAGGAGCTAAAGGTCGGCGATTTTGAGAAGCGTCAAGAATTTGCTGCATGGGTTTTCCGGCAAATTGATATTGATGAAAACTGGCTGTCGAATGTTCTGTGGACAGATGAAGCTCACTTTTCTATAAATGGAGAAGTCAACACTCAAAACAGCCGCATTTGGGCAACAGAAAACCCTAGGATTTTTACAGAAATGCCACTTCATCAGCCCAGAGTTACAGTTTGGTGTGGGTTCACTTCTTCTTTTATTATTGGGCCATTTTTCTTTGAAGAAATAAATGGAAGAACTTTTAAAACCGTTTCTGTAACTGGTGAACGTTATGTTCAACTTTTGAGAGAAAAGGTTATCCCCATATTGCAGGACAGACAAGCACTGAGCGAAATAACATTCATGCAAGATGGAGGACCTCCTCATATCTCCCGCGGTGCCAAACAATTGCTGAAGGATACGTTCGGTGAAGATCGTGTGATAAGTCGCCACTTTATACACCAGTGGCCTTCAAGATCACCAGACTTGACGCCTTGCGATTTTTGGCTATGGGGTACATTAAGTCGCGTGTTTATCGATGCCGGCCTACCACATTGGTCATGTTGAAGGCTTCTATCAGACGGCACGTTTCATCAATTTCAACAGATATGTTATTTAATGCTGTCCATTCTGTCATCTATCGTCTGCAGGCGGTGTTTGAGAATGAAGGGCGCCACATTGAGCAAGGATTGTGATCTAATACAAGAGACAAGGCCTCCAAGAGACAAGTTACCTCATGTGTTATATAAGCTGCCATGTATTATATTATCTACCAATATTTTGAAGCTCTTTGTGTTGGGTTATGGATAAATAAATTCTGTCCTCATATCTTGTCTCTTTTTTATTTGTGAACAGTAATTTTTGTTTTTTTGTCATTTGCTCACATCTTATATTATGTCGTGCAGACCAAAGTGTTATAACTTCTCGAATAACACTGGTGCACACAATTTTACCCCTTATGTTTAATTTATCGCTTTTCGCCTATTAAAAGAAATAGCATAAGGAATATTCTCTGTAACCCCCCACCTTTAGAAATTTTGGGCAAAAAAAATAATACAAAATGATTTTACTACCACGTTTTTCAACGCAAATGGTTGATTCAAAAATTATATTTATTTGAGGGGATACATTTTTAAAAATCGTGTACAGTATAATAAACAATGATAACATTTGACAAGCCCATAGGATATTTGGAATAAAGTACGACAAATGTATTTTGTCACTCCCATCTATATTTCATTTGTTGAATCATGACAAATTTCCAGTTAAATAGTCGAGTATCGCCAATTATTCAAGAAATTACACATTCCTTATAGCAAGAAATCCTATTAGTAGTACCATCATAATTTTTGGTACTATATTAACATTTCAAAAAATCGTGTATTGAATTCAGCTATGTTTTTCAAACATTCAATATATTTGACAAAACTCTATCAAAAATATAAATATTTTTTGCTACATGTTTTAATTTGCATATACCTATTTTACATATCTCAGATTGTATTTAAAAATCGTTAACCATTTCTTCTAACTTTTGGCGAAATGGTGCTTTATTAATTAACGATTTGTTATTATTAGGATTCTTTCCTGGTATACAAAAAGGAAAAATACGTGTCGATCAGTTATATTTTTCAATTAATCAAACAATTTGGCCGCTGAATTTCTGATTCTGGTACAGCGCCATCTAGGGAATGAAATTGTAACTAAAATCAATTTCGAAATTTTCAATATTTGCCATAAAAAATCCCATTGCATTCTGAACACAATGGTGTTTACCGCATTGCTCTAGCGCAAATATTCGCGGAGTTATTAATTTTTAAAGTTGTGCGGGACTTTTGGATCACCCTGTACATTCGATTATTTTAATCAATTAAAAACAATTAAAATATGTATGGTACAATTAAATAAATGGTGGATTGACATAAAATGAAGATTATATTTTATGTGATATAATTTAAAAAATGATAAAATATAAAGTAAATAATTAATTATATAAAAAATATATATTAAATGCGAAAGTGTTTTGATTTTATTATTATTAATGCTTTAATTGGCTATATGGCAATATATAACTGTGGGTTTATTGAGTAATAAAACGATTATTAAATTAAAAACATGTAAACAAATTAGATATTAAAAGTGAATTAGGCGTTTTAAAATAAAGATTTAAAATGATATTCGATTATAATTGGAATTATAAATATTGAATCGTGTGCTTTGGGTTTTTATTTTTTTAGATATAAATATTTTAATATGCGTGTAGTTTTTTATTTAAATATTGATTACTGTATTAGGAAAATATATAAATAAATAAGTTATCAAAATGTAATTATGGCATATTAGGCTTTATATGATAAACTAATATAAATTAAATTATACATTTTATATCGTGTTTTTTAAATATCAAAATTATTATATTGATATGCATGGCGTTATGTTTTGGATTTATGTTTTAAATAAAGATATTTAATATATCGATAATAACTGAAGTTTTAAAGTATTAATTTGTGTGTGTTATTCAATCTTAATTTTAAAAATTACTATATATATATATATCCAAGTCCAGATCATTCAACGTTCACATATATTTATGCAAAGTCCAGATCATTCAACGTTCACATATGATTATTCGTTGTCCTGATCATTCAACGTTTTTTTTCACATATATTTATTCGATGTCCAGATCATTCAACGTTCACATATATTTATCAGAAGTCCAGATCATTCAACGTTCACATATATTTATGCGAAGTTCAGATCATTCAACGTTCACATATATTTATTCGATGTCCAGATCATTCAACGTTCACATATATTTATTCGATGTCCAGATCATTTAATGTTCACATATATTTATTCGATGTCCAGATCATTCAACGTTCACATATATTTATTCGATGTCCAGATCATTCAACGTTCACATATATTTATTTGATGTCCAGATCATTTAATGTTCACATATATTTATTCGATGTCCAGATCATTCTACGTTCACATATATTTATGCGAAGTTCAGATCATTCAAAGTTCACATATATTTATTCGATGTCCAGATCATTCAACGTTCACATATATTTATTCGATGTCCAGATCATTCAACGTTCACATATATTTATTCGATGTCCAGATCATTTAATGTTCACATATATTTATTCGATGTCCAGATCATTCAACGTTCACATATATTTATTCGATGTCCAGATCATTCAACGTTCACATATATTAATTCTATGTCCAGATCATTCAATGTTCACTTATATTTATGCGGAGTCCAGATCATTCTACGTTCACATATATTTATGCGAAGTCCAGATCATTCAAAGTTCACATATATTTATGCGAAGTCCAGACCATTCAACGTTCACATATATTTATTCGATGTCCAGATCATTCAACGTTCACATATATTTATGCAAAGTCCAGATCATTCAACCTTCACATATATTTATTCGATGTCCAGATCATTCAACGTTCACATATATTTATTCGATGTCCAGATCATTCAACGTTCACATCTATTTATGCAAAGTCCAGATCATTCAACCTTCACATATATTTATTCGATGTCCAGATCATTCAACGTTCACATATATTTATTCGATGTCCAGATCATTCAACGTTCACATCTATTTATGCGAAGTCCAGATCATTCAACGTTCACATATATTTATTCGATGTCCAGATCATTCAACGTTCACATATATTTATTCGATGTCAAGATCATTCAATGTTCACATATATTTATGCGAAGTCCAGATCATTCAACGTTCACATATATTTATTCGATGTCCAGATCATTTAATGTTCACATATATTTATTCGATGTCCAGATCATTCAACGTTCACATATATTTATTCGATGTCAAGATCATTCAATGTTCACATATATTTATGCGAAGTCCAGATCATTCAACGTTCACATATATTTATTCTATGTCCAGATCATTCAATGTTCACTTATATTTATGCGGAGTCCAGATCATTCTACGTTCACATATATTTATGCAAAGTCCAGATCATTCAACCTTCACATATATTTATTCGATGTCCAGATCATTCAACCTTCACATATATTTATTCGATGTCCAGATCATTCAACGTTCACATATATTTATTCGATGTCCAGATCATTCAACGTTCACATATATTTATGCGAAGTCCAGATCATTCAACGTTCACATCTATTTATCAGAAGTCCAGATCATTCAACGTTCACATCAATTTAATCGAAGTCCAGATCATTCAACATTTATATAAATCTTGTTCTCGAGTTTATGATCATCAATGTTCAAATAAATATTCCGAAGTAGAGATAATAAATTGTTCAAATGAATAATCCCGAAGTAGTAATAATTCAATGTCCAAATAAATTATCCCGAAGTAGTGATCATTCAATGTTCAAATATTTTTTTCCGAAGTAGAGATGATTCAATGTTCAAATAAATTATCGCGAAGTAGTGATCATTCAATGTTCAAATAAATTATTACGAAGTAGAGAACGTTGAATCTTCAAATAAATAATTCCGTTGTAGGGATCATTCAATTTTCAAAAAAATTATTCCGAAGTAGTTATCGTTCAATGTTCAAATATATTATCCTGGAGTAGAGATCGTTCAATGTTCAAATTAATTATCCCGAAGTAGTGATCGTTCAATGTTAAAATAAATTATATCGAAGTAGGATTTGTTCAAAGTTCAAATAAATTATCCCGAAGTAGAGCTCATTCACAAGGTTCAAATAAATAACCCCGTTGTAGGGATGATTCAATGTTCAAATAAATTATCCCGAAGTAGGGATCGTTCAATGTTCAAATTAATTATCCCGAAGTAGGGATTGTTCAATATTCAAATAAATTATTCCGAAGTAGAAATCGTTCAAAGTTCAAATAATTTATCCCGAAGTAGAGCTCATTCACAAGGTTCAAATAAATTACCCCGTTGTAGGGATCATTCAATGTTCAAATAAATTATCCCGTTGTAGGGATCATTCAATGTTCAAATAAATTATTCCGAAGTAGATATCGTTCAATGTTCAAATATATTATCCTGAAGTAGAGATCGTTCAATGTTCCAATAAATTATCCCGAAGTAGGGATCATTCAATGTTCAAATAAATTATCCCGAAGTAGAGATCGTTCAATGTTCAAATAAATTATCCCAAAGTAGAGATCATTCACTGTTCAAAAAAATTATCCCGAAGTAGAGATCGTTCAATGTTTAAATTAATTATCCCGAAGTAGATATCGTTCAATGTTCAAATTAATTATCCCGAAGTAGAAATCTTTCAAAGTTCAAATAAATTATTCCAAAGTAGATATCTTTCAATGTTCAAATAAATTATTCCAAAGTAGAGATCGTTCAATGTTCAAATAAATTATTCCGAAGTAGAAATCGTTCAATGTTCAAATAAATTATTCCAAAGTAGATATCGTTCAATGTTCAAATGAATTAACCCGAAGTAGAGATCGTTCAATGTTCAAATTAATTATCCCAAAGTAGAGATCGTTCAATGTTCAAATTAATTATCCCAAAGTAGAGATCTCTTAAAACAATCTGCGTCAAATAAATTATTCCAAAGTAGTGATCGTTCAATGTTCAAATAAATTATTCTAAAGTAGAGATCGTTCAATTTTCAAATAAATTATTCCAAAAAGTAGAGATCGTTCAATGTTCAAATAAATTATCCCGAAGTAGAAATCGTTTAATGCTCAAATAAATTATCCCAAAGTAGAGATCGTTCAATGTTCAAAAAATTTATCTCGAAGTAGAGCTCATTCACTGTTCAAATAAATTTTCCGAAATAGAAATCGTTCAATGTTCAAATAAATTATTCCGAAGTAGAGATAGTTCAATGTTCAAATAAATTATTCCAAAGTATAGATCATAAAACATTCTGCGTCAAATAAATTATTCAGAATAGTTTCGATCATTTTATGTTCAAAAATATTTTTCCAAAAATCAAAATAATTATCTTTGAATAAAATATTTCATACTTTAAATCATTCAACGCTGAAATTAATTATATTTTCCCGAAGATTGGATAAATCAACCTCCAAATAAATTATTCCAAAGTTTCCAGATCTTCTTCTTCTTTCTTTTTCTTCTTTCTTATCTCCACACTGGGTGAAGAAGAATGCGTCTGCCTTTGTCATTAAGACTGGGAGCACTACTCAGTGGCAGGCCGACTTAGCTCCAAAAGAAATGGCCGCCTCTGACATGAGGAACAGACGCCATGTGCATCTTCTCCTAACATGGAGTACAAATGCTGCTCATCCTGTATCCCTGGATTAGGAGCCCTTACAGGGTACTATCAGCCGGGCCAGCTGAACCCATGTTTTTTTAATGAGCTTGTTACTGCTCCCCCTCCTCCTTTTTCATCTGGGCTTGGGACCGGCAAAGGCGGAGTTTAAGTTATTAATCCCTTCCACATTCAATATTTAAATTAATATATTCAGGAATATAGATCATTCAATCTTCACACACAAATGAATCATTCCGAGGTACAGTCCAGTTAACGAGCCAATAAATATTTGTGAAGTCAAAATCTATATACATTGTTTAGCCATCACCTAGTGATAATAAATATAAAAAATATTTTTTGAATTAATGCCTACACGAAAAATATTAATAATATCCATGTTACATTCTCAATAAAATACTTTCTAAAATATCTATCGAAGTAGAGCAGTTTGAATTCGAAAACTAAAACATTATAAAGGGGAATATTTTGGTTTGAAAATACTTTAATGAAATAAAGGAAATACAATACAATACCACATTTTGATTTGATCATTATGAAAAGTGTCGAAATTTCAAATCATTCGAACCCACAAAATATTTTCTGAGAGTATTTTCGAAGTTAATGTTTATAAATTATTTGAAGCCGATTTTTGGTTATTTTACATATTAAAATGATTTGAATATCTGATAGAAATATAAAATGGTTGTTGACACACATCAATATGTTGTGAAACCTTGAAAAAGGTTGGCGTTCAGCCAACTGAAATATTGTAAAAATAAGAGATATTTTGATCCAATATATGACCTTTTAATTAATATATATAAAATAAAAGGATTTAAAAGCGCGAATGTTTCTTTTATACATAAAACGAACTTCTTCTGTCCTTACTGCGATGAAAAAATATATTGGGAGGGCTTGGCTCATCAGTGGTGAACCCTCCCAGCGGTTTCGCCAATTTAATCCACCAGACCGCTTCTTAGAGCTCTAATACTGTATTGGATCATTCTGCTTTTATATGCTACACTGAAGAATGGAATCTTAGAAATGATTTTCAAGTAAACTAAGGACATAAGCTTATAGACAGTAGAATTACATTCAAATATTTGCTTCGTGCAATGCTCTTCAGCAAACTATAAAGACAAGGCCAGTTAGGCATTAATTAACACAAAGCAATAAGGCGCCATCTATACATATAAAATAAAAGGATTTAAAAGCGCGAATGTTTCTTTTATACATAAAACGAACTTCTACTGTCCTTACTGCGGTGAAAAAATATATTGGGAGGGCTTGGCTCATCCGTGGTGAACCCTCCCAGCGGTTTCGCCAATTTAATCCACCAGACCGCTTCTTAAGGCTCTAATACTGTATTGGATCACTGTTCATCATAAGAATTCGAAACTATTATAGACTCGTATGATTCTTTTAAAATTAGACAATTATCTACTGTCCTTACTGCAATGGAAAATTAATGGGAGGGCCTAGCTCATCAGTGGTTTATATTGTTGCATCAATTTTAATACGCCCTACATTAATTAAAAATATTATAGGATATTTAATATTTATTTAAAACAGATTATTCATATTATCATTCCTTTTTATAGTTTCATTCATTTTGTAATATTTTATTGTATATATATATCCTGATTTCTTTTTGGAGGAAGAGAGGACCGAGAGAAAGACTGCGGATCACGACTTACGAGGAAGACGACGAATAAATAAACAAAAGCCGTGATAGATTTCCTTCCTGAACAAGGGCTGAGACAAGCTAATCAGCGGGTCGCTGTTTTATATAAAGAAGGAGTAATGTCAAGTAGCTCTGCAACTCCGGTCACAAGAGGCCCCATGGGACGCCTGTCAATCATCCCTGGACTCCGGGGGTGGGGCCACGGGTGTGAGGGTTTCTCGGAATCTGGTCGGCGAGGTGGCTGACGTCGCTTATTTTTAGAATTATCTTTAACTAGGGGTAAGTTGTATTGACTCTCTCTCTCCCTATAAATACCCCTTATAATAAATTAATTATTCCGAAACTTTCCCTTGCTTTATTTATCTCTGCGACAATATTATAACATCAGTAAATGGGGGGTCGATGAAAGGATAGTCTAAACCGTTGGTTTTATACTGCTACGACCCGGGTTCGATTCCCGCATTGTGCACTTTTTTCTGATTAAAAAAATGCTCCAGTATCCCCCGATTCTTGCAAAAGTCCAACCCCACTAGCGAGTGGAAGTAACCAAACGGGGCTTTGGTACATTCGTAAGTGCAAAATCGAACTGCTTTTCACGTGTTTAGACATGTGGTGCACTTACAGTAAAAAGCAGTCGTCTGCTTCTACCCACCATGATTATCATGGCCTGTGCCACCATAAGCGAAAAAACATCAGTAAATTTACTTTCTATTCATCTTTGTAAGATGGCTGTATCTTAAATATTATTTATTTATTTATTTTTTAATATTCCTATATATTTTTATATAAATTCATATATAAATTTCAAATATTTTTTTATATCATTATATTAATAAATAACATATTTTTTTACTTATTCACTACACAAAACTCATTATTTCTTCTATTTATCATATATCCAGGTTAAGAAAAGGAAATACCTAAAAGCTCTTAAGAGAATAGTTTTTTAATCCTTGAGGTAAGCCATTTATGTCATTTTTATCAACAGAGTATATTTCTAAATTGCCAACATTTTCAACTATTCTAACTTTACTTGTTGGTAGGATATAAGATTTGGATAATTGGAATATCAGAGATATTAAGATATGTAATATTTATAATTATATGTAATTCTGCTGTCCTAAAAGCTTATGTACATAGTTCATCTAAATACCCATTCGAAGAGTCAAGCATCAGTATCACTATAAAAGGAAGTTCCAAAAATGCAATATAGCAGCGGTATGGTAGATTAAACTCGCGAAGCTGCTGGGAGGGTTCACCACTGATGAGTCAGGCCCTCCCTTCAATTTTTCCATTGCAGTAAGGGCAGTAGAAATTATTTTATTTTGAAAATAATATTACGCGTCTAAAATAGTTTCGTAATTTGATAACAGATGGCGTGCTAGTGTATCGTAATATTTATATTAATAACACAAAACAGCTTATTCGTCAAAATAAACGCAAAACTATACGTCATCTAATAAGTCGGCTTACAGAAAGCGGCTTTCTTAAATTGGGATAATATTTTCACCCGACAAAATTTCCATCTATTTTTCCACTCTATCTATAATCTAATATATAGTAACCCAATATTTATATTTTATTATTCCCTGCTATACTACGGCCGTTCAAATGTATGCAAACAATTGACTGACTCAGAACCGCGGACAATAAATCCCTCTCAGTGAAACGGCGATAACATCAATAAATATCATCTTCAATATTTGGAAATATGACTGTCATATCTCTTATATCTACCTGGTTGGTTTGCATACACCTTCGCCTGGATTATGGAAAACTGGAGAATTTAATGGAGCTTTGGTAAAAACTAAATTTCGACATGTGTAAAGAAGAAATCGTTTAATCGTTGCATTTCCTTTATCAATGCGTTAAAACGAGAAACTGTATGCGAAAACTCGTACAAGTACGTTTATGTATATTGTATGTTTAATATATTTGTAATTAAATGAACGGTAATATTAGACTATACCATTTGTCCATAGTCATAGAACTATAAAATCTAAAAAGGTGTCGACGTATTGAATTCGAGCTATTTTCACGCCGCTGATCTTTACAATTATAGAATAAGGACGTCATATCCCCCCCCCCCCCCCCCCCCTATAATACAAAGCACAAATATATAGCGCGCTATCTGTTATCAAAATTCGAAACTATTTTAAACGTGCAAGATTCTTTTTGAAATTGAACAATTTCTACTGCCCTAACTGCAATGGAAAAATTAAAGGGAGGGCCAAATATGTGCCCAATATTAAATTTATTCATAGACACCACTCTAAAAAAAAAACCTATATATATATACAGATATAATGGTAAAAGTAAAAATATTTTATATAACCATAAACGAAAAACAAAAAAAAAAACGATCTTATATTGAAAATATAAACTCTTTGTTCAGTGTGTAACCTCTTAACCAAAGGAATACTAAACGTTCTCATTGGCCAAGGAAAATTTAACAATGATTGACTGATTTAGGTCTGTGATAGTGAAACCCCAATCAGAACTTACATACCTATAAACATTTTATTTAAGACAAATATAATCTCACTATCCACTATAGAAGAAAAAACACAAGTCAGGAAAAATACCTTCTTTTATAAGAGGATTATCTACAAGCTTTCAGACAAAACGCCCTTATACGGATACAAAATGTTAATTGTGACAATGTTTTATATATAGACTTCCAGGAAAAGGTTTTACATAATTCTAAATTGATAATAGCTTAGAAAAAAAAATTGTATAGAACATTTTACCGAAAGTGAATATATATAACCATTGATACTAGTGTCATTTTGTACCCGTATAAGGGCGTCTTTCCCGAAAGCTTGTTCGATCGTTCTCGTATAAATGAAGCTTTTCTCCTCGATAGAGACTTGTTCTTCTTCTTCTATAAACATTTTATTTAATTGAATAACTCACTAGTAGGTTCTTGAGTCACTTAGAAAATCTCTGGTTGTTCTTCAGCTCCATTGTTTAATTGACAATATATGCACACACTATTGGAGAGGTCCAACCGGTAAGTTGAGTGATTAAGTAAAATGTTTATAGGTATGTGCCGTTATGAATGGTATTCACTGACGCGCACCTAAATCAGTCATTGTTGAGGTTTTTTCGTTAGCCAATGAGAGCGTGCAGTATTTGGTTGTTGTTGCACTGAACAACGAATTCATATATTGAATATAAGATTGTATTTGTTTTTTCTTTTTTGATAATATAAAAATATGTTTACCTTTATCATTCCATCTGTATATTTCTGAATAGAACAAGTTTATTTAAGATTTATATTTATGCATTAATTCATTATTGGGCATATTTATACTTTGTAATATAGGAATCTGACGTTCTTATTGTGTAATGATAAATTTAAGCGGCGTGAGAATAACTCGAATTCAATATCGAGTCAATACATTTTTATGTTTATTGATTACTGGATTGTTCTGTCGCACGTGCTATGACTAAGAGATAATTTTATAGTTAAAAATACATTTCATTAAATTTAGAATGTCAATTGTTGGTTGGGAGTTTGTTTGGAAAAATATATATTCACATCAACCAATTTGTCTTTAAATCCTGACGTTTAAGTGACTCTATGTCTATATCTGTAATGTTGGGAAGGAAGTATAAATTGTGTGGTTTATGGAGCTATTTCTTTTTCCGAACATTTAATCTAACTACAGATATTTAACTGCCGAGTGTTTGCGCAAAGTGTTTCACGTTTAAAGGTATCGATGAAAGAGATAGTAGTACAGGAATAAAAGGATGTCATTTCTCTACATGTGAATGTAATTTTCAAAACTCCATTGACTTCTATTTTAATGATTATGTAAGTTAGGGCTCGGTGGAAGGGTGGTCTAAACCGTTGGTTTTCGACTGCTACGACCCGGGATCGAATTCCGCATTCGACACTTTATCTAATTGAAAAAAAAAAACTTGAATGACCCCCGATTCTTACGAAAAGTTCAACTTCACCAGCGAGTGCAAATACCCAAACTGAGCTCTGGCCCATATGTAGGTTCAAAGTCGAACTGCTTTTTCACGTGTGTAGACTATGTTGCACTTACACTAAAAGTAGTCGCCAAATTTCTCCCATAATGATTATCATGGCCTGTACCACGTGTACTAGGGATAATAAAGTGACTATGTAGTAAACCAAACAGAAAGATCTAGGAAATTTGTTGGCTATATTTCCTATTAATGGGGATGTGATATTTATTGATATTATCGTCGTTTCACTAAGTGGGATTTATTGTCATGCTACGAGGCAGTCAGATGTTTGAATACATTTAAACGGCCATAGTGTAGAAGGGCTAGATAAGATATATATTATGTTGCTTAATTAGGCTATAGATACAGTTGGCATATAGGCGAACAAATTTTGTCGGATGAAAATGTTGTTATCCCAATTTAGAAAAGACTCTTCTGTAAAATAGACTTAATAGATGACGCATAGTTTTGCGTTTATTTTGACGGAAAATCAGCTGTTTTGTGTGTTATTTGTATGGATATATCATTTCCTATTATCTCTGATATTCCAATTATCCCCAAATATTTTGTCCTGTCAGCAAGTAAAGTTGGAATAGTTGAAAATTTTGGTAATTTCGGAATATACTTTGTTGATCAAAATGTCATAAAAGACATACCGCAAATATTTTGAAAAAAAAAACCTATTTTTTATTTGTAGCTTTCAGGTTTTTCTTTGTCTTAACCTGGAAATATAATGTATTGAAGAAGAAAATATTTAATAGAGATTAAGTAGAAAAATGTGTTATTTAAAGATATCAAACAAAATATGAAAGAGGTAAATAAAAAGATAAGCATACACAACAAATTTAAAAAATAAAATTTTATTAAGATGGCTGAAGCAATAAGAGAATTAGATTAAATAGAAAGTGAATTTACTGATGTTATAATATGATGCATTAACACGCCATCTGTTATAATATATTGAAATTATTATAGACGATTATGATTATTTTTTAAATTAAACAATTTTATAATACTCTGGGAGAGATCACCGCTGATAAGCCAGACCCTTGCATTAATTAAATTATTGCAGTAAGGGCAGTAGAAGTTTGTTTTATTTTTAAAATAATCATATGCGTCTAAAATAGTCTTTATTTCTTCTAATGAGTTTATTTCGAGGTGTATAATTTTGGTATTATGAGAATATGTGTTATGCTTTGTTTACTTCAATGTCAAAAGATTGGTTATTATTGACATTTGTTTTCATGTTATTTTGTGTTATTTCCATTTTATTCATATTACTAGGTGTTTAAGCAATGTTTAAGTAAAAGAGAACAATTCAAGTACGGAATCTAGTAACTTACCTTTTTTTGTGGCTTTGATATTTTGAATTAGTTAGAATTGGATATTAAACTATAGTTTCAATTGACTTATTGACTGTTTTAAATATCAGTTTCGATTCTATGCGAAGCGGGTTTTGAGATATTGCTGCTGATGTTTAAAAAATCAGTAAACAGTGGGAAGGATAAGATACAATTTTATGTGATTGGATTTCAGATTAGAACATATATGTTCCAAATTAAGCTACTGGGAATCCTGATGACTAAATTGTTGTGAAATATAGTTATTCTTGGGAACCCTTTGTTCTAGAACAGTGGGAAATTATTATAAAAATTATATTCGGAGAAAGGGTGTGTTCGGCGAGTCTCTGATGTCCGCATCATTTTATTCCCTGAAGTCCGGATCATTCACCGTTCACCAATATTCTTTGGAGGTCCATAACTTTCCAGGCTTCATATATTTATCTGAAGTCCAGATAATTCAACATTCACATATATTTATGCGGAGTACAGATCATTCAACGTTCACATATTTTTATGCGAAGTCCAGATCATTCAACGTTCACACATATTTATGCGGAGTACAGATGATTCAACGCTCACATATATTAATGCGGAGTACAGATCCTTCAACGTTCACGTATATTTATGCGAAGTCCAGATACTTCAACATTCACGTATATTTATGCGATGTCCAGATCAATCAACGTTCACATATGCAGTACAGATCATTCAACGTTCACATATATTTATGCGGAGTCCAGATCATTCAACGTTCACATATATTTATGCGAAGTCCAGATCATTCAACGTTCACATATATTTATGCGGAAATCAGATCATTCAACGTTCACATATATTTATGCGGAGTCCAGATCATTCAACGTTCACATATATTTATGCGGAATCCAGATCATTCAACGTTCACATATATTTATGCGGAAATCAGATCATTCAACGTTCACATATATTTATGCGGAGTCCAGATCATTCAACGTTCACATATATTTATGCGGAGTACAGATCCTTCAACGTTCACATATATTTATGCGGAAATCAGATCATTCAACGTTCACATATATTTATGCGGAAATCAGATCATTCAACGTTCACATAAATTTATGCGGAGTGCAGATCATTCAACGTTCACATATATTTATGCGGAGTCCAGATCATTCAACGTTCACATATTTTTATACGGAGTACAGATCATTCAACGTTCACATATTTTTATGCGGAGTACAGATCCTTCAACGTTCACATATATTTATGCGGAGTACAGATCATTCAACGTTCACATATATTTATGCGGAGTACAGATCATTCAACGTTCACATATTTTTATGCGGAGTACAGATCCTTCAACGTTCACGTATATCTATGCGAAGTCCAGATACTTCAACATTCACGTATATTTATGCGATGTCCAGATCAATCAACGTTCACATATGCGAGTACAGATCAATAAACGTTCACATCTATTTATCAGAAGTCCAGATTATTCAACATTCATATATAATTAGGCGGAGTACAGATCATTCAACGTTCATATCAATTTATTCGAGGTCTAGATCATTCAATTTTCATATGTAAAGTCCAGATCATACAACCTTTATATAAATCTTGTTCTCATGTTTATGATCATTCAATGTTCAAATAAATTATCCTGAAGTAGAGAACATTCAATGTTGAAATAAATTATTCCGAAGTATAGATCGTTCAAAGTTCAAATAAATTATCCCGAAGTAGGGTTCATTCAATGTCCAAATAAATTATCCCGAAGTAGGGTTCATTCAAATATATTCAAATATTCAAATAAATATATATATAAATCCAGATAGTTTAATTTTCAAATGAATAATTCCAATATTCAGACCAGTCAACAAGCCAAAAAAATATCTTTGAAATCAAAATCTATATCCATTGTTGATCCATCAACTAGTGATAATAAATATTTTTAAAAATTAATAAATAATGCCCCCCTACACGAAATTTATTAATAACATTCATTTTATATTCTCAATAAAATACTTTCTAAAATATATTTGGCAGCACAACAGTACAAATTTGAAAACTCATAAATTTATAAAGAAAATATTTGCCTTCAAAAATTGGTTATATATAAATAAAATAAAAGAAATATTCACCCATAAAAGACTCGATACATTACCAGATTTTGAATTGACCATTAAAAAAAGTGTCGTTATTTCAAATGATTCGAACCCATAATATATATTTTGGGTATTAGAAGGGGAAAAATACAATTTAGATGTCCTAAGCATGATAGCGGATTTTATTGAATTTAAATTGGCTACTTTGAAGAAAAACACAAATGAAACTTTTCAAAGCTTCTTCCCTAACAACATATCAAAATATTTCCGGCTAAATTTTATAATTCTCAATTCATTTCTAATCATGGATATTTCAGAAGCTTTTAAAAAGAATTAAAGTAGTGTAAGACTCGAGTGAATTTTGTGGACATGAACAAACCTTAATACATCTTTCTCTAGATTGTCCTGTTTTCCAAGACTACAGAATCGACAATAATTTAATAGTAACAGATCCAAGTATTTTTATTTCTAGTAAAGAAATGTATATTACATTTAATACCTTTTTTCGATATTTTTGAATTATACAGCAACAAATATATTTAAAGGAACTGATAATTTATATTATGTTGATTGTAGATTTTGCCAGATATTTCTTTAATTTGTACACAGTTCTCTGTTCTTGATTTTTTTCACTCTCTATTTATCCTTGTTAATATTATATGACTATTCTTTACGGCCTAAATTTATTGTTAATAAATATGTATAAACAAATGTTGAAGCATATATGTATGACAGCGCAAGTGTCCCTAGTGGAACATAGCCCTTTAAATTGAAATAAATAAATAAAAAGCAAATATTTAAAAATTATTCAAAACATAATTTTGGTTAGTTTGCATATGAAAAGAATAGTAATATTTTTGAATATTTGACCAAATATATATACACATTATGTTGAAAAACGAGCAATCTATTTTTAATACATTAAAAAAATGAGGCTTATTTTGAATATCCAAATGTTTGATAAAATTTCAAAATAAAACTGCTTCATCGATAAATATTGGGAATTTTATTGAACATTTTCATACAAAATATGGCCCTCATTTATTTAATATATATATATATATATATATTAATTAATTGAATAGCATATTTTGGATCAAAAATAAAATAAACATTTTATTTAATATTAATGCCAATATTTCAATAGGCTATACGCCTAACTTCGTCAGGGCTTTTCTTGTTTTTGAACTGCTTTGGTTCATCACGTGATGCCTTCACGCGACGATATATAAATATTTGTAACTCTGTGGGGATAAAATTTAAAATATATACACACCAAAATATTAATAAGAATAGACTATATATGTACATTTATAAAAATTAAAAAATAATATATGATTCCTAATAAGTATAATAAAATAATTTTAAATCGATTTGAACTGTAGATATAACGGAGGTATGTCAATTTTTCTATTAATACTGTTGGTATCTTTCATTGAGGTCCAACTTTCTAAAAAGAGTCTTGAATGTTGTTATATATAATTTCTGTTTTTTCAAAATTTGGTATATGGTCCTGTTTGAGTGCGTGATCTACTAAAAGTGATAATGGGCTATGGTTTTTAAAAGCTGTTTTGTGTTGATTTACTCTTTCTTCAAGAGTTTTACCGGTTTCTCCTATGTATGTTGCAGGGCATGATTTGCATGGAATGCGATATACTATGTTTGATTTAAATTGATGAATGGTATTATGTTTATATATATATATATATATATATATATATATATATATATATAAATCTAACTGATATAAGTTATCATTATTATCAGTTTGCTCCTTAAGTTTTTAAAATTAGAATCACTGTTATAATTTTATTATATAGTTTCTACACTATATATATATATATATATATATATTAAAAATAAGGCTTAATAAATAATCTTATTATAATCCAAAATAAGCCTTATTTTTAAAATATACATATACTATGGATTGCTCTATATTCAGAATATATATATATATATATATTCTGAAATTTTCCATATATATATATTTATATATATATAAACATTATATATCAAAGTCATCGCAATTTTAATTTATTAAGTGGTCGAGTATCAAACTAAAGGGTCGCCCATAAATCCCGAACCCATTTTTAGGTAATAGATTAAAGTTTATTTTTCAAATACACTGGTGTCCAAAAAATAAGAAACTTAACCAATATTGAAATTTCTCAAAATCTAATTTATTAACAAATATAAAATTTAGTATACAAATAGTTTAAACTCTGGAGAATTTGACTAGCTATATGAAAATAAAAAAAATATTTGAAATTATGAAATATGCAAATTATTACCAACATACCCAAAGCTAAGGTTCCAGATCTTAAAGAAATAAGATATCAATAGGGAGTATGATCACCTCTAACAGCTATCAAGGTCTCACAGCGAGCCCTCATACTGTTTACCAGGCTTTGGAGGAGGTCCAGGGGTAGTAAACCCACTCCTCCAATAGAGCAGTTCTTAGCTCAACGAGGGTTCTGGGAGAGGGGTGACGAGCTCCAATACGCCTCCCTAGAGCATCCCACACATTTTCTATTGGATTCAGGTCAGGAGATCTGGCTGACCAATCCATCCTTCGAATATTCTCACTCTGGAGATATTCATTGACTAGCCTAGCCCTATGCGGACGAGCATATCGTCCATTAAAATTAAATTGTGACCAATTTGATCTCTATAAGGTCTTAGATAGGGCTCAAGGATCTCGTCCCTGTACCTTTGGGCAGTTAAAGTGCCCCCAGAAAAATGTGGAGGGATGTGCGTCTGCTAGAACTGATGCCAGCCCAGACTAAGAGACTGCCCCCTCTAAAACTGTCTATTTCCCTGATGTTACTGGGATGATAGCGGGTTCCAGGCTCCCTCCAGATGAAAACTCGTCGAGAATCTGTGTTTAAACTAAATCTTGACTCGTCACTGAAGAGAACATTGGCCCACTGATCATGAGTCTAGGCGTGATGTTCCAAGCACCAATTCAAGCGGGCTCTCCTGTGAGCAGAGGTTAAAGGGATACAGACCATTGGTCGTCTTGCATAAAGAGCACCTTCGTGAAGCCTTCGGTAAACAGTTTGTCTTGAAATTCTCGTTCCAGTAGCACTTGAGAGTTCATTAGAGAGTTGAATAGCTGTCATCTCCCTATGGCGCTTGGCAGTTACGACCAGATAAAGGTCTTCAGAGGTAGCTGTTTTTCTTTTTCTACCAGAACCTTCTTTTCTTTTGATGGTTCCTGTCTCAATGAACTGTTTCCATATTTTGCTGACCACAGATTTATTCACATTTAGCCATTTTGCTACTTCAACTTGTGATTGCCCTGCCTCGATTTTTCCAACAGCTCTCCATTTTAAATCATCTGCTAAAATTTTCGTAAACTCATAATTAACTAAGAATTAAATAAAATTATAATTGGACAATTCTTAGATGGGGTAAACGACACGCCAAATAGCACACTTATAAAGACAAGCAAAAATTTGCATATTTTCAATTTTACCGAATCGAATGGTTGCGATAAATAAATTCTACGACTTAAAATACCTAATTAAATTACTTTTTAGCTTTTAGCGTTGTATATTTTAAAACATATCATTAAAAAAACAAAGGTTTCTTTTTTTTTGGACACCAGTGTATATTTAAATTTAATAGTTATGTGGCGACCACACTTTTCCTCAGCGAGCGCGAACTGGGACAAAGCTTCACTACACATACGGGCAGTAGTGTGGCGGCCTCACTACTCCTCGGCAAGCGCGAGCTGAGAGAACAACTCACTACGCATGCGCAGGCGGCATCCGGGACTCTCTGGCCACGCGCGTCGTTCGAACAACAAGGCTTGCTTCCAGCAGCTGTTACTTCTTTCCTTTCTATATATTTCGTTGCTTTAAATAAATTAATTTATTTTATGAAAATAATTATAATATTATCAGCGGCCTTTCCAAAAACCACCCACCTCGCACGCAACCATCCCACAGTTAATCGAAATGTCTTCTATTTGCTTCCAAACACAATCTAAGTCTTTTAGGGACACTTTGACAAACACGAGCTCATAAATGAGCATCTAAAAGATTATTTTCTTCTTCTAGTGCAATTTTTATTTACTCTCAAGTTGGAGATTCGATGATAAACTTTATATTTTAAATAACCCAACAAAAATCTTGCCGGAGTAAGATCAGGTGACCGCGCAGGCCAATCAATGGGTCCACAGCGCCCCATCAATTTGTAAGGGAACCTTTCATTGAGAAATGTTCTATAAATGTTTGAGTAATGGGCGGGAAGACCTTTCTGCATGAAGCAAGAGTTTTTACAACCAATTTTAGCTGCATAAATTCCTTCAATATTTTCAAATTATTCTCACCATTTACTTTTTCATCGAAAATTTGAAGTCCTCTTATTCCTTCCGAACAAATTCCACCCCAAACAGTTAAGCCAGGGGAATTAAATCCCTTCTCTATTTCTACCTTCGGATTTTCTGACGCACAATAAATTGTTGATTTTTAAGGACTAGCTTCTAAATGTGCTTTAACTAGGTTTATATTAGTTTCACAGGTAGCAGAGTGTAGTCTTCCTGATCTAGGGAGATCTGCCACACTACCGGTAGTTTTAAATTTTCAAATTATTCTTGTTACGGTTGAGTTAGAAGGAGTAGAAGACTCAGAATGCTTTGACCTTTGACGTCGTAGAGTTGTGAAACTACAATGTTGATAATGATTTCATTTTCTGAATTAAACTTGAATGGAACCTGAACACACACATATATCAATTAGACGAATATCATAAATAATTAATTAATTAATATTTAAATGGTATAGGGACTTACAGGTCATTCTGTAAGACCGATCCATTACTATTTAATAACCATGAACGAGATAAATAAACTACATATATATATTGTCAGTGCAAAAATGGAATGAAATTAGCATATTGGAATCTATTCCGAAAATATATTGAACCACTATTCAGAAAAGTAAAATCCTCTGCCATATATATATATAAAGGATTATGATAGAGGATCATATAAAGGATAAGTTTATTGTTTAATTTATATTCATTTCAAATTCTCGGGTATCACAAACCCTTCTATAGAAGTATATGATCCATATGTGATACGCGTGACACGGATTTTGTCCTCAAGCTTAGCCCGCCATCTAACGAAGGTTTATATTTCAATATATCACTGCTTAAAGGGGAATTTATCATATTGCAAAATTTTCAGAGTGACCTACGTAGGGTTAAGTGCTCAAACTAATAAATTATTCCATAGTGTTTTAATTGCCGTTTTTCCTTATAACGTATATAGAGTTCAATTTCAACACGATAATATTAATTTTATTAATGTATTATAAATGAATATCAACTTTAGCTTTTAATTACACAGGTCTACAAAAAAAAAAACACTTTTTTTTCTGCCGGAGAAAACCTGATGTTGATTCTAATGTAACTTTTCATGCTGAAAATAAAAAATGAAATCAGAAGTTTTCCATCACCCATAGTTTTTGCAGAATAACTATTTTTTAAATAAATTGTTATATACAGTAATAATGCAGAAAATGTTACGTAAGCATTTTTAAGTAAACATCATTACATTAGCTAGCGCTTTATTTTTGACAAGAAGAGTTTATATGTGGAGCCAAAAGCTTTATTTTATTTGTTATTAATTATATTTTGCTCTTTAAGAATCATAAATATTAATTTAAATAACAAATTATTGAATTTTTAATTAAATATGTTTATTTCATAATCCAATCTGTTTTTGCTTTCAACTCAAAAATATCGACAAGCTCTGGAATGCTATTTGCTGAATAACAGTTTTAATAAATATATTTAAATTGAACCTAACGGTTTGTTTAATAGATTTGCATCAGAAGTGACAGGTAATTTGAAGTGATCAGTTAATTCTTCTCTATCGATTTGCTTTTATAAATCGTGTGCACTAGATTGTATCAATATGCCGAGACGTTGCATTAATATTCCTGATATTTTATGTTACATTTGTGAAAATTAACTTTCAAAGTTCAAAGGCGAAACTTTACACCGCTCATCAAAAAGTGCTATGAACTTTATTTTGGCTGTAAAGTCGGTGACCAAGATAAGACTTGGGCTCCTCATCATTGTTGTGAAATTTGTGCTCGACGTCTTACAGGGTGGATTAAAGTGAACTTCAAATGCCTTTTGCGGTTCCAATTATATGGAGGGAACCTGAAGACCACATTTTTCAGACTGTTATTTTGTTTAACAAAGACTACAGGTATTACAACCTAATCAAGACATACAGTTCAATATCCAGATTTGCCTTCTGCTATGAGACCGGTTCCTCATAGTGATATTTTACCTGTGCCACAGCCTCCTGAAAATGTAATATTTAGTGACGATGATTCAGATAGACGAGAGCAACAGTCGGATGACACAAATTTTGAAGCAGGTGCTTCATCTGAACCTCATTTGTTAACCCAAGGAGATTTGAACGACCTCGTGCGTGATTTAGATTTATTCAAAAACAGAGTGAACTTTTAGGCTCTAGGTTAAAAGGCTGGAATCTGCTGCATAAAGGCACAAAAGTATGCTTTTTCGCAAGCGTCAAGATGAATTTCAAGACTTCTTTTCACAAGAGAATGATTTAGTATATTGCAATGATGTTGTTAGTCTAATGGAAGCGCTTGGTCATGACCATGATACAGAAGAGTGGCGTGTATAGGTTGATTATTCAAAAATTGGTTTGAAACCTGTTCTCCTTCACAACGAAAATAAGTTCTCATCAGTGCCAATAGCACATGCATCAACATGAGACTTACGAAAACATGAAACTGCTTTTGAAAAAAATAGAATATGAAAGATACGGTTGGAAAATATGCAGCGATTTGAAAGTCATTGCTCTCTTGCGTGGATTACAGCTTGGATATACAAAATTTTGTTTTTCTTCTGTGTGAGTGGGATAGCAGAGATAGGGAAAGGCATTACATTAAAAACCGTGAAATATTTACTCCAGGACATAAAAATATTGTAAATCCTCCCCTGATCGATTCAGAAAATATTTACTTAACACCATTACATATTAAACTGGGATTAATGAAGAACGTTGTCAAGGCAATGGATCGAAATGCCAGTGAATTTGCCTACCTAAAACAAAAATGTTCTAGCATAAGTGATGCGAAAATTAAAGAAGTCATTTTCGTTGGACCTCAGTGTTAAGGTACGCGAGGTCAGATTGAAGAAAACCTCCTCTTAACAAGTAAAACTTTGACCTAAAGTTTTGATGTAGTTTGGGCTGCCTCAGGTGATCAAGCCAGAAAGGAAATAACGAAGACAAAAACCAGCGGCTACACACGTAAAGACTCTCGCTCTACTAAGAAACTCTTTATTTCAACAACACGGCTCAGTTATATACAAAAGAGAAATTTACATAATAATAATCCATTCAAAATATATTTGACATAACAATAATTCATTTAAAAGAAATTTACATTCCAAGTCATACACTCAAAAAAGATATTTACACACTCTATGCCACGACTTTTAACACTCAGATTCGAGAAGTGCTGCAGGATGGATATTTCCAAAATAGTTTGAATGAAGTTGAAGCAGCAGCATGGAATTCCTTTAGAAACGTTTGCAAGAACTTCTTAGGAAGTGTAAAGGTTGAAAATTACCAAGACATAGTTAATGATCTGTTGCTTTCCTACAAGGCACTGGGATGTTTTTGGTGCTTTTGGGGGTGAAAAAGAGAAAATGTTACTTAAATATATATTTTAATGTTATCTTTATGCATAGAAACTACAAAAGTAAAATTTAAGAATTATAAGAAGAAATACAAAAACAAGAAAGGATCAACAAGGCACAAACTACGTTGCCAAATCGTTAATTAACATATGCTAGCTAATATTATCATCATCAAATTATATTTATTCATATATCTATATAATTTATTTACATAGAGAAAAATTCTTTGAATTAATATACCTAACAGATGTAACATGTGACTCAAGATCCATTTCCTGCATTCACATCTGGATTTCTTTCCAGACAATCTTGGTGCAGTTAGCGATGAGCATGGTGAGAGGTTTCATCAAGATATATCAAGCATGGAGAAGCGGTACCAAGGTAAATGGAGTCCCGGTATGCTTGCTGACTATTGCTGGAAACTGAAGAGGGATGTACCACAAGAGCAAAGTATAGAAGAAAATCCACTGTCACTACTTTTCAATAAATTAAATTTATTTCGTTCATATAGGCCTATATATTAAAACCATTTCCAAATTTCAAGTAGTTGTATCTCAAAATTCTTGCGTGATAGAAAAAAAACCTACTGGAATAATTGGAATCAGCCTAAAGAGTTAAATTTAGATAAGATGCTGTTTCTTTTGGGACAAGGAAAAATAATTTTTGATAAACAAGTGTAATGTAATAAGGTTTATGCAAAAAGGCTTACGTAATAAATTTTGTATTTTTTGCTGTATTTATCCTACTACCAAAATAAAAAAGGCTGTCACTCAAAAACCATGGGTGATGGAATATTTCTGACTAGAATTTTGAGTTCAGCATGAAAAGTTACACGAGAAACACCATCAGGTTATCTTGGGCAAAAATTTTGTTGACCAGTGTTGTAGGAGACGTATATCTCAGACGTTTGTCTAGAAGAGCTCCTTTACTTGAAAAGTTACCATCAATAGCTTATATATTCATTTAATAAGAGAGAGAGAATATGGTTTTACGGGCTACTAACCAAAGTGTAAATTCCTTTAATAAAACAAACACTATTTCTAAAATTATACTTATACCTAATAATAAGATATTAATTTCATACTAGAGTTCCATATATAAATAATTTTCCAGATTTATATACTCTTCTTAGAATTCCTAGCCTAAGCTAGGGATCCCTGGATATATATTTGCTTTAAAAGGTCTTAATAACGAAGAACTATATATAAGGACTAAATATCTCTCTCGGTGAAAATATTACATCACCTAGAAATACCTGTGTGAATTTTCTGAAAATTGGTGAGCTCTATATGATGGGAATGTGAAAAATAATTAATTGAAATTTTAAAAAAGGGATGTGGATTTATTGAGACACACAACGTGCACTCTCTTCTATCAAGTCTGATAGACAATAGATATATTGCTTTATCTGTATATAATTTCTTCAGAAGTGTTATGAAGAAAGCGGATCTGATAAATTAGTCTTTTCATTATAATAATGATAAATAATCTTCAAAACCTTTTTTCTTTTTTTTTCTTCTTTTGTTGGACCATGCTTTTTACTGCATTTGGTGAAACCACTCATCCTGAACATTGTTGCCTTAACTCTGTAGAATCTGCTTAGGACCAATGGGGTCTTAATAAAGGCTTTGTGCGTGGGATACGCAGCTTTTATCAATATTTGGTGTGTACACCTCTGGTACGTATACAAGCAGTACACGATGAGGCTTATTGTCCTACAGTTTTTATGGCTTCTTGTGGGATGCTAGACCAGGCCATATCAATTTTTTGCCCAAGCTGTTGAAGCTTATTCGGTTGTGAATATTGCCAACATTTTTTCCCCATTATTTCCCATACATGCTCGATTGGGAAAAGATCTGGGGAACAGCCAGGGAAGGATGTCAACAATTTGAAGGAAGGCTTGTGAGATGTTGGTTGTATGTGGTCAGGTATCATCTTTTCAAAAAATGGCATTATTAGTTTGCTCCCAAGAAATGATGACACAACAGGTTTCAACATATCTGTAATCTGTAGCTGAACAGTTATTGTGTTTTGAATAAAGACTAAAGGGGTCATACTTTCATAACTGATACCACCCCACACCATGGAGCCAGGGGTCCTTGCTATATGCCTTTCCACATTACAGTCCTGATGGTACCTTTCTTGGGGCCTACGTCTAGCATGTATCTTGCCGACATGAACCCAAACTGAATCTGGATTTATCAGAAAATGACAGAATGCCATTTTTGAGCCCAAAGACGTCTCTTTTTACGTCAGCTTAGCCTGTCGCTTCCGTGTCTGTAATAAAGGCCGGCAACTACGGAATTCTACTTATATAAGATGGTTATTAATGATGTTCAGAGATGGTCCAGATTCATTCTGTGCATGTAGTACTGCTTGAATAATTGGTACAGTTGTTGTCCTTTCTGCTACAACCATCCTTCGAATCCTCCTATTCTTCTCTCTGTTTTTACTCTAGGGCGATCTGAGCCAGGTTTTATTGAACATTTCTCTTCCTCTGACCACTGAGACCAAATTCTTAGTACAGTCCTTTCATTTCAGCTCCTGCTTTCCTAACGTGTTCTCTAGTCGAAATTCCATCTTCGCTGAGGCCTATGATACTTCTTCTTGTAAAAATATGTACTTATATGACACCCTTTTTTTGCTTTGGCATTACATAGATTAAAGATGATCTTAAGGTTACAAAAAAGCAAAATATATTTGATAATACACTAGGAGGCTATTTATATTCTCTTTTATAAATAAACACGCTTTTTATACACATATCTTCTAGTTGGGGTTTCAGAAAATCGATCATTTAGATGCCTTAATGTCCTTATTAGGTATACATTTTTGATAATTTGCTAAAGTGCTCTTAGATAATACAATTTTTTGTTACAAAAATATTTTAGAGGCGTAATATTCTTTTTAAAATAAAACAATTTCTACTGTCCTTACTGCAATGGAAAAATTAAAGGGAGGGCCTGGCTCATCAGTGGTGAACCCTCCCAGCGGTTTTGCCAGTTTAATCTACCATACCGCTGGGAGGGTTCACCACTGATGAGCCAGACCCTCCCTTTAATTTTTCCATTGCAGTAAGGACAGTAGAAATTGTTTTATTTTAAAAAGAATATTACGCCTCTAAAATAGTTTTGTAATTTGATAACAGATGGCGCGCTAGTACATCGTAATACAATTTTTTGTTGTTGTTGCCAGTGTAAATCATTTTATTTCTACAAGCCAAAAGTATATGCAAATTTTGACACATTCGAAAATCGAGACAATTTCAAACTCATTTTTTATAATTTTAAAATATTTCTACAAACGGTATATATGCTTCAAATGTGAAATTTCTTTTTTTTTTCATTACAGCAAGAGGATGTAGAAATAGTTTTTATTAATTAAAAATGGCGTTTAAATATATTGTCGCGTAGAGACTGATTCAAAGAAGAGAAGTCGATGCCAAAAATATGTTTTATTTTTAGCAAGAGAGTCTCGATGCACTCAGCCGAGGCGATCGAATAAATAGCTAAACAACAAGTATGCAAAACAGCCTGCTTTGCCTAACGCTAAAATAAAAGAAGCGAGATATAGGAAGAAATATTTACATATATAACAATAAATGCCGCACTTTTCCACCTTTGAAAAGAAACAGCGTCCCGCTGTTCAATTTAGGGTTATTGACCAATTTGCATCCGTCTAGCTCTTGATCTGTTAACAGGGTCTGATATCGGTTCTGGGTCGAAGAATCTTTGTTTCAGAACAGGTTCCTTGTTTGGAGTTGAGCCAGATATTTCTTCTTGAAGCAGTGGATCCAAATATGGCTTCATTCTAAGTACATGTACTGTGTCTCTTGTTTTACGACGTTTTGGAGAGTCAGAAATGGCCTCAATTTCGTAATTGACGGGGGACAATTTTCTTGTAATACGGTAAGGACCGAAGTATTTCTTAATTAGCTTTTCTGAGAGTCCAACCTTTCTCACTGGAATGAAGAGCCATACGAGGTCTCCCACATTATAATCCACAGGTCGATGTTTCCTGTCATAGTATTATCTGTCTTTCTCTTGACCTCGATATAGATGTAGTTGTGCAAGGTGTCGGGCTTCTTCAGCTGTGGTAATGAGATGTTGAACATAATCACCAACATCATCATTGTCGTGATATGGAAGGAGTGAATCTAAAGTTGTCTCGGTCTCGCGGCCATGCACTAGGAAGAAGGGGCTGAAGCCTGTAGTTTCTTGCTTAGCGGTGTTATAAGCAAATGTTACAAATGGCAGAACTTCGTCCCAGTTATTCTGTTCCACGTCAACGTACATGGACAACATGTCGGTCAATGTTTTGTTTAATCTTTCAGTTAAACCATTAGTCTGCGGATGATAGGCTGTAGTCTTGAGGTGATTTATTCCACTTAAATTATTTATTTCCTTAATTATTTGGGACATAAAGTTCGTACCACGGTCGGTGATGATCTGCTGAGGAGCTCCGTGTCGGAGAATAATTTCTTTGACAATACACTTAGCAATTTCCATGGCTCCTGCGTCTGGAATCGCCTTTGTAGTTGCAAATCGCGTCATATATTCGGTGCATACAATAATCCATTTGTTGCCCTGATTCGTAACAGGAAATCTCCCTAATAAATCCATTCCTATCTTTTGAAAAGGAATATTTGCCGGTGGGATAGGCATAAGTTGTCCCGGCGGTCGTTGTGGAACACTCTTCCTGCGCTGGCATTCTCTACAATGAGCTATATACTGACGAATGGTTTTATACATTCCTCCCCAAAAGAATCTTTTACGTGCCCGATCATAAGTTTTGGCAAAACCCAAGTGACCAGCAGTAGGTGCATCGTGAAGATTTTTGAGGACTTCCAGCCGCATTTGCTTTGGAAGTACAAGAAGCCGTTGCCTTCCATATGGCTCGTAGTTTCTTTTATAAAGTACTCCGTCCATAACTTCGAAGCCTTTAAAAGGTCCAGTTTCTTCTATTTTGTCTATGATCTTTGCTAAATTTGGGTCTCGACTTTGTTCTGCACGAATATCAATGATCGATATTATATTGGGGAAGTCTTCTTGCTCTTCTGGTACAGGGTTCCTTGATAAACAGTCGGCGTCTTTATGTTTGCGCCCACTCTTATAGACTACGGTGATGTCGAACTCTTGCAGTCTGAGCGCCCATCTAGCGAGTCGTCCGGAAGGATCTTAAGTCCTGCAAGCCAGCACAATGAATGATGATCTGTAACAACTGTGAAATTTCGGCCAAAAAGATAGGGTCTAAATTTGGATGTGGCCCAAACAACCGCAAGCAGTTCTTTCTCAGTGGTAGAGTAATTATTTTCAGCCTTTGTAAGGGTCCTGGATGCATAAGCTATTGGTCTTTCAGCACCTCCTTGTATTGGATCAACACTGCTCCAATGCCGTATCCACTGGCGTCGGTGTGTATATGGGTCTCGGCGTCTTCAATAAAGTGCCCAAGAACAGGTTCAGAGGTTAAAGCTTCTTTAAGAATCTCGAAGGCATTTTCTTGTTCTTTATTCCAACAGAATTTGGCATCGTTTTTTAAAAGGTCATTCAGGGGTTTAGCTGTTCAGGAAAAGTTTTCAACAAATCTTCTATAATAAGAGCACAGTCCTAAGAAACTTCTGACATCAGGTATACTTTTAGGAGATGGAAACTTCAAAATGGCTTCAACCTTTTCGGGGTCTGGATGTATTCCATTTTCATTGACAACGTGTCCTAATATCTTCAATTGTCTTGAGCCAAAAATACATTTTTCATTGTTCACATTCAATCCAGCTTGTTGAAGGCATTCTAGAACAACTTCTAACCTTTTTATATGTTCTTCAAATGAAGGACCATAAACCACTATATCATCCAAATAGCAAAGACAGATGTTCCATTTTAGTCCTTTCAAAACGGTATCCATCATCCTCTCAAAAGTAGCTGGGGCGTTACAGAGGCCAAATGGCATTACCCTAAATTCGTAGAGACCATCAGGTGTAATGAATGCCGTCTTCTCTCTATCATGCTCATCCACTTCAATTTGCCAATAGCCGGTTCTTAGATCCATACTTGAGTAATACCTGGCCCCTGATAAATTATCCAAAGCATCATCAACCCGTGGTAATGGATAAACATCTTTCTTGGTGATCTTATTAAGTCGTCGATAGTCAACGCAAAACCTCCAAGACCCATTCTTTTTCTTCACAAGTACTACAGGCGAAGACCAAGAACTTTCAGAAAATTAAATTATATCTTGTTTCATCATTCTGTCAACTTCCTGCTGTATGATTTTCCTCTCCATTCCAGACACTCGGTAAGGCCTCTGTTTTGTTGGAGCGTGATCACCCGTGTCAATCTTATGCTTTATTTTACTTCGGGCAGGTTGGGACTTCCCAGAAAAATCAAAGACATTCGAAAATTTCTTAAGAACATTCATCATCTTATTTTGCTGATCCTCAGTAAGATTCGAGTCGATCATTGCTTCTATCTTCTGGTCCAATTTGGTAGTCCACATCTCTTCTTCTTGAATTAATTCATCGCATTTCAAGGAGCATATGGAGCCAACATCAACATCGCTCATGGTGCCAAGGGCCATACGCGAAGGGATCATCAGTGGTTTCGAGTTTCCGTTTGCTATCCACAAATCTGCTTTCCCTTGCTGAAATGTTGATATAAGGGAAGGTATAATAAATTCCTTCCTTATTGATAGTTCCCAATTTGGGCAGATTAAAACATCTCTATTTTCTTAAAGTGGTGTACCCACTACTGATATCTTACAACTTGACTTAGGTGGAATTACATAATTATCAGCAGAGTATACATCAAGGTCAATTTGGTCATCATTTATTGGTAGTGTTTCTTCCAAATACAATTCTTGATGACCACAATCAATAACCGCTCTCGTTGCTTTGAAGAAATCCCACCCCAAAATTATGTCGTGGCTGCAATCAGGAATCACGATGAATTCAAAGGTTGTGGCGAGATCATTGATATGGACCTTTAGTGAACATTTTCCCAAAGTTTTAACAAGCTTTCCATTGGCGACTTTAACGACTGGTCCAGATTCAACAAAAAATGGAGTTCTCAGAAGTCTTCTAAACTTTTCTGAAACCACGGAATAATCTGCGCCCGAGTCTATCAATATTGTAGTTTCCAGTCCATTAATGTTCCCTTTTATACAATTCCGTTTTAATTTAGCAGACGTCGATGATGGAGGATTTTCAAAACCTGCGGCCTCACCCCCCATATAGGTCGCGCATCCTAGTTTTCCTCATTTTGGCGTCGGGGTGAGCGGCTTGACAAACGACCTGCCCCTGGCGATTGGCTTCTTCGTCTTGGCATCCTTCCTCTGCCTGGATATGGTGATGCACTGCGGCCAAAACCTCCGGGTCTAGGGAGAGTTGGAAAATCGTCATTTAAATCGTAGGGTCTTTGTGGGGTTGCATTGTCGGCTGATGGAAGTGTTCTTCTTGATCTGGCTTCCTCAAAAGTACGTCTTCTTTCTCGACAGTAACGTAAGACATGTCCTGGCTTCCCGCAATGGAAACAGATAGGTTGGTTATCAACCGTTCGCCATTGGTCAGATGTTCTGGGGGCATATGGAGTGTAGTCATCTTCTCGTCGAAATCTTGGTACAAACGTTCTCCTTCTTTGAGATTGAATATTTCGCCTTGTAATTGGGGCGAGTACTTGTTGCACCTCCTCTTTAACTATGGCCTCCAATGAATTCACGTCACTTGTCCCAAAGGGTTCCACCTCGGTCATTTTAGGCATAATCTTTTGCAACTCCTCCTGGACAATCCGTCGAATCTTTAGGGCCAAATCTTCTTCAAAGTCCGACGAGATAGGAGTCACGTTTGGTAATCTTTCATAACGTGTTCTTTTAATGCGGCGTTGTCCCATGTTCTCTAGCTGTAGGCAAAATTTCACCAGCTCGTCAACAGTTGTGGGATCTTTGACAATTAGAGCTTGGTAGAAATCTTCGGCAATTCCCTTCATCAAATGTCCAACTTTTTCTTCCTCCTCCATTTCGGGGTTAACTCGTGAGCACAGTGATAGGATTTCCTGAATGTATGACTCGGTTGTCTCTCCAGGCTTTTGAGCTCTGGTCTTTAGCGTCATTTCGGCTCGTCGAGTAAGTTCTTCTTTTTTTCCAAACACTTCACAAAGATTCGTTTTGAATTGAGTCCAAGAATCAATAATGTCCTCGTTGTTATCGAACCACTGGGCGGCTGTTCCCTCGAGGTAGAATACAACATTGGCAAGGCTTTGAGTCTCATCCCATCTGTTGTATTTTGCGACCCTTTCAAACATTTTGATCCATTTCTGGGGATCTTGAGCACTCTCGCCAGAGAAAGTCGGAGGATTCCTTGGGATATGACAGGCGTAAGATTGTGGTCCAGCATTTGTTCCCAGAACTTCAGAAGTTCCAGAAGCTTCAGTTTTCACCATCCTTGTGCTGCTTGGCAGATCCTCAAATCTGTGTTGGGGTTGTAGGCCTTGCAATCGTAAGCTCCTTCTAAGTGCCGTCTTGGATTTACCCGGAATCTCCACCAAAAATGTCACGTAGAGACTGATTTAAAGAAGAGAAGTCGATGCCAAAAATAAGTTTTATTTTTAGCAAGAGAGTCTCGATGCACTCAGCCGAGGCGATCGAATAAATAGCTAAACAACAAGTATGCAAAACAGCCTGCTTTGCATAACACTAAAATAAAAGAAGCGAGATATAGGAAGAAATATTTACATATATAACAATAAATGCCGCAATATTGTTACGTCGTATCCAGACGATATTCGTGTACTTTGCCTACTCAGGATGCCTCAAAGATACACACGTGAATTCGAAGGGATTGCAGCTAAAGTTAGTGTTTATTGTAATCACTTAACAGAAGGAATACAACAGTGGGACTTGCCTTCGACCTCCAAGTCAGAAGAATCCTTGGCGCCGTGAATGTCATCTTGTGAAGCCCTCCGCTCTACACTATACACGTCCAGCCTGGACTACGCCGCCTTGTAGGTCGCTCCGATGTCAATCTCTCCTGGCGCCCCCTTGCAGGATCATCCACACGCCCCGGAGGTAACTCTCCGCCATCTTCTTCTTGCCGCAGATCTCGATGTCACCAGACTGACGTTCTCCTCTCCGATGTCCTCTCGGAGCACAAACCCCCTTCAAGCCGACCTTTCTCTTGGCCCCCTCTTTCCTGACGGCACCACTTCATCTTCTTTGCTGCACCGCTTCAATATTAAAACTTGCGAAACCGCTGGGGGGGGGGGGGGGGGGGGGTATAACTGAGGAGTCAGGTCTTCCAAAATTTATTCCATCCCAGAAAGTGAAAGTTTCAATCGGTGAAATTTTCGCGCTTAAAATGCTTTTTATTTCAAAGATATGTTGAATAATTCTCTCCTTTTATTCAATCAGTTTACACTAAAATCCTTCATAAGAAGATATCATCTCTGAAGGAGCCAATAAAAAAAACATAACGGGTTTTCTTCGAAAACTACCACCCGAAGGTGGCCCCTCTCTATTTCACAAAATGATCGCTCTTCGATCATAAAAGGGACTTGGGATTCGGACTGGAATAAACTGACGGAGGAATAGAACTCTCTTTAGAAAATGTGTCATACGGAATCTCTACATCCTTTCTCAATGAATCTTATCGAGCTAGAAGCCGCTGGGGGTCGGACGGCCTGACTGTCAGAGACTACAGCGGCGATGCGACTGAACTGCTCCTAGAAAGGGCAGTGCTCCAAGCGGCCCCCTCTCTATTAAAAGAAACTATCACGTTTCAACAATAAAAAAGACTTGTGATTTGGACTGGAATAAACTGGCGGAGGAACATTGCTCTCTTTAAAAGTGTGCCATACGGAATCCTACATTCTTTCTCAATAAATTTTATCGTGTTACAATGCCGCTCCATGTAGGACGGCCTGACTGTCAGGGACTGCAGCAGATATATGACTGAAGGGGACGATGCTCCATGGAATTGCGACAATATTAGATAGTCAAAGCAAATAGAGCCTGCAGCTCGGGTGATCAAGTTAGGCATTCGGCACTCCCTGGACTACGCTGGAAGTGCTCCGTGTAAATCCTCCAAGACCGCCGTCCGCAAACCGAGCAAAGGAGATACGCCACGACTTTCTTCCGATCATATTTGCTCCGTCGTCCGACTTGGCGCAGACACAACAGCAGCAAAAACAGCTTCTCTCTCGTGAGATTTCCACCGACACGGAGAGAGAAGTTGTCCACACGGCCCATTTACCCTAAAATAACATAACATCTTATTAATCAACGCAAATGTGACATGGAGCAAGAGCAAGTAAATGGAAAGTCAACAGAAAATTCCCCCCAAGGGAGGAACCAAAACGTCATTCGCAGGAGAGTAGAGGCGAATGAATATGAGCTAGCCAACAAAAAGGTCTGGGTCAAAATCCCGACAACTCAAATTCCCGACAGACAAAATCCCTACAGACCTTTAAGAGAATCAGTGAGGAATTCTGATTAATGTAATTCATCCAGTAGTATTTTATTGTCAGTTTGGTTTGGAACCTTTATAATTACAGACTTTATAGCGTTTATAATTCTATTGATCCTAATGTTTTTACCATTTTCTCTGACATTTAAAATATTATTAGAAATTTTTGAGGTGCATCAAAATTAGGTACACCATCATTTAAAGCCACAATTAGAGTAGATTGATCTTTGAATGACTGCTGTTTTATTTTGATTTGTTCTGCCTCCTAACGCACAACTTGAGCATAAGAAGGTGTCTGTTTCGTAATCTCTTTAAGAACTTTATCTAGTTTATTATCTATAGCATTTTCTATTGTGTCGGTCAAACTTATCTATTGTATATTGTTTATTTAACTAAGATATAGATTGAATTCCATTTTTTGCTTGGTTAATCTTTGTAGATAAGTAAGTTAGATCATATTTTGTTAGATTTTTTTGATATAAGGTTTAAATTTGTTATCAAAATATATTAATATTTCATCGAGTTTAACATCTATTGATTTCAAAATACAATCCATGTCTTCTGTTCAAAAAGAAAAAAAAAAGTTAAATCTTATTGAAGTGATATTAATACTATACTTATGATTTAAACAATCTAGGACAGGAAAAAAATATATAAGGTAATATTAAATTTAAAAGTGGGGAAAGAAAAAGTACCTAACTTAACGAGACGAGAGATGCAAAACACGTCCTCACTGAATTAACATTAGCCGAGATGGTACATCGAGCTCAAGAAGAGATAGCTGGTGTTGCATCGTATTTGGAATTTAATACGTGGGGCACAACGTTCGATCGCGAATAAAATTTATATTACTAGTGATGGTATATATGCTAGTGAAGGTTGATGATGGAGTACTGCCATCTATATAAAAAAAACCATAACTTTCAAGCTATATTTTCCGGAATTTTATTCAATAGTCTTTCTTGAATTATCAAAAATAAATGTGCCAAGTACACGTTTCTGGAAGTTGGCCCTCGTCAGCATTGTGTAGGCTATACTTTAAACTCACCTTATGGATATTTACACGGTTCCTTTTAATTGAAGGGCTAAGGTTTAAAATAGAGAAATAGGCGTTAAAAACGCTAAAATGTGCTTTAAAAGGTTATAAAGCATTGGAAAAATAAAATTGTTGTTCATAAAAATTTTCATATAATACTAACTTGTTCAATATTTTTAGGATATGATAGTGTTAAAACAGATCAATAATTCTTTAACTCTGCTTGTTTTAGAGCTCAAGTTATCTTCGAATCTCGTTCATTACATCTTTAACTTTTTAAAATTTGGAAATTAAGATCAATTTACATTCTTTTAGTGTAAAAATCAATATGGCGTCCTTCGGGATTTTTTTTTAACGACCTGGTAACCCAACAATGAACCATCGCAGTATCCGCTGATAGCCCGCCGGGCGAGGAACAAGTTGGGGGGTTCCTGTACGAAACAGGCCCGGCCCTACGTTAGGGACAGCGCTACTGCCCCGTGGCTACATTGAGCTAGGCACAGCTGCCACATGACGTCAACATGCCAGAGTGACCGCTGATCCACCGCTGAGCGAGGAACATGTTGGGGGTTCCTGTATGAAACAGGCTCAGCTCTACATTCATGGACGGCGACACTGCACCGTGGCTACAAGGAAGCTAGAGACAGCTGCCACATGGCGTCAAGATGATCTAATTGTTCATATTTATCCACCACAGTGATCGCTGATCTCCTGCCGGCCGAGGAACAAGCTGGGGGGTTCCTGTACAAAACAGGCCCGGCCCTACGTTAGGGACAGTGCTACTGCCCTGTGGCTACATTGAGCTAGGCACAGCTGCCACAAGAATGGAAACTTAATTGAGAGGCTCAATTCTATTCACCGGAGTTGGAGCTGGTCTTCGCTGAGCAAGGAACGTGCTGGGGGTTCCTGTGCAAAGTAGGCTTGGCGCTACACCAGAGACAAGCACCACTGCTTCGTGGCCATAATGAAGTTAAGCGCAGCTACCACAATATTGGAAGATTAAAATGCGCTAATTGTCATTCAGCATCCCTACATAACGCATCCACACCTCTTATCTCCACTGTCAACGTCGTCAGGCTGTCACGACATGCACCGAGTACAGGTCCGCTCAATTTGTGACCTTCCGATCATAAATGCTGCTCTCTGTTATTCGAATATTATTGAAGATCTAAAACGAATATATATGAAAATACTGGACATGGATTTCAAATGTGATCTACAAGTTTTGATCAATATGAGTATTGTATTGAGAATTTCAGTCAATTTATCATTTACATTCTACATGTCTACATCAGCACCAACTCTACACCACATACCATCTACTCGCACACGACTTCACCTCCAGTTACACCAACTCTACAGACACTTCATCAACACTCACATGTTCAGATAATCAACTATATTTTCAGCTCATATTCGCTCATTTGAATGCAACAGCACTCTGCTTCTTGTGATCTTCGCAAAACTCCGCCTCTATGATTAAGAACGACCTTATACGATTGACGTTAAATCTAAAGAAGCATTTGGCTCCTTTAAAAAGATCTCTCAGAAATCAATAATTTGAAATGTAACTTGAAGCTTTCCATATTCTAAACTCGAACATATTGAACAAATAATCCCGAAACACAGCCAAGAAGGATTGACCATGCTTAATTGCTACCTCTCAAAGCAACAAGACGCTGGAATAAAATCGCGCTAGTGAAACTAAGAAGTGTGGCCATCCAGTGGCCTGGATGATTGATGAAATACAACTATAAGAATTGACCTGAGCCCATTATGAACCCACAACTCAATCGAATCAATGTTGAATCTATGTATATATATATATACGCATTGAAAAAAAATATATTTTTTTTTGATTTAAAATAAACTTTTAACAATCATACTTCATAGAGAGAGATTACACTGGTCAACAACATTTTTACCCAAGAGAACATGATGGTGTTTCAGGTGTAAATTTCCATGCTGAACTCGAAAATCTAATCATATACTTTCCATCACCCATGGTTTTTGCGTGACAGCCTTTTTTGGTATTGGGATCAACACAGCAAAAATATGAAAAAAAAATATTACATAAGCAATTTTGCTTACCCTTATTACATTACACTGGTTTATCAAAAATTATTCTTCTTTGTCCCAAAAGAAAGAGCATCTTATCGAAATTAAACTATTTTTGCCGATTCTATATATACCATTAGTTTTTTTTCTATCACTCAAGATTTTTGAGATACACCTACTTGAAATTTGGAAATGTTTTTAATATATAGGCCTATATGAAAGACATATTTATTTTATTGAAAAGTAGTGACAGTGGATTTTCTTCCATACTTTGCTTATGGTACATCCCTCTTGAGTTTCCAGCAGAAAGTCAGCAAGCATACCGGGACACCATTTACCTTGGTATCGCTTCTCCATGCTTGATATATCTTAATGAAACCCCTCACCATGTTCATCGCTAACTGCACCAAGATTGTCTGGAAAGAAATCTAGATGTGAATGCAGGAAATGGACCTTGAGAGACATGTTACATCCCAGTGCCTTGTAAGAAAGCAACAGATCTTTAACTATGTCTCGGTAATTTTCAACCTTGACACTTCCTAAGAAGTTCTTGCAAACGTTTCTAAAGGAATTCCATGCTGCTGCTTCAACTTTATTCAAACTATTTTCAAAATTTACATCCTGCAGCAATTCTCGAATCTGAGGTCCAACGAAAGTGCTTTCTTCAATTTTCGCATAACTTATGCTAGAACATTTTTCTTTTAGGTAGGCGAATCCACTGGCATTTCGATCCATTGCTTTGACAAAGTTCTTCATTAATCCCAGTTTAATATGTAATGGTGGTAAGTAAATATTTTCTGAATCGATCATGGGATGATTACAATGATTTTTAGTCCTGGAGTAAATATTTTACGGTTTGGCCAGCTTTTTTTAATGTAATGCCTTTCCATATCTCTGCTATACCACCACACAGAAAAAAACAACATTTTGTATATCCAAGCTGTAATCCACGCAAGAGAGCAATGACTTTAAATCGCTGCATATTTTCTAACCGTATCTTTCATATTCTATCTTTATCAAAAGCAGTTTCATGTTTTCGTAAAGTCTCTTTCATGTTGGATGCATGTGCTATTGGCACTGATGGGAACTTATTACCGTTGTGAAGGAGAACAGCTTTCAAACTAATTTTTGAAGAATCAACGAATAAACGCCACTCTTCTGTATCATGTCCATTACTAAGCGCTTCCTTTAGACTAACAACATCATTGCAATATACTAAATCATTCTCTTGTGAAAAGAAGTCTTGAAATTCATCTTAACGCTTGCGAGAAAAGCATACTTTTGTGCCTTTATGCAGCATATTCCAGCCTTTTAACCTAGAGCCTACAAGTTCACTCTGTTTTTTGGATTAACCTAAATCACGTACGAGGTCGTTCAAATATCCTTGGGTTAACAAATGAGGTTCAGATGAAGCACCTGCTTCAAAATTTGTGCCATCCGACTGTTGCTCTCGTCTATCTGAATCACCGTCACTAAATATTACATTTTCAGGAGGCTGTGGCACAGGTAAAATATCACTATATGGAACTAGTCTCATAGCAGAAGGCAAATCTGGATATTCAACTGTATGTCTTGATTTGGATGTAATACCTGTAGTCTTTGTCAAACAAAAATAACAATCTGAAGAATGGTCTTTGGGTTCCCTCCTTATCATTGGAACCGCAAAA